>CM024812.1:1157500-1717500 GCA_014281875.1 Nibea albiflora | reverse complement strand
TACGACACTGGTCGGCTTTGGGAATCCACTTAATCTGAACATATTCTGCGGAAGTGTTTTGATTCCGCACGGCTGAGCAACTATTAACAGCAGGGTGGTAGTGTCATTATTATCGCTGTCCTTGAACACAGGGAATATGCTAGCGCTAGTCAGCTAGCGCTAGCATATCCTTAGCTTAAAGCTTTACTGTTTTAATCAGGCAACCATACATCACAGAAAAATCTCTATATTTTATTGCATAAGGGCTTCAGGGTTGGGGTATATCTGCCCTGGGATCAAGCGGCAACCTACATGTCTGTGAAGTGCGGAAGTGCCAACAACGGCAGTTCCTCAAACGTCCACTTGAGGCTGGCTACAGATGAAGTCCTCCTCCACAGGTACCAATATGTCACGTGGTTCACAATTCACAAATAGTTGTTTCTTCAGCTTCTGTTTCTAGCGGCCTTTGACGAACACCATTTCCCATAAGTCCTAGACCATAAACAGGTTTAAACAGGTCAACAAAAGATTTCAGGAACTGTGTTGTCACTGTATTATATTTTAAATATTTATACATTTTGTTTTGCTATCTTATTTGTGTTTGCTGATTTTACTATGCAAACACAACCCTAACCCTAACCCTAACCCCCTAACCCTCAAACCCAACCCACTACCATACGTGTTCCTCCTCTTGGGAGCATGAATGCTAAATCAGATTATTTGATATATTTTGTTCAAAGTTCATAGTTTGCTGTTGCGTGTGCATGATGCTAAAAGAGAGCGACCGGACTGTCCGAAGCTGACGTGGTTCATCATCTGGGGAGCATGAACGAGCTCAGCAAACTTCATAGCAAAAACTAAAACAGAAGCTGGAGCCATTTAATTTTCAGAGAAATTTAGTCATGTTATGTTATGTAAGTTAAGCATTTGATGTTTGATGTGTCAGGAATACAGACCAAGTGAGTGGTAGATGAGGTGTGTGTGTGTGTGTGTGTTTGTGCGAGAGAGAGAGGGAGAAAACACACACGCGCAAACATATGAAAAGAGGGTTTATGTTGATAATGAGGCAGATTTGACATTACCCTCATCGGGATGTGGTGTTTATTTCTCTTCCTCCCACAATTCCCTCTGACCACAACTCCCTGTGTCCTGACAAACCAAGAGAGAGAGACAGAGACGGAGAGCAGCAGGGAAAAAAAATGGAGAGGTGGAGAAAGAGAGAGCAACCCACAGACCACATAATGGTTGTGGCATCAGTTATATGGCTAATGCAGAGAGAGAGAGACTTCAGTTATACTGTGTGTGTTTGGCTCGTCCTCAGCCAACTTTCCTCCTGAATCCACACAAAACAATCGGATGTATGTCTGAATGGAAGCTGTATGCAATATAATATTCATCAGAATAGCATGCACTGAGTGACAATAGGACAATATGTCATGTCACCAGTTGCTACGAACTATTTAGAGGTACATAGTGCCCAACTAATTTTCTAGCATGTAGGGCTAATATGGCACTGCATGATGTTCTCTGTTAGTTAGTCTGTTATTTTCTTCTAAAGCACCCTGCATCCAGAGGGCCTCGGATCAGGTTTTCTCTGTTTGAATGTCACCCTAAAGGGCCCTGCATCAAGTTTTCTCCACTTGAAGGTCACCCTAGAAGTCTCTGCATCGAGTTTTACTTTCACTGGAAGGGCACCCTTGAGTAATCTCTCAATTGGGAAGGCACCTGCAAGGGCTCTGAATTGTTTTTTCCCCAACTGAAAAGCATCCAAGAGGCCTTCTTTGCCTTTATATTTTATGCTTTCATGTTTCTTTCTTGTAATGTCACACTATGGAAGTATAAAAAGCTGCAAGTGTGAACCTGTGGAGGAGTTTACAGGCCCGGGGTGCAGGGAATGCTCATGTGGGGAGGAACCTGTGTCATGCCAGAACCGGAGCTGGGCAAACAGGAAATGTAACCAGGCCCAGCAGCCTCTATGGACATAATGGCAGAGGTAAAAAGAGCGAAGAGGACATTGACAGAAGAAGCTAAGAAGAGAAAGGGAAAGAGTGAGCGCTGTTGGACAGCTCCCTGCGTGTAAATCGGCAACTGAATTTTAGTGGTTGGCCAGAGCTCGTTGAAATAAAAGCAAAATATGCGTTACTGTATGTGGCCTTCACACACCTATTGTGTATTGGTACTATGAGCAATACGGTGACAATAAAGCTGCTGTGTATCTCTCAGCTCTTACAACACCTCCTCATATCTCTGTCTATCTCTGATCACGTCTCCACTCGGCCCTCAGTCGTAAAGATTAGACGCTTTCCTTCAAAGTCCACAGGTTTGACTCCAGGTCCAGAGGTTACCTCTACCTGGTTATCAAGACCCGGCTGAGACACCAGCGCTCATTCCTCTCCAACACTTCCCTTCAGCAGATCGACACATGAAGGTGAGTGATCCAGAGTCTGGCTTTGTATTTCTGATCTCACTTGACGGACCAATCTTGACGGACTGTATCTTTGGCAGAGAAACATATTAGATAAGGTATAATACTAACTATTTTGTGCAATAACTTGACATATTTCAGCATTTAAAGCTACAACTTACCTCTACTGAATTACGCGTTCAAACCCCAGTATATCCAAGTCAATTCAGTTATGTACATAACAATTCCCACCATGAGCAAGCACTTGGTGACAGTGGCAAGGGAAAAGCTCCAGTCCAGCAGTCATTGGGGCTCACAGAAGTTTTTCACAGTGTGCAGATGCTACTTTTACGTAAGAAAAGGATCTGTACATCTTATTTTATGACTGTGGCCAATAGTGGGCACCAAATCTCACATACTTCCCCGCAGCTCGATGCTAATGCTGAACCGTGAAGACAGCTGGTTTCAGAAGTGCTTCCATCACCAAATTAGGAGATGTACATTTAACCGGGTTCATATAAACAACCTGACTTTGGTTTTAAGTCGTTACAGCTGAAGCCATTGATTGGTTTAACCTGCGATTCGGCCACTTACAGCTGGCACTAACACAGTGATGTGTTTGACTGTAAACAGATTATCAGCCCTCCAGTCAGTCACACACACAGCGCGCTCAGCAGCTCTGTCCCGACCCTCTAACTCTGATACAGCCGTGTGTTTTGCTGCGTAGAGATGTTACTAGGTGTTAATGCAGTCAACTTGATCTCAATCCAATAGTGTCGAGATACTGCTAAAAGGCCTGATGCTAGCTCGTACGCACAATCTGCCTGCAATTAACGGGCCTCTGTCTGGGCAACTCGATACACACTAAGTGGAGAAGAAGAACAGTGTAGGGAGACAGAGAGAGAGAGAGACACACACACACACATTCACTATTTACCACTTTTTCTTTATTGATTCTTCAGATTTTAATATTTCAGATTTTATTACAATGTATGTTGTTTTATACACTTCTGTTTGTTTATAGATTAAACAAATAAAATATACCATGTTAATCCGTGAGCTTTGCTGGTAGGATTGTAGACATAAACATAAATATGGATATTGTATGCATGACATCACCTACTGGTTTCTGAAGACCTGGTTGAAGGTCAGTGTGGTGGCTCTGACTGCCGCCATCGTGGCTGTCCTGCCTCCGCCGCCTCCTGACTCAGTAGTGGATCTGAGGTTAAGTTAACTTTCTTAACTTAACTTTAAGTCCTAATATCATTTGAACAAGAGAGTTGTATATAAATTCACCCTCAGTACAGTTGTCATGAACAAGGAAATTAGCTATAGAGACCAAAACTGTTTTTTGTACCAGGCTGTAAACATGTTTATTTCTGCTGTCTAACATGGGGACTTATGGAGACTGACTCACTTCTGGAACCAGCCTCAAGTGGACGTTTGAGGAACTGCAATTTTTGGCAGAGCCTGCTAGCTCTTTTCTTATTTCTTATGCTAAGCTAGGCTAACCATGTCCTGATATACAGACACAAGACTAGTGACCTTTTTAAGTTACTATCAGAAAGAACAACATTGTGATAATTTAATTGAATAATTTAAGTTTTTCCTGAAAGGACAGATAATTCATCCTCTGGGGAGAATGAATGTCCATGCTTTTTTTTAAATTTTGCCCTGAAGTTATGAGATATTAAAGAAGGTCAGAAAAAGATAAAGAATCATCCTCTGGGGACTGTGAACACCAATTATCATTGCAATCTGTCCGGCATTTGTTGAGAAACTCTGCTACTAAAGACTAACTTGCCTTTAAAACGTCTTCTTTCTCCCCCACACTTCAATTTCTTTTCTGTCTTTTATCTTTCTTTGCCTTCATTGGGATTTCCCTCCTTTTTTAAAAATCCCAGATCCTCCTTTCCTCGCTCATTATCTCCTTTTTTTTCCACTTTCCATTCTCCTCTTCGCTTGTCTTCTCTACCCTCCTCCTCTACCCCCTCTCTCTGTCTTTACCTCTGCCCCTGCTCTCTCTATCTATCTCTATCTATCTTCAGGTGTTATCTGTCTGCTTTAAGCGGAGGGCAATTAGGCCGTCAGTCTCATTAATAATACATTGTTAAGCTCGTTAATTATTTACCTTAATTGCTGATTTAAGTTTCCCTTCCCTTGACACAAGCAGCCACCAGGGGAGACTCACACACACACACACACACACACACACACAAGAGGTCACTCGCTCTCAAAGGTGACGGATGGATTGAGTTTCTCCTGCTCTTTCAGATCTTTTCCCTCTTTTTTATCCCTTTGTTTTCTGTCGTGTGTGTGTGTGTGTGTGTGTGTGTGTGTGTGTGTGTGTGTGTGTGTGTGTGTGTGTGTGTGTGTGTGAATATGCACAGAATGCGATTCTGTAGCTGTAGATGGTGAATCGGGGTTCTCAGATCAATACAGTTGATTGAGTGTAAATGAAAAGAGTGCAGCAGCTACTAAAACTAAGTGTCACCATGTTCCTGTGCTTTGTTAATGAGGCTGCAGGCAACAGGGAATACTAATGTTTTTATTAGAGGCGGGAGTCTCATGATTACATATCAATCACCTGATCGACGGGGAATTGATCAATTAGACTGATGTCAAATAAAAAATACAAGTAATAATAATATTACGGCATAAGCGTGTAGCAGACACAGAGGAACATACATGTCTTTATCCAATATTCACTAGGCTTTCAGCTTTGTTTTGGTCTCCACCACTTCATGCAGGATTCAACAGCTAGTTGCTAACTTTGTCGGTTAGCATGTATCAGAGCTTCTTTACTGGAAACAGCTAGCAGAGGCTGCTGGAAACAAAACCCAAAACAGTGCTAAGCTAAAAAAAAAAAAAAAAAGGAAACACGCTGACTCATTTTCCTGCTCGAAATTTAGATGAGGAGATTGATAACACTCTTTTCTGTATGTTGCAGTAAGCTACCACCATCAGCTGGTTAGCTTAGCTTAGCACACAGACTGGAACCAGGGGTGGGGATAGCGAGGCACCTTCAGACAAAGGTCTTAAGGTAACAGAAGTGTAAAATAATTTCTCGACCATGCGGTGGTTTGCACAAACTGTCTTGTTTGATGGTAACTTGCAGTTTTCTTGAAACAGTACTCCAACAAAGAGTCAAAAATATATTTCTTTGAGTTTTTTTATCCAGCTTTGAATAAAAATGTTGCATACTGACTAAACAATTTTTCTTCATGCGTCATGCTGTCTCTTCAGTGTTTGTTCTTATCTAGAGAAACCTTTAGACCTAACCTCGACTTTCAGGAGACTTTATCAGTAACACATTGGACTTATGTAATATATATTTCCCGCCATTCAGTTCTTCTTTTTCACTATATTTCTCTTCCTCTGTGTCTTTTTGTGCTTTCCCCTGTATTTTTACAGTATTGACTGAAAACAAAGCATCCATTTACTTCTCTATCTCTCTCTGTATGTGTGTTTCTGTGCAGGCCGGTGTCATCTCTCAGCAAAGCTGTGAAGCTGGTTGGAGTAGCTGTCAGTCAGCCAGCAGACAGACAGACAAGCAGACAGACAGACAGACAGACAGACAGACAGACAGACAAACAGTTACTGTAAATGATAGTGACGTGTCGCTGTCAGTAACAAGGATTCATCCTGTTGTGATGCTTGCAGGCTGACAGGAAATCACTGTTACTGTGGGCGAGTGTCACGCACGCACACACACACACACATACACACGCACATGCACACACAGAATAACACACAGTTACTGTAGTCAGTGTTTTACTGCTTGAGCTGCGTTCACTCTTCACTGTTTAAGGTTTTTGTGATGTCATTCTGAATAAATGAGTTGTTAAAAAAATGTGTCTGTCTTCAGCTGATAAGCGTGTGTGTATAAAATAGCGCACAGTCACACCGGTGACACATACATGGAGAAAAAAACTCATTACATATACAAATGATCTAGTGAAGATCAGCTAAATTCAGCACAACCAATGAACTTGGGGCTAAAAGCACCAACCAGGAAGTCAAATAGTTTTGAGAGATGGATGGACACATTGCTGGTTTGGGTCTACACCAAGGGCCCAAGACGAGTGCCCAAGACAGTTTTTATGCTTGTGAAGCTTGAGCTTAGACGGAGTGCTGGACCCACAACACAGACAGATGTAGGCTTAGAAGGTTTATGACGGTGACGGTGAGGTCCAGGGAAGATATTAAGGACAGGAGGGTGAAGTCTGGAGAACAACAACAACAAAAAAAGGCAGGCTGAGTGTGGCATGGCTGGAGGACAAAGCAGACAAACGAGTGCCAAGGCAGGCATCCAAAAAAAAATAAAAATAAATAAATAAATACAAAGACCAAAAGTCTCATCCAAAAATAGTTCTCTGAGCTGGGAAGTACCGCAAAGGTACAACAATGAATTGGCAGAGTCTGGAAGGATGAACCAGAGTTACGTAGTGCGGGAGGTTGAGGAGGAGATGAATTGCAGGAGTGGATCAGCGGAGAGGAGTGGCGGGTCAACCACGCCCAGCCCGCGCCGACGGGAGGAGACCAAACAAGTAGACACGGAACAAGACAAGACTGGCAAACCCTAGCAAGGACCTTTTCCCATAAACTTACATTGTGTCAACGGCGTGTCCCAATTCAAGTTGCCAGAAAGCGCAACAGGAAGTTAGAAAAGGCCTCTGGCGCGCTCGCTCTATGGATCACAGAATGCGGAAGCATGTGTGGAAGATCCAGCTAATCTCACAGCCTGAAATCGTGTCAATGTCTGTACGCGGCGTCTATCGACAAGAAATCGGTATAATCAATGTATCGGATATCTTCGAAATGCTGAAGCACGTCTTGTTTTGCGCTCGGACTGAAGTTCGTGTTCATGTGCCGGCTGGCCAAAACTTTTGTTTTTAGAAGCTCGGGCTGGATGTGATGTGTTATGTTACCATATCACGAAATAACAGACTGGACTCTAATTACCTTCAGTTATACTGTACAGCCTCCTATCAGAGAGTGTGAGTGTGTGTTCTGTTGGCCTCCCAACACACACAGCCTCCCTCCTCTTAGCCCACACTGGTCTGGTTTCACCCGGGTAGTTCGCAGACAGGGCCTAGTGTGTGTGTGTGTGTGTGTGTGTGTGTGTGTGTGTGTGTGTGTGTGTGTATTTATTTACCTGCCACACTGTACTTTTACTGCATTAAGCCCTTCACTTTGACCCTGGGGAACCTGTGTTCCACACACACACACACACACACACACACACTTGCATACATGCACAAAATTAAATACTGACAAAACTTGTGCACACACACTCCCTCTGGTTTTAAAGATACACACACACACACACACATTGTTAAAAGACATAATCCCTCTCTCTCTCTCTCTCTCTCTCTCTCTCTCTCTCTCACACACACACACACACACACCCACACACACACACACGCACTCACAGACCCCATGAGGCCTCCCGTTAGCTCTCGGTTAGACGTTTGGTCGTGACACGCTGGAGGAAAAAGCGGCCCAGCGGAACCGACTTGGGGCAAACACAAACAAATAACAGCAGCCAGATGCCAAAACAGCAACAGGAGAGCTGAGCGCCGGCGAGAGGAGGAGAAACACACACACACACACACACACACACACACACAGAAGTACTGGTTCGTCCAGGACAATGCGAAGATCAATTAAAGTAATCGCGAAGGACAGATTTTAGACCTGGGTAAAAGAAGTGTTTGAGAGTCTGCAGGATCAAAGCGCAACAAGCTAAATGTTCAGTACTGCATCAACAGGACAGCCAATGGAGAGGATGTCATACCTTGGGGCTAACCGATGGCCAGCAGAGAAGTTAAACAAAACAAAACATGGACACTGTCAACCAAAGATGGAGATGGTGTCTTTAAACTCAGGGATGCAAAATGTGCAGAAATCTTTGATCCATCTATCGTATTTATTTGGGTTTCGTTGGGCCACTGATTCTGCCAAAAATTGCAGTTCCTCAAATGTCCACTTGAGGCTGGTTCCAGAAGTGAGTCAGGACACTAAGTTAGTCACAGTTTAGACTCGGAAGAAGCATTCATGCCTTTTGCTGATATTCGGAGCTCCTCTATCCATTCTAGATCCAGACGAATCCACTTCAGATCCCCCGTGACCTGAAGGACGCCTGCATTAAGCACCGATACAGAAACGTGGACTTAAAATATGAAAGTTGATGCGTTCATCCTGCAGGAATCTTGCATTATGTTTTATGATTATGATTTACAGCGTATGTTGATGCAGGTGCCGTTTAACTGTCTATAAGACTTAAATGAATCTATAACAATGCGTCATATTTTTAAATATCTCAGTAATGTCGAAACATTTTTAGAAACAACTCAGAAACTTTGTAGCATGGGTGTGTCGGCGCTTCGGTGTTTGCGCGAACTTATGGTCACGTCTTATGTTCATATTTGTTCAAATCATCATCCTTAGGCTGGTGCTCGGGGAACACCGCCCTGCATGTTTTTAGATGTTTCCTGCTCCGACACACCTGATTCAAATGAACAGTTCGTCATCAAGCTCTGCGGTGGCCTGATGACGAGCAGCTCATTTGAATGGAACCAGCAGCAGCACACCAGACTTGGCTCAGTCTTCAGAGAGTTGACCGCTCACACCGTGCGCTCTTGGTTGGTTGAAACAAAAACCCGCGCCCACCGTTGTCGCCCCCCCCCCCTTTTTTTTTTTACGTCTCTTCCGTTCACTTCCCTACCTCGCCCCCGCTCCATCCCTCCCTCCGCTCCATCCTCTCTTCCCTCCTTCCGCACCCCTTCCCGTTCTATCTGCTGCGCGCCTCTCCGACATCTCATTGTAGGTACCAGAGATGGAGCCCACACTCTGCCCAGCTTTCAGTTCTCCCACCAACCTCATCGCTGACTCCACTGTTCTCCCCTCAGCATCTACACCCAAAGACGCATTTACACACTTCCATTAAACCTTTCAATGCTTCTAAAACATTGACACATTTTTGAAATATGTTGGTCCTTTCTAGTTGTGGACTGTCAGCCACATTTAAGGAGGGTCTGGGGCCTCCAGGGCCACAAACAGAACAGGACTATAAAGATGTGTGCCTCAGGAGGGGAAACATTTAGTAGGATACTTGACCTTTAGTGTGATCAGAGTTAAACTGGATGAGCTGCAGGTGGGTGTCGGAGGCAGTGCTTACGGCCGAGCGAGGCAGCAGCTCAGAACAGGTGTGTAAGTGTCGGCCGCCCGTGCGCACAGGATTAATTAAAGACTTGTGTTTTTCTTAAATATCGGCATCTGTGCAACACAAGCCTTTATTAGCACCCACACACACACGCACACACTCATGCGCACAAATGTTGTTACACACAGATTGTAATACTCACCAGGGATTGACCGAATAAACAAGCCGCGCGGAGCTCTGAGCAGAGCGTAGTGTATCACGGCCGTCCAGAAATGGTTGA
The DNA here is from genome assembly GCA_014281875.1 of Nibea albiflora. Classification (NCBI taxonomy): domain Eukaryota; kingdom Metazoa; phylum Chordata; class Actinopteri; family Sciaenidae; genus Nibea; species Nibea albiflora. The sequence goes on along the minus strand of CM024812.1, from coordinate 1,707,669 downwards.
GAAGCGGCCCTGGAGATCTATGTGGACCCTCTCTGTCTCTTAAAGATTTCTGCTCATGTTTCCCTCCAGCTGAAACTGATATTATCATACAGCGTTCAGTTCTTCTGTTCCCCGTGGAGCCCTTTCCCTTAAACAACCCCCAATAACAGTAATGTTACAGGTCAAAAAAAGGTTGTACCTGCTTCCCAAAACCAGACGTGCACGACACTCAATGCCTGACAAAAAAGGTGCTGTGTCTTAAATAAGCGCTTCTTTGTATTGTTGTTTGCTATGCGGCCCGATGTTTTTAGTGTCTCGTGTCACACGAGCCGCCAACTGTGGTCACCCGTGTGCACACTCTGGATACTGAGCTGAGGGATGGTGACCTTGTGACCCTTAATTCCCCCAAATAATAATACAAGACGTAATAATCTGGTAGCAGAATGATCTGTGGGGAGGGTGGGGGTCTGTTTTTGTAATGATTTTCCCATCATGAGTCACCAAAAGCAGAAATGTTTGAAGCCCAGGGGCTCCATCAGGCAGCTGCTAGTCCCTAATGGATCTTTAAGCATACTACATGCTACATGCTAAGGTACGTTTTTCTCCAAAAACTGGTTATACTAGAATGGTATCGCTAGACTAAGACAGCAATGGGCTAAGAGGTGGAGTGTGGCTGGAGCTGAGGCAGGCTGAATAAGCCACCTGTTACAGCACTCACCTACCAATCAAAGTGACCACAATTCTTAATATAATCTGAACAGGTGAGTTGTATATAAATTCACCCTCAGTACAGTTGTCATGAACGGGGAAATTAGCCATAGAGACCAAAACTGTTTTTTGTACCAGGCTGTAAACATGTTTATTTCTGCTGTGAAGTTGGACATTTTAACATGGGGACTTACGGAGACTGACTCACTTCTGGAGCCAGCCTCAAGTGGACGTTTGAGGAACTGCGGCTTTGGGATTTCCACATTTCACAGCCACTGAGATTACCGCTTGGTTTCATAGGAAAGTATGAACAAAATTTGTCCTCAATAGACAACAACTCTCTAAACAGAGAGCTGGATTCTTCTAACTCCTCACACTGTTAAGAGAACTTCCAGATCCAGATTCGGTTCACAGCAGTAACAGGCAGTGTTGGCTGTTTTAGGTGCTATGGGGCACCAGTGTTTATAAAGAAGGAGAGGATGAGGTGATGGGTTGCAATCAGTGACAACACTGCTGATAAATGCCACTGCATCCAACACATCCAAACTTCTTATTGCAGCTTATTTTGTATCCTAAATGTATCGCAACAACTCTCTCAGATTGTTGGGTCACTCTTGTGGAGTACCCCAAAGCTCTGTTTCAGGACCACTGCTTTTCTTAATTACATGCTTCCACATGTGAACCCTATTTTAAAAATGTAATATTTACTCATACAAAAGAAAAAAATGTGTATAAATTAAAATGCATTTCTACACAATTTACAATACTGCTCGGATGAAATGTCTTTAGAGTAGGAGTACTTCGACGTAGCATTCTCTTTCTGTCTCTGCTTGCCCGATAGTTGATTAAACGCTGCATAGTGGCCTGGCACAAGAGTGCCACTTTCATATTACACACAGAGATTTGGTTTAATATCAAAAAACATCAAATACAGATCCTTTAGTGCAGCTGTACGTTTAGCATTAAATAAAGTTTTAAAAAAAAGATATTGAATACGCTGCAGTGAGGGAGGGGTAACAGGTAGGCTTCTGAGAGCTACATGTTCAGATGGAAAACAGATGGATATTTTTCTGACACAGATTAGGGGGGAGGGGGGGATTATTTTTCAGAAAAAAACATCCATCAGTAATCGAAAGATGAATAATATAGAAATATGATTTCCAGTATGTTTCTTTGATAAAAGCTTACTGTAAGTTCTAATTGTATAAAAGACGTTCGGAGACTGGAGGACTCTCTCTCTCTCTCTCTGTCACTCTTGCCCTATTCGTCCTTCACTTTCTTTCCCCTCATTCTTCCACACTCACACACACAGTCTCCCCGCGCTGCGCGTGCAGCCTTGATCTCTTTACAGTGACATTAAAGCGGAGTGGCGTCTCCTCCCGCCTCCATCGGACTGACTGGGACTTTAAGTGTATTGTTGTCTAACAGGGAGGCTGAGGCGAGTGAGTGCATTGTTTTCTGGAAATGGACTCACACACACACGCACACACACCCACACACACACACACAATCCATCAGTAATCACAGACTGAAGACTGTGGCAACACTTAGAGTGGTCTTAATGCATCATAAGCCTGCTGCGAGCACATTATATGAGTGAATTCTAATTGCAAACACAATGTGGACTAAAGCATTAAACCACTATGGAGCCCATAACAAGCAATCTGGTTAACTGTCATCGGCTCCAGGTTTGCAACACGTCATTTAGTGTTTGGAAATTTAACAAAAAACACAGTTTTATTTGAGAATATGCAACAACAAAAAAAAAGAAAAAGTTCCTAATATTAGATTTTGTGTCAGAGATCCTCCACAGGATGAATTAATGGAGCTCAACGAAGCCTTTTACCTCCTATTAAATTAATTTGTGGTAATTTAATTTAACATTTAGCTCGGACTGTCTTTTACAAGTGCACTCCACACGACACAATCTCAACATCTGGTAATCATCGCCTCGAAAAAAATTCAGTTGTTGTGGCGATATTAAGTGGTATTCCCAAACAAATCGGCACTTTGTGCAGCCAAATTGTATCATTTGACATCAAGTGTAGTATATAGAGTGTAACATAGAGTGTACAATTTAAAAGCGGACTCCTCCGCTCTTTATTAGAGCTGTGCTGAGTGTAATGTAATTAGAACCTGTTCATCAATCTGCCTTCCTCAGGTGAAACCAGGCCATGTGATCAGCTCAGTCTAGGGTAGGGGGGGGGAGACGATACTTCCTGGCTATCATATCGCCGTGGCGACCCACTATAATTAGACCTATCAGAGGAAGCCTTTTGCCTGACCAGATCTATAATCCCAACTCCACAGATTAGTCATTTTAAAGGCAGCGTCAGCAACAAGGGACAGCCCAATGGCATCGGCTGTGACTGGAGAGAGCTTCGCTTCTTCCCCGTTAACGGAATGTCGCGCAGAGAGGTGGCTAACAGTGACGCCCCCCCCCCCCCCCGCCGCCAAGAATACTTCCTTACTGTCTGAAAGTGAAACTTCTTTCCCAAATTCCCTCATTATTAGACGGCATGTAGCTCAATTTGAAACAAGTCCCTCTCCATTTTAGGTTCTCTAAAGCAGATTTCCTGGCCACTTCCAACCATGACAACAGACAAGATGCAAGTTCTGAAGACTAATCAAAGATTAATGAACTATTAGTTGCCTAATTCATGTGACAGATCACCTACCATGGCTTTGCTAGATGGACATCAAGTCTGGACGAGCAGCTCGGACAGCCGGAGCAGCCTGCCGGACAAATCTGAGGGCATAGGAACGCCACGGACAGCGTCAATAACTAGTTCAATAACTAGTTCAATAACTTGCAAAATATGCTTATCTGATTGCAGTACATTAGAAAAGAAGATGAACTCTCTCGTGTCCGCCTGGTAACAATCAAGCTAAAGTCGGAAGTTCATTAGCTTAGCTTAGCTTAGCTTAGCTTAGCTTAGCTTAGCACAAAGACTGGAAGTGGGGGGAAACGGCTAGCCTGGCTGTGTCCGGAGGTAACAAAATCTATCAACCTGCACATCTGAAGGTCGCATGTTAATGGATATATATCTTGTCCATTTAATCTGTAAGTTCATGGGTAGTTGCATGCCGGAACTACGTTTTGGTCGGGTGCACTGATTTGCCGCACAGAAATCGGCATATATTATCATATTATCTGAATGGAAGGACGCGTCCAGGACGCTCACCTGTTGTCTTTTTTCAGACTTCCAATTTTGAGGAGGAAGATTAATTACAGATGTGGCGTGAATCTATAATTACAAGAGGAAAAACAAAGGAGGGAAAATTCCAATAAAGGAACAAAAACAACGGCAGAGAAAAACAGAAGGAGGGACAGAAAAGTAAAAAACGAAAAAGCTTTAAAGGGGAAAGTGAAAGAAGAAAAAAGGAGGGAGGGAGAAGAGAAGGAGGTGAACTCTCTCTCTCTCTCTTCTTGTCACCAGACACCAGAGTGGACTGCAGTAAACTGGACTTTAATTACAGCAGAGAAATGACACTCGATCCACTGAGATCAGGTCACATCACAGAGAGGAGAGAGAGAGAGAGAGAGGGAGAGGAGGAGGAAAAAAGAGAACGGCAGCAGAGGTGGAGAGAGGAGAGCGAAACAAAGGATGAGAAAATGATGTAGGGGAGGTGACAAAAGGGGGGATGGAGGTGGAGGAGGAGGAGGAGGAGAACAAACGAAAAAAGGGAGTGAGGTCAGAGCGAAGATGACAGAGGGAAAAGGAGGAGGAAAAATGAGAGGGAAAGTGGAGAATGAGAAGAAGGGGTAAGGGGAGGTGAAAAAATAGACACGGGCGGGACAGGAGGAGAGAAAATGAGGCATCGCAAGAAACGAGAAGCGCGGGAGGGAAAAAGGAGAAGGCGGAGGAGGTGAGAGGGGAAGCAGGGAGAAAAGGGAGGATAAGAGGAGCGAGAAAGCGGCAGGAGATGGAGACGCGATAGCCAGTGAGAGGTTGGGGGCAGCCAGGGGATGAGGTGGAGGAATGGTGTTGCGCCTCCTCAGCAGGCCTATGAAAACCTCGACCCAGTTTGTTCCTCGACCCGTCTTTGTTAGGGTTTTGACCCTCGCCTGTTTTTCGGACTGCCGAGCTCGGCGCCTGATTTTCAGTCTTTTATTTCACCAAGCTCCCGCCAACCATTAAAACTCCCTAAAAGTCCCAGACAGCCTCCTGCTCGGTCACTCTGCTTTCCTCTTCTTAGCTTCCTCTGCCAACGCCCTCTTTGGTCTTATCACCTCTGCCATTATGTCCACAGAAACCGCCGAGCCCGGTTACATTGCCGTCGGTTCTGGCAGTGTTCTTCTGCGCCCCGTTCCTGCGAAACCCCCTCACGCCGGCGGTCTGTGCGCAGAGCCCCGCTAACAAACTGAGCTAACAGCGGCTACGGCTGTCGGCAGTTTACTTCACTGTCCACCAGGAAGCTCCGTAAATCACAGGGAAAACCAGAAAACATTTTCTCCATGAAATATGACCCAGTTTCACCGAAATCTGTCAAACAGTTGGTGGTGTGTGACTCGGTGCTGTAAAGCGTCACATGCTTCTCACAGGTGATTGCACAAAGTTGCACAGTGACAGATGACAGAGACACCGTTCATCTGATAACACCTCGGCGCGGCGCCATTATTTGAAACCTGCTATTTTTACGGTGGAAAAGTTACATAATGTTGCATTGTGCTAAACAAATGTGTGTGTGTGTGAGTGTGCGTGTGTGTGCGTGTGATTGATGCTCCAGCAGAGTGCAGTGGTTAGCATTAAAGTGCAGTCCTCTTGGGTTCAGATGGTGTCAATATCAGCAGCATCACGGGCAGCGATCACTGAGCTGTCCCGCTGCATCACTCTCACCGCACAGCAGCCCCGCTCTCCTTACTCCCTCTTTTTTTCCCCACCTTTCTTTTCTTTTCGTTTCTCCTCTCCATTTCTTTGCCCTCGCTTTTTGTCTTCGGCGCTCGCTCGTCGCTTTTTTCACGCGAGCGGAACATACCAAAGTTGCAGCTTTGTTTAAGGAAGCAACGGGCAGAGATATTAAGCTAAAAAATGTCACAATCGCACAACTTCTGATGCGTTGAAGAACTTTTTATGTTTCATAATATTAGAATACTTTTCTTTTAAAGGTTCTTTGGAACACTGAGCCCAGAAAGGGGTTCTTTAAGTCACCCTTTACAGGAACATGACCTGGTTTGGATAAAAACGTAACCAACAAAGGGACGGTTTGACGGTTGGGCACCTTCTTTGTGAACCTGAACTCCGTACGGCGTTGACTAATCACTGCCATGTGCCCAACTTATCAAGAGAAGTTCTTTAAAGAACTCGATAATAAAAGATAATCCTGAGAACTGACAGATGAAACATTTGTTGCAGAGCCGAAAAAGGTTCCCCTGTGATGAACCGCCAGCTTTATTTTTAAGCTTGTAGTAGCTAGTAGCTAGTAGCTAGTTACTGGTTGTCAGATTAATGTTGTGGAGTAAAAAACGACAATGTTTGCCTCCAAAACATAAAAGATTTGAAGTATGAAGTACAAAATAGGTGTGTTGTGACGGAAAATCGGCGTCACGAACTTGAGGTTTAACTCCAACGCGACTGTTTTAAATCTGCTATCATGTTGCGAACACAGCTATTGAATACTTCCTCCGTAGTGTTCCTCCTCTCGGGGCGGCCGCGCTCACGTTATTTTCACCATTACGCCGTGCGGAAACTCTTTGGATGACACGGAACTTGAGACGGTCCCCGGAGGACGAAACCCAAAGATTTTTGGTGACCTGTTGACCTTTCCTGTTAGTGTCGCCTTTCGCTCGGGCCTCCTGCTTGTCCACGCGAAATGTCACGCGTTAAAAAGCTCACGAGTGCAACTGGCAAAAAAAGGAGCTGGAAACAAATGTCAGATTTAGAGGTGCAGTGGCCTTTTGCAGCCAGTAGGAGCTGCTAACAGGCTTGTAGCCTCATTAAAGGACAGCGCTGGCCTCAGCCTAACCTCTAACCGTACCACCACGGCGGTTTCCATACGTTGCGATATGTACATCACAATCATAATGAAGCAATACAGAGAAATGATCGCTCTCCTGAAGCCTGCCTCTGTTTCACCTCCTCTCTCCCTCTCCCTCTCTATCATCCATCTCTATCTCTCTCGCCCTCCTCCTCTCTCCCTCTGTTTGTGTCCTTTGCCCACTGCGGTGGTCTCTGGTTTCCTTAATGGTTCCCAAGATGCATTGTGGCTTTGTGGGAGCGGTAAGGCGCAAGGGAATGCGTGCGTGCGTGTGTGTGTGTGTGTGTGTGGGCAGCGAGAGGTGATGCGGTCATTTCGACACATGAGAGGTTTTCCATCAGCAGCTTGAGGCCGAGCGGGCCGCTTCAAAGGCACTTACACACGCACGCACACGCTCGCACACACACACACACACACACACACACACACACACACACACATTTCCGTCGCCACTCAAACTGAGGAAATTCACACATTATGTACATTAGAGTTGGAAAGTGCTTCCATCAAACTCGGAGCCATTTGCTTTTTTGTCTAATGTGCCGAGATCTGGCGGTTAGAACGACACGCACTGCTTTTTGCGCCGCTTCCTGAACTAACGGGCTCAGAGTTACACTTTTACCTAAAGGGAAGCTTCACCAGTGCAAAAATAACCCCAACGCTGACATTGATTTATGATCCCGCGCGGTACGGCCTTGTGTTCATGGAGGATTATGCGGGGGGGGGGGGGGGGTGCAACATTCATTGCCACCATTCGGTACCGGTACAGGTGGCAGGGTGGAATTCATCCAGCAGGGCAGTAAAGTCCCGGTATCCTTCATCATTCATTAGCACGTCATAGTACGGACACGTTAGCTCCTATGCCGGTAAGCCTGGGTGCCTTGTCTGGCCTCCCACCTGCTTTGAAAGTCCCTGTTCTCAAAGTCAACTTTTCGTTTGGACATCTTTAACGTCCACTGATTGGTGTATGATGGCAGGATCTTGACCTGTGTGGCGGCTGCTGCTGCAGCGCATTGTGGGATTTGTAGTGCGATCTACCTGCAGATTAATAAAAGGCGTAAATGATCCCGGATTCGGCCCACGGGCCTTTGAGTTTGACGTGTCTGGACTAGGCTGTACAGTGTGTTGCAGATCACATCTAGGGCATATATTTAGACCAAATCGTTGCGGGGCTGTGCAGCAGTGTGTGTGTGCGTTTACTTGTGCTGAACATCATCAATGTGAAACGATCAGAAAATAACTTGTTTGTTTCGCTGATTAGCCGTCTTCCTCGATACCGGCGCTCCCTCGCCCTCATTCACCGTCTATGTCGCTTAACCTGGGGGATTTGGGGCTGAGCTTCAGAGATGATTTCAGGCTGACTGTGGACTTACCTTCGGACAGAACCAGACGAGCTGTTTCCTTCTGTTTCCAGTCTTTGTGCTAAGCTAACTGGCTACTCGCCGCGCAGCCAATACACGTATTTCCCAAAATGCTGAACTATTTCTTCAGGTATACTTCTTTCAAGTCTGATGAATGCATTTCATCGGGTCCTAAAATGAGCTGAAACACGCATGCGCGCGCACACACACACACACACACACACACACACACAGAGTTATTGCATCAGAGATTAACTGTTGACCTCAGATAACTTGTCAGTTTCTGCCTGACAAAGCACAGCAGTTTTGCACCTTAAATGTTTTATGAAAATTATACCGATTCAGCGTTATTGCAATGCAGACATCTTCACAGTTGAACGTCTTAGTTAGGGTGTGTGTGTGTGTGTGTGTGTGTGACGCAGCTCGATATGTTTGCCCAAACTAATTAAGGGCGAGTCGGCGGCGGTGGCGGCGATGGATGTGTTTTTAATGATGTGAGCGGCGGTGAATATGCAAAGCGCCACCGGAGCGCCGATTTCATAGCGACAACTTGATTACCTGATTGATTTTCATCCAAAAGTGGCATCAAATATGAATAAATATTCGCATATTAGTATGTGAGGGAGAAAATGTGCGATGCATAGTGGAAGTCGGGGAGATGCAAAAGGTGTGCGCAATGACCCATGTGTCTATGGGGAGGTCCCATTGGCGAATTCTCTCATCGTTCTATCTTTGTGAGAACCGGGACAAGTTTTTGCACTTCAAGCTCTTGAGTTGTCTGGCTGATATCGTCTGAAATTCACACGACAATAGGAGAGGAACTCTCTAATGCAAAGATTAGGGGAAGATGCATTATGGGAGTTGTAGGATCTGGAGCTACAGTCCGCTTTCTGGCATCACGGTGCCTTTTTTTTTGCTGTCTGTCATGACCATTGTCCCGTCATCCATCAGTCATCTGACCGTGAGCCCTACCTGCTCACCCACATCAGTCTTCATATTGGCTGGATTATGTTAGTACCTCTTGGTACTGGTTCTTTAAGGGACAAACCAAGATGACTGTAATCTCATCATTAAGGACTTCAACTGCATCATGCAGTTTGTCAGACGTCTTAAGCGCTAATTGTACGGCGAAACCTGTGACGCGAACGTGAATATTCTTTTTCTTTTTAATCGGCTGGATCGAGCTCTCGTTCCTCATTCACACACTTTTCACAAGCCCGAGAGGAAGTGTGTTTGTGTGTTATGGTTAATCTTGCGGTTGTGGTGAGCAGCAGCCGTTCTATGTGAAACTTCGACTTCTGCAAACGGCGGACTGGAATGCGTCATGCTGCTGATGACGCAAATGCGTGTTTGTGTGTGTGAAAGGATGTAGAGGATGTATGCTTCAAAAGCTCAGAGACTCTGGTGCAAACCTTTGTCTGAAGAGTTGGCAAACGTGTTTCTGTCCATAAACAATTATGCAATCTATTGGCCAACATGACAGAATGGTGTAGGGTGAAGCTACAGTGACATAATCAGTCGGGCTACAATTCACAGCATTCTACATGTCCAAAGTCACAATAAAAAGTGTTTAAAAGTTTTTATTATCTTGAACATACTAATAACACAATGCTATTTCTGATATTATTTACAACTATGGATGGAAACAATGGCGGTTAAATCCAAGTAAAATGTCTGCGGAGGCATCTGCCTCAGCTGCACTCTGTCTTTTGCAAAGTTGCTGCAAAGTTGTTGCATCTTGGCCATCCTGCCTCTCGTAATCTAAAAATCAGCAAAGGCGTTGATGGAGGCTGAATGAAGCCTGGTTGAATGAAGCCATGTGTAACGGCACCCACCTGTCAATCAAAGCGTCCATGCATGTTAATTATTTATGACTTTTAGCCTTAATATCATTTGAACAGGTGAGTTGTATATAAATTCACCCTCAGTACAGTTGTCATGAAGGGGGAAATTAGCTATAGAGACCAAAACTGTTTTTTGTACCAGGCTGTAAACATGTTTATTTATTCTGTGAAGTTTTTTTTTAACATGGGGACTTATGGAGACTGACTCACATCTGGAGCCAGCCTCGAGTGGACTTTTGAAGACTTCACAGACACAAAGGTTGCCTCTTGGCTAAACTAAGGTGGCGACCACGGTAAACATTACAATCGACACGTTAGCATTAGGCAGGGCGAGCAAGTTAGCATGCCGATGTTAGCTCAAAGCGGTGCTGTGTATACCAGCCTGCGGCATGGTTGACATTCACATTGCAGATTATTAATCATGTTTGGACACAGGTTTATTTCATTTTACAATATTTCATTTCATTTAATATAATTGTATTATGCACATTCACTCTTATCTATCTTGTTCTTATTTTATCATGTCATATTATTGCTCCTTTGTGAAGAGCTCACTTTATGTAAATCCTTTTGTTGTTTCATTAAATCTTCACGTAAAATGGTTCCTGACACAGCTAAGTGTCAACGAGTTATGTCTCTCTACTGTTCCCCCGTCTGTCCTCTCCCTCTTTCATCCCCCCTCCTCTCCCCTGCCTGGTAATTCGATGCTGAAATATGTATCTAAGGATATTTAATAAATTATGTATCTGTTATTTACTAATGGCCCTATCGACTGCAGAGCCTGCCCTGCCTGATAGGGTGACGGAGGGAGAAAGAGAGAGAGAGAGAGGGGGAGATAGTGAACAGGGAACACTGGAGAAAGAGATGATGGAGGGACAGAAAGAGAGAGAGACAAGCCTTAAAAGGGTTTCAGTCAGTCCCTCGGGGAGGACAGAGTGATGCCATCAGTCTCTCTCCACCCTCCCTCCTCCATGTGGAGACGGCTTTTTGTCACATTTGAGACAGATAGTGATGCATTCAGAAATGCTGCTGCCAGCTGGTTCAACGTCTTAGGATGTCAGGTCAGGGCGGAAATTAGCTCAGAGGTGGCAAGGTGGGTATCCAAACCGGAGAGGAGAGCGGCGTTTTGAGGGTTTTCGAACTTTAAACGTGACAGTTAGAAAAGCTTGCTGACCTCTGGGCTGTTTCTCCTGATCTACTTTTCTTTACTGTCGTTGTATTAGCATGGAGGTATTACAGAAACCTCAGGCCGGTGCCTAAACAATATAAAACATGGATGTGATCACCGACCTGTCAATCAAAGCGTCCATGCACTCAATTTTGCACAACTTTAAGCCTTAATATCATCTGAACAGGTGAGTTGTATATGAACTCACCCTCGGTACAGTTGTCATGAACGGGGAAATTATCTATAGAGACCAAAACTGTTTCTTGTACCAGGCTGTAAGCATGTTTATTTCTGCTGTGAAGTTGGACATTTTAACATAGGGACTTATGGAGACTGACTCACTTCTGGAGCCAGCCTCAAGTGGACAAAAGGGGGAACTGCAGCTTTTGGTACTTCTGCCTCAGCTCTGCAGTGATATGTCAATTGTTGTCATGTTCTCCTTATGATCCCTGAAAAATGACACACCAGTGCATGTTACATGTTGTCTGCTTCTGGTTTTGACTACAGCAACTGTATTTAAAAATCACTAATACAACAAATATGTAAAAGCTATTTATTTTTGGAGTGCATCTTTGTGTGTTGAGTGTTATTAATCACCCAGCCAAATTTGAATCATTAAAAATAGCGACAAGTTTATGAAATCGGGTGTTAAAATCAGGTAAAAGTAAATTCTCAGATGAGTTCATCTCTATCTCTCTGATCAGGGCGGCCTTAGCGTGTCATCGAGCCGCCCTTTAAGGACCGCCCACAAAATCCTGGAAGGAAAACTGGTGAAAAACCGTGTGAACCTCGTTCAAAGCCTTTTAAACATGTTTTCAGAAACATATTTAATGTATCTTGAAAGAAATCCCACAATTGCCTTTACACAGACTTTATTTATGTTTTCTTATTTTTGGACAGCTGACTGTATGAAAAATGAATTTCCCATTGTGGACAATAAGTGTCATGATCGTTATTAGATTGCCTGTCGGGTCGAGAGTTAAAGAGAACTGATACAATTAAAAGACAAAGACACAGACACAAGAAGAAATCATGAAATAAGAAAGAAGCATTAAAGCTCGAGATTATGAACGATTAAAACATGCAACTACAGCTGTGGCTGGAGTCTATGTGTCTGTCCTATGTATTTATTTATGTGTGTGTGTGTGTGTGTGTGTGTGTGTGTGTGAGTATTTGTATATGTGTCAGTATTTCTTATCAGCATTGGATTCAAAGCTCCGTGGCACCGAACCTGGGATCAATGGGCCTAGACCAACAGACGCAGAGTGTGTACCGTATGTCAGTGTGTGTGTGTGTGTGTGTGTGTATGTGTTTGACTCTATAAGTGTATATTCATGTGTGCGTGTGTTTGTGTGTGTGTGTGTGTGTGTGTGTGTGTGTACATCACTGTTTCTCTTTAAATGTGGATGTGTGTGTGTCCATAGTGGAGCCAGTATGGGACCAGATAATATTGCATATCAGACCAGTTGTAGAGACCTCAACCAATACACATCTCAAGTGCATGATAAGACGTGTGTGTGTGTGTGTGTGTGTGTGTGTGTGTGTATGGTGGTCAATATATTTGATTGTTCCAGTAGCTGTATTAGTGGAAAAACAACAGCGCAGAATTTATTTGAGGGGCAGCAGACAAGGAGACGTGCTGTCTGTGGGCTGCACACACATACGCACATGTGCGCGCGCTCGCACACACACACACAGACACACACACACACACAAATGCATGTGTTTCTTTCAGATGCCGTTGTCTCTTTTTGTTTGCCTTCCACCCTGCATCATATAACTGTCAGGGCTCACAATAGGCCCCGAGTCACCTCTCGCCGCTGCACAAACGGCCTCGCTTTTCTCGTTGAGTTGAGTTATTTTCTCCTTCCTGTGTGAACGCAGACTCTGCGCCGTCACCCACCAGTTTGGGTCGAAAGCACAAATTTAGCGCAAATATAGATATGTGACAAATGTCTATGTAAAAAAGGGACGCCTCCTCGCGCACAGATGTCTGCAGAGGTCATTTAAATTCATGCAAAAGTTCAAGCAGAGCTTCCAAACAGATGGGCAGTCTTGGAACCAGGAGGGTCACAATATCATTTTTATATATATATATAAACAAAACAATCCAAGTGAGATTTCAGTTTCGAAATCCGTACCACAGTTTTTTCATGTGGGCTGCTGTTGTAAAAGCACTTCCATCATCTTGTGTCACTTCTTTTTATTTTTGTGTGTAACAGTCATAAAGAGTCATACTCATAAAGAATGTAAAAAAAAAAAAAAAATATATATATATATATATATATATATAGATTGCCTGAACTGTTGGGTTACATACGTAGCAATATGCAAATGTATCCGTTTGTTTCTCTTTTAGGCTAGAAGTGCATCTATATACTGTATGTGAGAGTGTGTATCATTTTTCTACTTTATATATATATATATATTTTTTTTTTTTAACTTTGGCCTTGTGAGGGGTGGGCAGGATTGCTTTGTTCTGTAACCTGGAAAGGGGTTATAAATAAAGTTAGATAAAGAAAAAAAAAATGATCAGAGAACTTGCCGACATTTTAGAAACAAGCTCTGAAAGCGTCTCGACCAAAATAAATACTGAACAGTCGTGGCAGACCGAGGCAAGCAGGCCTTCAAGGTATCCTGGCAATTAGTATTCTGTGGTGGGCTGCAAGTTGGATTGTACAGAGACCAGCCAGGAAGTGAGAGCACAAAATCAAAATTGCACACGTCACATCAGTTATACAGAAAACAGATACTAAATGAAATGAGATGTTAATGTTTTAGGTCAGGGATTTCCAGTCTGCGGGGCCCTTCATAGTTTAGAGTAATGCATGCAAATATTTTGTGCGCAGGAAACAGTTCAAATGCGGCTTATCATTGTGTTTCAGAACCAAAAGAGAAAATAGATTTAGCGTCCTGGGAAACACAGAAAAGCATCCAACTCTGACACAGTGTTAATTGGAGCGTCGACAGTTTCATGTAGGCTGAAGACAGTGAGCTCCAGATCACATACCACCTTAAGTTGAGTTTTATTTTTGTAAATCGTTACAAATAAAGTGTGTCTTAACACGTCCTGAGATCATTCTTTTCACATGATATTAACAGAAGATCTTCACCTGATAATCTAATTATATAACTACGGGTTATCCATGCAATGGACTCTTATTTGGGACGCTAACCTTCCTTAAAAAAGGAATAATTCATCTAAAAATGATAAATGTTCGACTCCTGGGAGCTGCTGCCTGATGCCTTTCGTCAGTGCATAATGTTGCCATGCCACCGGTGACCTGTAGGGGTCACTGTAAACCCAATCCACGCTGCAGCTGAGTCACACACAGATGATTCACATAGTTCAGTAACATAACTTTGGCACCGACGTGGGGCCCCGCAGATATGATGCTTGCAACATGAGTCAGTAGTGAACATGAACTCACACGCGGCGCTGAATGTGTTTCCCTGCTTCACAATCACACAGCTTTTGTCGCCAAGTCAGCGGTGAGTAAGAACTTACAAGAAGATGAACGGGTTAAAGGAAATGCAGAGAGATGGGAAAAGGATTAATATAGATGAGCAATGGGCTCATAAACACTGATTATTTCATTAGAAAGAGTCACGATGTTTGTGTGAACGCTGGATAATCTGTGTGTGTGTGTGTCTCAGTGTAATTGCCAGCACTTGGTAGTTGCCATTAAAGTCAAACGTGTGTGTGCGTGTGTGGTTTGTTTGTTGCTCGACAATTAGCTGGTAGCAGCTCACGTTCTATTGAAAGCAGATGTGTTTAAATTGCTAACAACTGGATATTCCAGTAACACGTAAAGTCCGTGCCAGGACTCTGCAGTCACCTCAGGAAATGCGAACCAGCTTCAGGATCTAGCACCTTCCCAAAATCCCACTGAAGCCCGAGTTCACTCGTCTCCTGCATCATCAGATTATGTTTAGTCCAGCGAGGCAAAAACAAGCATTTTTGCAATATGAAACACATGGCGGCCATTTTCCAAAATGGCCACCAAGTAGGTACAGAAAACTGATTTTATGACTCTTGATAACTGCCAAGTGTTCAAGCTGAGTAGATCAGATGTCAGAGGATCACAGGCTGAACTGATATAAATATACCTGCACCTCATATATCTGAAATGAAACTACTATGACAAAATGTACTCTCAAAAATTCATCATAAATCTTCCACTCATAATCATACAGTAAGAGAAATGCAAACACACAAGTACGTCAGTCTTGGATTAGAATTCAATCTAGACGGCACATAATCCATTTTAGTGTCTTTTCTTCATCGACTCTGTAAATGATAAAGAACAACACAAGTTTATGCTAATCACATAAACAATAACACTCGAGTACTGCGGTCAGTTAGCGTATTTTTTTTACAATAGTTTCTCATGAAACAGCTCCACAAAACAAAGCGACGTAACATTCCGATGGGTTATGCTCTCCCTGCATTCTTCTGCTGCAGTTACAGCTGTCAGGTTTGTGTTTTTCACTACTTGGGCTCATTGGGAACAATGGGAGTCCGCTGCGTCTGCCAGCTAATCGCTAATCATGTCTGTCTGTTGTTTGGTACTTTTATGAGAGCTTCTGGCATTGAAAACAGCTGCCTGCCTGCTGCTGGAAACCATGGGAATAGGGTTCGTGGGCCTAAAAAAAAACAAAACTAGGAGCTAAAAGAGGCTAAAAGGCTCGGTAGAGCTGCTCTGTAGACCTGCTGCTAAACGCAGTTATTACTTATTTCCAACCTTCTTCTCTTTTTAGCTTCGTTATTAATGTAAAACAAGTCAGCCAACGTGAAAATATTCATATTTGATCAGCACTGCCGAGTTTGACAGTTTGATCTTAGTTTCGTGAGCCTGGTGTGTTGGATGGACTCACTTAGAAGGACTTGTTAAGATAGAGCGTATCCTGCTGAACTGTCTATTTTACTCTAAATAGGACCATCATTTATAACATGAACATCATGCTGTATGGAAGAAGACTTGAAACTGAAAGAATGAGACCATAAACGCACGAGGAAACTGTTTACAAGTGGGGAAGCAGGCTAATTCTCCCATAAGACTCAATACAATCTGACCCGTTTGTGCTGCCCCCTGTTGGCTACTACAAGGAACGCAGGACAGCAACAGTCAACTGCCGGCTGGGTCAGTGTCAAACACGCACACTCTCTGAGAATATGCAGTGTTAAACTGTCCCATTGTTTCAGATCACTTTGTAGTTTCAGTCATGTGATGGGTGGGACTTTAACTGTCTGTCCCAGGCCCCAGTGTGTGTATAATACTGTTCCACAGTCATGCAGATTCTGGTAAATGTAAGTCATGAATGGAAATAGAGGACGTGGCAGATAGGGAAAGCGTGTAGAGAAAGGTGAGGATGCAGCAAACCCCACAGACGGATCGGATTCAACGGTGTCGATGAGATGAGAGCAGCTGTTGTCAACATGGAAGCACGGCGGCTCTGTGATGGAGGCTGCAGTGTGTTTTGCATTTTAAAAAACTGTTACTACTAGAGTGCACACACAGTTTTCATTTTGGCTTATTTCTAATACCACATTGTGGGTCTGTGTGTGTGTGTGTGTGTGTGTGTGTGTGTTTGGGTTGGTCCAACATTGCGGCAAGCCACTCACCACAGAGCTCTTGGCAGTCACACCGTGGCCTCAAAACCCTTTTCACCACTGTGGTCTATGCGTGTGTGTGTGGTGTGTGTTTCATCTTTCCATCTTCACATTGATACCGCTGTGGCTAAATGACAAAGTATTAAAGAGCTCCAACAAACAGGGTGTACAAAAAAAAACAAAAACATTTTTACTATGAGGTTAACTGGCGCGGCGCTAGACAAAGTGAGAGGAGGCTGGAGTGAAGGGCAGCAATGCAAATCAGCCGACGGCCGCGTGAAAACGTCCTTTTTGTTTCAGCGCTGGGATTCAAATGAGGATTTTAATAGAACGTCAAATGGAACCGAGCACAACCACTAACGTGAAATGACTGGAAGGTGTCATTTTCTTATTATGCACGTCAACTTTGATTAGAATAGGTTGTCCAGCTTTAGCAAAGTTCTCCTCAGAACACAATAACCTCAACATCTTAAAGCTGCATATGATCTTTTTTTTTTTTTTTCCCTGGCCACTAGAGGGCAGAAAAAACGCCTAGATTAAAGCTAAAGCTAGTTGAAGCTAGCTTGTTAGAAAACAGTAGTGGGATCTGCCATTTAACTGATGAGCGGGTAGCGGGTGTGCCAGGTGGGTCTCGACACACACCCAGATTCACTTCGACCCCACCACCCCACCCACACACACACACACACACACACACACACACACACACTTTATATAAACCTCACGTAAAAAAAAAAAAAAAAGACTAATTAACATTAGGTGTATTGAGGTGCGCAGCAGCACATGCGCAGTTGCAACGATTCACATGAAACAAAAAACAAAGACTGACATTAATATTCGGTGTGTTGAGCTGCGCAGGCTGCGCGCCGTAGCTTGGTTGCCATGGTTACCCGGAACAAGTTTGACAGGCATCAATGGGACGGCTCCTAAGTTCAGGACCCCATGGCCTACCGACGCGGCGCGCGTGACGAGGCGAGCCAAACCGAAAGGGCAACGGCTGTAAGTAAACTTGTGCCTTGCGTTATCATGTCACCTGCCAATTTTTTTTGGGGGTAGTCTGTTCAAAGTAATGTCGTCGTGAACGTAACATCGTGCGGAGGAGAGATATGCCTTCTGTTAGCCTCTGTGTTAGCCTGTAGATATGCCCGCGCCAAATTACTGTCAACGCTCATGGCAGTTTGAATGTTTACTCATAAGTTCAGCGGGCATACTGTTGAAATTTAAAAAAGGAGGGGAGTCAGATTTTGACGGGTCACAGTTTACACCCGTCAGAATCTGACTCCCCTCTTATATTAAAAATGCAACATATAACGCCAACAATTTTCACTCTGCTGGCATATTTTGACCTCTGCTGCTTATTTATGAAGTTATTTGTAACTAGTGTGAACAGAAATTAAAAATGGAGGGGAGTCAGATTTTTTCGGGTCACATTTTACACCCGTCAGAATCTGACTCCCCTCTTATATTAACCCTTAGATGCATAAGTGGGGTCAAAAATGACCCCAAGGGTTGTTTTTCTTCAAAATCTTTGAAGTAAAAAGTATTTATATTTTCATATTCCAGGTATTCCTCATAAAACATGTTTGTGACATGAGGCCATTGCAATTTAAAAAAAAAAAATTTCATACATTTTAAGAAATTGCAGTTTTTGTATCACTACCCCACTTTTCCATAAGCGGGGTCAAAAATGACCCCAAGCATTTCCTATGGAATCTTAAGGGTTAACCCTGGGAATCTTTGAGTCTTATCAACTGTGACTGTCAGTACACATGTACTGTCACACTTAGACATCTGATGGCAGCAGTTTCACCACCCGGGAGGTCATTTTTACACAGCAACATACATGTAAGTATAATCTTCATTTACTGACTTTTCTGTGATAGAGTATTAGTTTTATTGTCATCAAATTAGCCTACTTTGTTGTTAGCTAGTTAGCCTACTACCAACTACAAAGTAGTTAGTTAGTTACTACAAAGTAATTTTAGTACTGTAATGTATTACTGCATTTGTTGTGTAGAGACTCTTACTATATTTATTACTTCCTTGTAATAAAAGCTAACCTACTAGGTAGCCTTTTTTATGATCATTGATCATTCAATGATGTGTGTGTGTGCATGTGCATGCATTTACTTGCATATAAATACACAAACATTTACTTACATAGCTACATACTGATTTATAGTTTTGTGTGCCATTCAAACACTGTCCTTTTTATGTTTTCTCATCTAGAGTATCATGGCTGCGAGGAGGCCAACTAGGATTCCTGAGGACTTTGCACGACAAAAGAAAGAGAAAGAGAAGACATTTGTGTGTCTACATGTGTGTGGACGGTGTTATGGTCCCTGGAATTACTGTATGTTCATTCTCTGTTCATCCTCCATAGTCAAACAGACAGATGGACACACAATGGAATTTGACATTTTTTGATACTCGGTTGATTATTTTTTGATCAAATGTAAATAAAATGTGATAAATGAACATATCAAAAATTAAATCACTCTTTTGTTGATAAAAATAGAATAAAAATCATCAGATCTTTAACCAAAATTAAAGAAATTTCCTAAGTTCATTGCAAAAACGCATTGATTTCAATTGGGGTCATTTTTGACCAAGGGTTAAAAATGCAACATATAACGCCAGCAATTTTCACTCTGCTGGCATGTTGTGACCTCTGCTGCTTATTTATGAAGTTATTTGTAACTAGTGTGAACAGAAATTAAAAATAGGAGGGGAGTCAGATTTTTTCGGGTCACATTTTACACCCGTCAGAATCTGACTCCCCTCTTATATTAAAAACGCAAGATGTAACGCCAACAATTTTCAACTTATGTCTGAAGTTATTTGTAGTCCACCAAGTTATCCAGCTAGGTTGCGTACAGTGGGTTTCATTAGAGCTCTTTGCATTCGGGACAGCTGCCTGCAGTCACTCCTTATAGCTGCAGAAATTGTTCAGCTTTCTAATGCTCTAAAGAATTTGCTGCATGTCTATTCAGCAATAAAAAAAATTGTTCATTAATCGGAGCACATTCTCGTATTGGTAATACTTTGAAACCCCTTTCTTTATTCAGTGTTTTGTTTGCACACGGTCCATTTGTAAGAACTACATTCCGCATTTAATGGCGAGCTTAAACAAAATCTGTTTGTGTCCCTGAGGTGCGTTTAAATGCCCAATCAAGGGGCGTCTGACAATACGATATAGCGGCCACCTGCTGCTCTTCTTAGCTCCTCTTACCTGTAATTACACACTGTGCAAGTGTGTGTGTGTGTGTGTGTGCGTGCGTGCGTGTGTGAGCGACATAATTACGGTGTTCAAGGTAGCGTGGTGATCTTGTGTCAGAAAACAGCCTGCAATTAACACGCCAGTGATCAGGTTCCTGCACGTGTGTGTGTGTGTGTGTTGCTCGATAATTAACCGGAGCGTCATGGATAGCTTTGATGTGAAGAGGCAGAGAGCGAAGGGAGAGCGAGTGGACAGATGCAGGAGGTGTGACCACGCCAAACACGCAGCAAAGCAAAGCGTTATGCACACTGCCGGCGTGTGTACTATTGTTCGACTGTGTGCGTGTGTGTGTGTGTGTGTGTGACGTTGATCAATGTTTTGGGGTTTTGGGTCATTTTGGAGGTTGATTCAGTATCAAAATCGAAGCCCATAGTACACATTCAAGTGTGTGTAGTTTCGCATTACTGCATGCGTGAGAAGAAAAGTCTCTTCCGAGTCCGAGAAACGTCCTCAAGTGATGTCACTTGAGTCAGCGTCCGTTCGATCTGAACTGCGAAAAAAAAAATCAAATCTGCATGCGAAGGAAGTTTACCAGACCTCTGGAGACGTTCCTCATCGATGCTCGAGGATAGAAGCTTTAGGCTAACATCTGCTACTAGCATAACATACCCGAATCTCCGACCCAACTGTCGGCAGTTGAGTTGAATTCTGGGTAATGGAGGCATCAGAATTTGGCAAGGACACAAAACGACTCTCTTAGAAGGTGTGAGCAAATAAAAAGAAAACGTTTCTTTTGTTACAAACTGCTTTTTCATGATTTAAAATGCACTTTGCAGGACGGTCCCAACTGTCCCAGCCGTTGGTGCCGGCGGT
The DNA here is from genome assembly GCA_014281875.1 of Nibea albiflora. NCBI lineage: Eukaryota > Metazoa > Chordata > Actinopteri > Sciaenidae > Nibea > Nibea albiflora. Next base: position 1,686,923 of record CM024812.1, on the reverse strand, counting down.
TAATGACTTACAACAAGCAGGCACATCCTGTAATTCAGGTAACACATCATTGTTAGCCGACTTATTCTGAGCCTGTCAAGCATTTACAAGCCTGTAGGGTTGCTAAATCAGTTACAGCGCAGCGCTCTGTCTTTATCGTCGTTTGCTAAATATCTGAATCTCGGGCACCTAAAAATCGTGGCTAGCTGTGTCTGTGTGCTGTTTGGTGCTGAGCAGGTCATGTACAGTGGTTTGATTTGGGCCTTTTTCCATTGACAACAGCTGCCTGCCCGCTGCTGGAAACCACATTGACGAGAATAGGCTTTATTCTCGGACGGAAAAACCAAAACTGGGAGCTAAAAGAGGCTTAAACGCTCCGTGTAGCAGTAGAATCGGTCCCCATGTCACACTTTACAATTCATTCTTAGTATGAGAAATTGATATTTGGAGATAAAAATCACGTTCTTGGGTGATTATCTCAAAACTTAATAAGGTTTTTTCCTTTCAGGCTCTGAAGAATTTAATATTTATGGCTACAGATTGAGGAATAACTGACTTATTTGTAGCCTAATTAACGTTTTTTAAGGGTTTTTCCAGAGCCAAATGTTTGGACATGTGACAACCTCCAAGAAATATTTGACTTTTACCTATAACAAAACATTTCACTTGTTCCTCTATGACTATTAACTGAGTTCTAACTAATATTCTTATGGCAATCAAGCATAAATACAAAAAACATAAAGTAGCTTGATACAAAGACACAATATATACACATATAATTAATGTGTTAACTAGTTTCTCTCAGTATTTTATTTCAGTTTAAACTCTTTTCAACAGTGTGTGTGTGTGTTTTTATGTGCCATTTACTGTGGTCATTAACCCATTAGGGACATTGTATAACACATTTTAAATATTCCGCGTCAAATAATCAGCTCGTAATACTGTTAGCTCATTTAAGACATCAAGTCGTAATGTTGTTAAGGCCATCTCACTCACACACACACACACACACACACACACACAGATCATTTCACAGTGGATGTGGTTGTTAATGTACGCATTAACACACACAATATACAGTAAGTGTGCCATCCAAGGGTTGCGTTTAAATTCACTAATTATGTCATAAATGGCAAACACACACACACTGTCAGACTGCAGTCCAGCCCTCATCATAAACCTGGTCGTTACATCATCAGCCTTCACACACACACACAGATGTATACGTGTGTCAAACCTGCCTTTAAATTTAGTAATCATGTCATAAATGTCAAACACACGACGTGTCGTAAGCCCCGGCGAGTCGTCAGCGGGGGGATCATCAGCGGCGTTAGTCGTCGTTACTGGGGGAGGGACACATGTGCCTCCCCCGTCCTCTCCCCTCCCCTCCCCCTGAGCCGTATATCCATCATGCTGCCGGGCTCCTCGGGGGGCTGTTGATTAGTCAGAGGATGTAAAGAGGAAACGTGTCATTTTGTTAGCCAAGCAGGCAACTTTCAGGGTCTACTTTCACAAGAGGACGGAGCGGTGGAGTTCAGCCAAGTGCTGACAATAAAAAAGTAAAAGTCTGCTACCCTGTTATTCTAAATGAACGCTGAAATTATAAATGCATTACGAGACGTATTATCTGGTTTTGCTCTATGAGTAAACATGACTGACACATTCCCATCCGAATATTTTACCCATAAATAGTTTCTCAACTGTGTTTCCAGAAAATGTGCTCGATTACAACACACGGTGACGAATGAAGGAAAAGTACAGAATAAATGGACAGCCTTCCATATGTGTACCAGATTATAATGCTGAGCAGACCATGGCAGGTCTCGAATGTGGATCAAGATGTCAGGATACGCGTTTGAGAATTCAGTGGTACAAAAAGTGTCGTCAATCAAAAGAGTCATCCTTCACAGTATTGTGATGAAATACATGAGCGTATGTACTTGGAGACTTTGTCAAGGGATGGATACACCACGACCTAAAACTATAAATCTCAGTTCATTCCAGTGATTCTGCTCAAGAAGGTGAACGGACCCCGCAAACTCTGACCAATTACAGGCTCACGCGTACTGGCAGCGTTAGGGCTGATTTAGAATCCAGCACTGTGGTGAGCACACAGATCTTTTCCATTCATTTGAAAGCGGCTACTGTGTTTTGGCCGTGTAGCAACATGCAGTGGAGAAGTTGAGCCGGACTCGCGCTGTTGTGTTGGCCAATCAGCGGGTCAAACAGGTCAAACCCATACAGGCTCATGGTCAGCCTGAAACTGCTGCCATCCAGGTGGATTCATGGACTGAACTGGTTCTGTTCCAGTTGTGTTCCCTTCGGTTTGAGTCTGATGGTTTGAGAAGGAGGAGATGAACGGTGGTTGAGCAACATGAACGGTGAATGGGAGCGAAGGAGGAAGCTGGTGAATCAGCGAGATAAAAAGCTATTTTTGGTTTGTTAGCGGTAAAACAACCCTGTGGCGTTTACTGTAGCTTGCTGTGGGTTCTTTTGTTGTCTTTTGGTATTAACTGTTCCACAAAAGAAGAATGTTTTTTCTGAAAGTTACGAGAGCGGAGCTGATAAACTAACACCTGCTCCGCGGGCGCTGCGAATCGCTGCCCACCGCTCCAGTCTGTGTGTATTAGGCATCTGCCATAATGCGAGATCCTGTGCGTGTGCATGTGTGTTCCGACAGGTGCCAACTGGATGGGTCAAATGCGGAAGAATAATTTGACGTGTACGTCAAACTTAATAAAGTTTCTAAAATTCAAATTAACCCCTTAACGCCTGCTGTCACAAGTATGCAACAAACCGCTTGACTCAATCAACCAGCCGAGATAGCGTCTGCATTCCCCCAATGCCAGTTAGTGCATATTTGTTACGGACCTAGGAACCTTCGACAAGCATTTGTTTCCAGTGGTTGGAAATTAAAAGTGAAAAAAAGTGATTAATTTCAATTAATTTCAAAAGTGAAATTAATAATCTCAATATTATTTACCATCTACTTGAAGGCAAAAGCACACTTAAAACATTTTTTATATACAGCTATATAAATTCAGGCCTTAAGGGGTTAAAACAAAAAAATGAATGTCCCATTAGCGACAGGGCTAAACTAAGTTAGAAAGTTTGCTAACTGACAGCAGTCTTGTTAGCTGACGCCGTTATTTCCCTCTTGAATGGCGATTAAAATGTCAGGAGGAGTAAATAGAACAGTTCCGTGAGTTATCCTGAGTGAGTAGCAGTGTGCCAGATGGGCCGGCTAGTGAGCTAACGGTTAGCGTTTGATCAAAAGTCACAACATCACAAGTAAAAAATAAATAAATAAATCTTGCAAGATGTCTCATGCACGCGCAGTACATGTCCTACCCAACCCGTCGTACAGTAACTTGATGAGTAAAATGATTTATTGATGGCGTCATGTGAGTAATAAGCGCTAACGGAAGACGCGATAAATCAGCATCAGTGGCAGACCCCTCCTCTTCGTGTTGTTTAATGTCCTGAAGATGTTTCCGATTAGGGGTGAGCCGCTTTTGAATCGCATGATTCGCCAGAGGTTTTGATTTCCAGGAAGGTAACGTACTCACTACAGCTGCAGTCAGACATGCAACATCCAGCTAAGCAGGCTTAATGGTGAAAACACAAAAATCGCGTCTCTTCTGGAGCCCACGGCAGAGCCGCAGTCTTGTGAAATGGCTTCCTGAAAGGAAAATGAAACCGCTTTAATGGAGGGCAAAGGAATGGTTAGCCGTTTAGTTGTTTTTAATTATATTTTTATTGGCATTAGTCGTTAGTCATTGTGGGAAGAATGATGAGTCACACATGGTGGTGTCACGATCATTTTCAGTAATATGCGCTGGTCTTCAATGAAAACTAGATCCGATCCTCCTGTGTGGAGAGACAACAATACGGGAGAGACACCAGATGTGTTGTGTTGACCCCATTTCGAGCTCGTCCGACCTCCGATTTGTACATATGTCATAATAAGATCTGACAACAGGCCTTTACATTTACAGCCTGTATTAATGCGCATTCTCGGTATTTTGACTGTGCTTGAACCGGGATTACACCTCCATGTGTAAATTAGGGTGGTGGACTAAGTAATCCTTTATGTTGTTTGCACAAAACCCCACAAAAGAAAGCACCTCAGGCATGAAAATATCTTATATAATATGAAAAAGATTTGCTTTAAACAAGAACATCATGAACTGAAACAATATTTGGCCGTCAGCAGCGTGTTGCTGTTGCTTGGCCCCCTTTAGAATTCATGACTTCCTCTATAAATGTGTGGCATTTAAAGCTTTTTAAACTGAGTTTCGTTAAACACTTAAAAACACACAAGAAAGAGAAAAAAATACCGCTAAACCTGTAAATACCCACGACTTTATGACTTTATTTCTTCTTTCTGTACAGCTACATGAGAGAGACATTGCCCAATTTAGATATGGGAGCCTCACCGCGTCCGCGGTCCGTCCTCCCCGTCGACTCCTCCAGAAAACAGCCTGCATCTCTGCAGCAACAGTCGAGAAAAAAACGAATGTGATGAAATTTCAAGCAACCCACATCGTTCTAACGCATTACAGTAATTTGTTAGGAGGTGGACGTATACGAGGAAAGAGCTTCAGTTCTCTCTGACCGCCTCTTCGGCGAACCACCTGGGTCAGGGTCTCCCTCAGAACACGACCTTTCAACTTCTATAAGATTGGAATCCCGGGGGATGCTTGAACAAAAAATAATCTTCATTCATCATTTCAAAACGGTTTTAAAGGTTGATTTTTATTGTCATTTTGTCAAGAACAAAGTCAAAATGAGAGCCCAGACTCTCTCTTTTCTTGCTCTCCTTGCCGTCTTCCGCTTCCCGTCAACCCTCCCGCCGCTCTCTAAACTCTGAACCGAGTTACCGTAAACTTTGTGGACTTCAACTTTTACTCCAAAGTGCTGAGGGGGAGAGAAATAAAAAAAGAAAAAAAAAATCGTCTTCTCCAAAAACACCAAATAAACAAACAAACAAAACCTTTTACACACAAATACAAACACACACACACACACACACACACACAGTAATACACTCCTGAAAACCACATGGGACCAATTATCACATTTGCTGTGCTCCGTTTGCCAACCCCAGATCTCTACACTGACACAGAGAGAGAGAGAGAGAGATACAGTAAACGCTCAGACAGTCATCACCTCATTAGCCTTGGACGCCATAATGCTTTTATGTATGTGTGTGTGTGTGTGTGTGTGCATGGTTAATAATACTGTACGTACTGAATCATGTGTCCATTTCTGTTTACTGTGATGCTGCACAGAATTCTTCAGTCAGGCTTTTTGTAGCGGACCGGTGTGGGGGCGAACGGCATACACTAAAATGAAATCCGCTTGGCTCAACTCGGACTTCATTTTACGGAAGATTTCACAACAGATATTTTGTCAGAGATCAATAATGACACGTCGTCTTTTGCATAAGCGTGCTGCCGGGTCCAGGGGAAACACTAAAACAGAGAGGAACAACAAGAAACAACCGAAAGCAGCTTGGAATATGTTGCTCATCTGGGGAGGCTTTGCTTTTACGAGTGCCTGTTTATATCCTAACACACACACACACAGTCTGGATATGAGCATGTTTGGTTTGGCTGCACGGTCCGCTGGAGGCAGGTTCACTTCAGAGTGTCAGATCAGAACGTGTCCACAGCCCGACCACAGACCAACCAGATCACAGATGAAACACGGCCATCAGTCCACAATCCGCACAATCTCAGAACAGTTTGCCCATCGTCTGGGTCTTGAGCCTTAGCTTGTCTTTTAAAATTCAGAAGTGACTTCTAGTTCTTTTAAAACTTTTTCTTATGTTCTAGTTATATCCTACGCATTTTACTTTGCCGATACTATCACAGTGTTTTGAACCCAAAGACAGTCCGACACCTTCAGGTGTTGATCTGGAGTTTGGTTGCTAGACAACTTCTACAAGCCTTTCTTCTCGGGTATACCACAATGAATGCTGCCCCCACCTCCGTGAATCACCTTTTTGGGGGTTTCCCTTGCTGTTACATCTGATAATGATGATGTTGATGCATTTATTTCGGGATGTGTTTCATGGCACTCATGGTCTCCAGATGTGAGAGAGGAGTTCCACGTTTTGGGTGCAGCGTTGGAGCAAGTCCTGGCACCCCCTGTGCGGAGGTCAATGGCTAGTGGACCTGTAGCGGACCAAATGTAGTATAAGTCTTAAGGACATCCGAGAGATAAGCAGGGGATCAGTTATGAAGTCCTCTGAAGGTTAAAAGGAAGATTTTAAGATTGACGTGTCACTGAACCAGCAGAGGCGTGGGTTAAAATCGGTGAAGGAGGTTGTTGGGGATGCGAGCCAGGGTCGCGCTGCAGTGTCCTACGCGCGAGGTGACCGAGGCTGAAGACTGAAGCTTCAGTGGAGCGCTGTGTTGAGGCAGGGAGGCGTAGGCACAGTCCAGAGATGTTTCACAGATGGAAGAATGCAGTCCAGTAGATATTATTTATGCATCTGAAGAATAAAAGGGTGCTGTCCGGGATTACAACAGGACTCTTAGCCTGTGTTGCAATAGATGTGGGGATTTGGGCAATGGGACGTGAACAGATACACTTTGAGAGTGTGGACTTAGAGCCAGTAGGGAGTATTTCAGTTGTATATCTGCAGCGTAATACGCCGAGCTGAGGGCTTAGGCGTAGGAGGACATAAATTCTATACTTGAGACAATGTAGTGCCGCCAAAACAGCCCTGACCTGCTGAAGCACTGGCTCCAGTAGACCTCTGAAGGTGTGCTGTGGTATCTGGCACCAAGACGTGAGCAGCACATCCTTTAAGTTGCAAGGTTGTTTGACTGGCACATCTCACAGATGCTCCATTGGATTGAGATCTGAGTTCAAGTCCTTGAACTCGTTCCTTGTGTTTCTCAAACCGTCATCCTGCTGAAAGAGACCACCGCCAACACGGAATGTTGTTCCCACGGTGGGGCGTACACGGTACGCAACGGAGCGAACGGCGGCGCGTTAGGCGGGTGGTTCCGGTGATGGACATCCACATGAACGGCAGGGGCCGAGGTTCCCCAGCAGAACATCGCGCAAAGCATCACGCTGCCTCTGCTGGCTCGCCTTCTTACCGTAATGCATCCTGGTGCCATGTGTACCCCGAGGTAAGGCGATTCGCCAGACGTCAGTCCACCTTCTTCCATCGCTCCGTGGTCTAGTCCTGATGCTCACGTGCGCATTGTTGGTGCTGTGAGCAGTGGATAGGGGTCAGCATGGACTTTGTCTTCATGAACTCGTCACGGTTTGGATCCCGTGGATACATTTCGGGGACTTTCAGGTGTGCACATGACTGAATATTTACATCAAACAAACAGGCCTCTGGCGGCTTCGTGTCCGAACTTGACCTCCAGTCCGTATTCTGCAGGTCGACCCGCAGCTGCCGGCGTCTGTGCAGCTGACGGCGCGGACAAGACAACAGACACGACACATGTCTGTGGAATGACAGCACCAGGTGTCTGTGACTCAGTGCGTGTGTGTGTGTGTGTGTTTGATGTAATATATTCCAACATCTCACTGCTCCAGTTGCATGTATGTGTTTGTGTGTAAAGAAAAGAAGTGAGTGTGCGTGCGTGCGTGCGTGCGTGCGTGTGTGTGTGTGTGTTCAGGAGGAGGCGTTTTACTGGAAGAATCCCCCTCCTGCTGCTGAGTCATGAAAATGGAGGCGATGGAATCTTGTTCACATCTCTCTGTGACAAACACACACACACTCATTTTCACAGCAGTCTTCCATTGCTCTCATAATGACACATTTCTATATGTCTACTAATTCAATCTCTAAATCTGTCTCTCATTATGTGTTCAGTCACACACACACACACACACACACACTGCACAGTACAATTTTGAGGTACTTGTACTCTACTTGAGTATTTCCATTTAAAATTGAAGGGTTCCACCTCTGACACACACACACACACACACACACTGCACAGTTATGTCTGTTCCATCAGTGGAACAAAAGGGGTCTTACCGGTCCTTCAGGGGCGGTGTTGTTCAGACGATGGCTCATCACTGACATCTGTTAGCTCGACACACACACACACACACAGGATGATCACCCATGACATCAGAGCTCAGTGGAGCAGAGGAATAAATTAAAAAAAGTGAGTGTTTGTGTGTGTGTCAATCCCGATAATGATCTGACCCCCTGTGCTGTTACAGTCATATTTAGCCCCAGTTCACACACCTAAACAGTGGTTCGCCCCCCGGAGAGACCCACGAGGAAAGGAAAAAAGACAGAGGCTAAAGGTTGAAGGAACGTCTCTGTGTGGTAGATGTGACTGTGTTCAAATGTCTCTGAACCTGGATCACATTTATTTTCTTACTCACTCTTGTTATGAGTTTGTGCAAAGTTCCAGTCTAACACAAGATCACCGAGGTAATGACAAATATGTTTTCATCATGCAACACCCTGAAATATGAAATAACAGAATGTTTAAAGATGATATAATTATACAGTTTGGATTTAAGTCATTACATAGTCTAATTATGTAATTATAGCTGTTTAATGCCCAGTCCTTTGCACTTTGGACAAATCCAGATGATAAAAATTGATTTTTGCCTTTGCTATTTCTGGATCTCCTCGCGTTCCTTCTTGCTGATGTTGCCGTCACCCGGAATTGCTACGTCTATCACCACAGCCCTCTTTCTGAAGTCTGGGTGGTTAGCCGTCACCAGCTTGTCAGTCTGGATCTGGAAGTCCCATCGGATCTTGGCTCGGTCGTTCTCAAGCCCACTTAGAAGGCGACAGATATATATTTATATATAAATCTTATAGGATAATACATGGATGTAGCTTTTGTGACATCACACGCTGGTTTCTAAAGAAACTATAGAAGAACTAGAAGCTATAGAGACCAAAACTGTTTTTTGTACCAGGCTGTAAACATGTTTATTTCTGCTGTGAAGTTGGACATTTTAACATAGGGACTTACGGAGACTGACTCACTTCTGGAGCCAGCCTCGAGTGGACGAGAAGAGGTACTGCAGCTGCTGAGAGTGACATTGGAAAGTGAATGCACCCGTCAAACAAGGGTGAAAACAACCAAAGGGTGAGCACAAAGGGGAAAGAAAGAAACAAATTCTCAATGTCTGGATGAACCAACCACAGGCAAACTTTCTTTCTGAGAGCAAACTGGAGGCGAGCGCTGAATTCTCAGCCAGGTTCCACGCAGTTGCTGACACAAGCAGGATCTTATATAGGCCTCGCAATCAGCTGGATGGACAGCAGCCTTGTTTGATTCGCCCCAAAGATCCTCAGACATACGGGAAATCACAGTCATTTGCAGTATTCCACTTAGATATTTGCAGTCTTCTTTAGTTGCCTTTGCAGTTTAATGTAAATACTTGATGAACCGTGCAAAACTGCCTCACTTTAGTGAACAAGGGTGTAGTTAGAGGACAGCTGCTGTGTGTGCGTGTGTGTGTGTGTGTGTGGGAGGAAGACGGTGACTAACCCATGATTCCAGTTGTTTCTCACACTGACCAGGCAGGCCGACATCCTTGACCTCGTCCATCTTCGCTCTCCTCTTTCACTTCAGCTATTTCTGAGCGGCCCTCCTCGCCTCCCCGCTGTCTTACATCATCGCTCGAACGACTGAGAGTTACGAGCTCTCATTGCAGTAATCCCATCAGCAATAAAAATCAAAACGCGTGCTGAGAAAATAAGCGATTGCTGTGGAAGAATGTGCGATTGCAACTTGGATGTCTGACTAATTTCGATGTAACGAGTATACTGAAAAGGAGGGACCCACTCTGGGGGTGGATTCAGGAATCTCTCTGACCTCATTTTTTACAGCTTGAAGAGAAAGTATTTCATGTTTGAGTCCAACCATCAGTTTATCTAGGATAATATGATTTTAATATTCTAGATATTTAACTAAGACTTTCCCCTCTGTGTGACTCCTGATGTCCCGACTCCTGGTGGTTTCACATTGTTTAATAAGGCTGACATACATGTTAGCTTCTACAAAATGCTGCAACATCTGCGATTTTTTTGTTTTCTACCCACAAAAATCATCATGCTCATTTAAATCTGGTAAAACCTGTCTTCTCCGGGGTCCACAGATGTCTGCGGTTGGACCCCTCTTGGTGTGGACACCGTACTGTGTCAAAGGAGGCCGACGAAGCAGCCGGAGCTGAAGTGGTTGCAGTTGTACGTATGTTTCTTATTGTTTCTTCATATATATATATACATACACGTATATTAAGCCAGATGTTAGCGGTATGTATGCAATACATCCATATACATATGGTGTCCAACTGCAGTTATATGTTAATCCAGTATTTTCAGTTTGTTGTGCTGCCCCCAAGTGGCCATAAAACTCCAGAAAGAACTTCACTTTAAAGGACCAGTGTGCAGAATTTAGGTCAGGATGGACATGGAGAACTCTGCGGAGGACCTGCTGTATCTGTAGATATAAAAGGCTCGTTCTAAGCTAACACAAACATAATGTTTCTTATATTGAGGTGATTATACACCAATAAAAATGAAATCATGAATATTACATTTAATCTCTGACGTTAAATAGAGCCTCTTAAATCTGACACACTGGACCTTTAAGCCTTAAAAAAAAACCCTCGTTGAATATTAAGAATACTCAGAATTCAGTACAGATTCATACATATAGTAACCCTACCACATGTTGGGTTATTGGATTGGAATTATAGCCACTTTTACACTACATTCTGGCCGTTATATCACCGAGTTGTCTCCACGGTGGTGGCCACAGTGGCCGCTGTTCAACAAATGTTACTCAGGCTTTCAAAGCGGAGGCTGAGCTGGCCGTAACGTTTGCAGCCAGTTGTTCCAGTTCAGTTATTTCAGTCAAATGCATCATGCACTTTTTTATGTTTTATGGGGCTCAGAGCAGCCAGCAGTCTGTCTGGTGCTCAAAGGACCGAGTGAGGACAGAATGACTCAAAGTCTGGCCACGTTGGTAACTCAGTCCTCTCCATTGTTGAATAGTAGCCTGCCCGCTGGACAGCGTCCAGACTTTAAACTCGCTTTTCTTTTTTTTCTCCTTCCTTCTTGCTTTTTGTTTGTTGATGAAATCGAAGGCCACTTCAACTGTTGTATTTTAGCAGCTGGTCAGAACACACACGGCGACACACACACACACACACACACACACAAGTGAGCAGGGTCTAGACATGATGGGGTTTGATGTCGTGGGAGCTCTGTGGGGTGTAGAGGAGGACGGGGAGGAGGAGGAGGAGGAGGAGGATGGCCCTGAAAAGAGGTGGAGGATGGGGGAAAAAAAAGAAGGGGAATAAGAGGAGGAGAAAGAGGAGGGGAAGGAGGGCGGACAGCTGTCCATGAGCGGATATTAAAGATGGAGCCAAACTCCGCCTCCTACTTTCGATCATATCATGGATCGATATGAGCAATAGATTTTACTATCAGCTATTTGGTAACCACGATAACACACAGTCAGTGTGTGGGGATTTCCCCCCGATCTAACAGGCGGTTAGCCAGTTCATTAACTTCATTAAGACGCTAACACAGTGAACATGCAGTCTGCAAATCAGAGAGGAATATCTGACTGAGCCCACGTGGCGCTGTCATCACCTGAATTTCCCGGATGATGAACGATCAGCGAGTAATCGTGTCAGTCAATGCGAAGTTCGCCTCGTGCAGCAGTGTTATTAATTAACAATAGACGCTTCCCTCAAGAGCATTTTAGTCAAACAAACCTCAACAAAATTTTAATTTTCTCTTCAAAGACCAGATGAAAAATCAAAGCAACACCAATGTTCTTCTAACTCCTCCCGAGGGGAAGGTGGACGTCGAATTTCAAGACTGTCCTTCCAGCAGTTCACTCAGAACCTTGTGTAATAGAGGATGGCCAGAGTCATTAGGGTTCATCCTCTGGCAACCATGATTGTCTGTGGAAAACGTTATGGCAATCCACTGAGTGCTTGTTATTTAATGTGGACCTAACAGGCCAACTAGCTTGTTGTTGTAGCTAGATTGTGTTCCTCTCTCGTTCTCTCTTCCTCACAGTCGAGGTTGGTTTAGCCCCCTGCGTCGGTGTCTGACCCCGGCCTGACCCAGGAAGTTGCAGCTGGAGGTCATGTTGTGTCTGGGAGGGGTCAGGGGTCGGCGGGTGAGCGGCCTCCTGCTGAGCTCTCCCAGGACATGCAGTAGGGACATCAAGTGGCCTGTTTCCCAACCCAGTCCTCAGCTACCCTCTGTCCTGAAAGATTTCAGCCCGAGCTCCGCGGTCACCTGATCCGGAACACGCGCCACTGCCTGGCTCAGACCGGCATCAACTCGGGTCACTTCATCCATTCAGTCCTGCAAAAGCATGGACGCCAACTGGACATACTTGCGAGGTGTTTTTGTGGTTTTTGCGCGTGTTTAACACTAATAAGTGAGTGTGTGATGATCAGATTTAGGTTGAGGGTCAGGGTGTGACGGAAACCTAAACCTGCAGGGGTGGGGCAGCAGCTGTCCCGGCATTGTGTGCGTGTCGAGGTGGCAGAGGTGGAGCTGAGGAGGGGCAGAAGTGTGTCAGTGCAGGTGTTGGGGTGGAAGGAAGGTGTGGATTCTGGGGGTCGAATTCCCCGTGGGCGTGCGTGTGTTTGCACTCCACTCAGAACCCTGATTACAGATACTTAACCAGCAGGTGTTTCATCTTTGATCGCACACACCGTGGAGAATTCTTGTGAATGCGACGCAGCGAGGACTTGGAAAGTATTGTGCGCGCGCTGTGCAAAGCCCCTTTAAACACCTTTGCATTAAAGTGGCACGGTGAAGCGTTTGGATGGAAACATACAAAGGCTGAGCTCCTGCAGACTTCGGTCACCCGACGTCCCATTCCCCCGACAACACCTGTTCCCACTTTCCTCATCACCCAGCTACACTTGTTTCCTGCCACGTTGGCTGGACGCCTCTGCTAGTACACGTCCATGTATGTACTTCCTGGTGTAGCGTGCCGTTGTCGGCAGAGTAGTGTTTCAATTTGAATACGGTCGTATTGAAATGAAGGTTGCAGGTTGAAGGTTGGTTCGCTGAGTGCATACATCTAACATTTGCCTACATATATATATATATATATATATATATATATATATATATATATATATATATATATATATATATATATATATATATGTGTGTGTGTGTGTGTATGTATATATATATATATATATATATATATGAAGAAACATATGTACAACCGCAACCACTTCAGCTCCGGCTGCTTCGTCTGCCTCCTTTTTCACAACAGTATGGGGTCCACTGATGGTGAAAGCGTCCATTGTTCCACACTCAACTTTTTGACTGATATAAGTGCACCATCCCAGTAAATGGACTGTACTCATACTGTAGCACAGCGGTGCCCACACTTACACACCTCGTGAGCTACTTTCATACTGGCAGCAGTGGCTGCGGCGGTGGGCGTGCACGAGCGCGTGCGCGGGGTGGAGGGCTCTGCGATCGACCGGATCATGTCTGGCGGTCGACCGGTAGCTCGCGATCGACGTATTGGGCACCCCTGCTGTAGCACCTTCCTAGTCTTCCGGCATTCACCCGTTGACGCACCCCCGTACACTGAAGGCATTGCTCACGAGTTTGAGGAGCTAACCATTCATCCGCATTCACGCACCGATGGCGCAGCCGTCGGGAGTAACTTGCGGTTCAGCGTCCTGCCCAAGAACACCTCGACGCGCGGGCCGAACCGCCGATCGCCTAAGCGACCATCTCTTTTTTCTTTTTTTTACACGACTGACACTTGTGGCCTCAAAATAGCAAGTGTAACTGTGGAAGTGAGAGGAAGAGGAAGAGAGAATTGAGAGACACGGCGATTGTTTCACGTGTGTGCTTCCAGCTGCTTCACTTTGCCTGCCTGCCGGCCTGTTACCTGTTTGACCTTTTTACTCGCACCGCGCCTCATTGGAACTTCTTTATTTGCTCGCTTGGTTTCCCGATCCCTTCTTCTTTCTAGAACATATAATAGAACATATACTTCATTGATGCCTCAAGTACAGGCATTTCTACCCAAACGACAACCACACACACACACATAAAGGGCTCAGTTGGAAGGGTTCGGTGCCTTTTTAGGACTTTTAGGTGCACAGAATTGCCGTCTGGTCTTTGACAGGCCCTTACTGATCTAAAGTGGCGCTGTGTTCCTGTCTGCTTGGCCTTTGAGGCCTGCTTAATTAAAGTTTGCGAAGCGGTTACACCTTCAAAGGAGTGATGCAGCGTTTTCAGCATCCCACGATAGTTTGAAAAACTCCCGGGAGGCTTTTAATGCCTGCGGTGTGAGTCAAGCTTCACGAAGACCAGATGCTACGTTTCTCATCATGCAGCTCGATGATATCTTTTGTTTGAAACTTCCTGTTTGTAATGCGGCAGGCTTTCTGTTCAAGTCGGGATGCCGTAACCCGGCGTGACCCCCGGTGACCTCGTCATAATTTCATCAGCTTCGCGTGTTCAGACCTGACAACGCTCCCCCGAAACAGCCAGTGAAGTCTTCTCGTTACTCGCGCGCCTCCGATATGATCTATCAAAGGCGGCGCAGCACTGATAAGTTCTGTTAATAATGGTCGGACTTTCTCTCTCTCTCTCTCACACACACACACACACACACACACACACTAGTGGTCACAGCGGTCTAACAGCCTGACCTGCAGTGAGGCTCAGTGAAGTAGAGGTGACTGACTCATTCTCTCTAACTGCTGCCGCACACAAACCACAAACGCACACATATGGGCGCTCGAAAAAAAACACACACCACAACGCCCTCTCCCTCCGCCTCGCTCGCTCTAAACCACAGCTACTTCCTCGATGAAAACTGTTGGCTGGGGAGGGCAGGTGGTTAGTTTGATTACACACACACACACACACACACACACACACACCCGTGCATATCCTAAAGCCGCAATGCCAGATTAATAGAAACCAAACTAGTTGGCTTGTGAGGTCGACAGAAAGACAATCTCTCTTTGGTTGACGCCGAACGTCGAGGGCAGAGGCAACTTTGAAGAGCAAAAGTCATCAGCAAGGGGATTTGGAGAACCACATACCAAAACCAGAGAGAGAGAGAGAGAGAGGGGGAGAGGGAGAGAGAGAGTCATAAAGAGCGTTGAGAGATAAAGGAAGATGTGCATGGCGACAGACAGAAAGAGCGGAAGCAGAAAACAGCAGTGAGCAAGTGAAGAGACAAAGAGATACACCACAAGTAGAGAGAGGTGTGGGAGAGTTCCGTGGATTATTTTGCATCCGAGTCAGCGGTCAACTGGGAAAACCACAAGGAGCTTTTTGCTACCACCTCTGCCCAGGACCGGGACACATCGGCTGGGGTAAGAATACCACATCAGCCCCTTCACCTCCACGATTTCTTGCTGTCGTCTCCTGAGCACTCTCGCCCCGGAACGCGAACACGCGCCGCACTTCTGCAGGTGTTCCTGCGTCTCTCGCAAAAGTTTGCTATCCCACAGAGGGGGGGGAACCGGCGTTAGCGGAGGCGCTATTTGCATTCAGTTGACTCATTTGCAAACACCATCACCAAATCCCTGGTGAGCTCACTGTTAACAAATGAGACCGCGGTGGAGCTGAGGCACAATCTTATTTTCGTCTCCCATTCATTGCCTCCTGCTGTCCTCAAAGACTATGATGGTTGGAGCTTACCTTGAGCCGGAAACACTCCATCTGCCTCATTTGTGACACGCTTTCTGCAGCTTAACTGCGGCTAACTGTTGGTGGCAAAACTGAAATTTGAATTCTCACTTTGTGTCAGGAAACAATGACTCCGCATGGCGCATTATTATTATTAATATTGATGCACAAACTTGTGAAAGCGCCACAAAAGTTTCAAGAGTCTCAGACATCTGAGGACCACCGTTGCTAAGAGACGTGCTGTCAACTAGCCATAGCTCTATAGCCTGCGCACGTTAACATCAAATGCACAAGGTATGTGTGTTTAAAGTGTCAGTGTGTGGGATTTAGCAGAGCCGTCGCTGATTGCAACACCCTAGCCTCACCCTCTCCTTCCTATTGAAGCAACAGTGGCCTGAAAATGCGGTCAACACAAAACTCAATGTTAAGTTTCTACCTTCTGGGCCACCGTAGACACAAATCGTGGTTCAACATGGCGGACTAGAACCCCCTAAATCTGACACACCGGACCTTTAATTGATCATTTATCAAGACATTTGTCTGTTTACAACATTGTAGTTAGCCTAGCTTGCTAGCAGCACATGTTGTGTCCAGTTGTGTTGTTGGTGCCACGCAAGTACGTATCGCTTCGTGGGTAGCATAGTGCTGACATCGCAGACAGGACTATACAGCGCATTGCAATGCGATGAGGTAACTATTTGCCAATTTAGATATGACACAATTATCAAATTATTGCTAACAAGCCAACGCTAATATCAGTGACGCACGTAGTTTCTTTTGTCTCTTTACAGTAAAAGCCTCCCAGTGGAAATCTTAAGCTTTAGTAAGAATACCATAACTAAACAGTTAGCTAATATCTGTTGGGTGAAGGTAAGAGTGAGAGTGCTAACAGAGCGACAGCTCCAGCACAGCCATGCGCCATGAGTCAAGACAGTTTAGCTCAAGACACTGATTCATTTCGGGGAGGTCACGGTTCACAAAGCAGGACCCCAGCACCGCTCAGCTTTATCATCCCCCTGACACGAAGCAACATTTGAAATGTATGTCATCGCATCGGAAAACTGCGCTCGACTCTTCGCTTCAGTTCTGCCCCGTTGAGTCCGATGTCAGGCCAGTCAGTTGTCGCCCACATATCAGATCGTGATTCAAATTGTTGCTGTTTATTAACTGCTGTTTCCGGTAGCTGGTGAAACAGAAACTCATAGAAACAGAAATCTGTGTAGGAGGAGAATGGTACATCCATCCTATGCATAGTCACCTCTGTTAAATATGGAATCAGAAAAAAAATGTTGAAAACCCTGTACGGCAAAGTTTATTCAAAGCATTTTATCAAAATCAATCAAGATTGCACCCAATGTGTGTTTGTTCACTTCAAAAACACTCTCCAGGTCGCTCTAAAGTCTGACCTTTAACCCTTTAACCACGCCTCAGACCATTTAACCACGAATTTCATCTGAATTTCTAAAGCACCGCGTCACTTTGCTTTAGAGTAGCGCTCTGATTGGCTTGTTGCGTCGCCTGCAATGCAACAAAATTTCACAAGCTTGAGGCCCCTTAGATTTCACACTTTGGATTCAGACTCTCCAATAAAGCACGGCAAAGTACTGTCGCTGCATTAGCTGATCAAACACAACTCTTTAACAATCTGCAAACTGCACTTCAGGTCAAACCCGAGCGAATACACAGGAAATGACTTTGTATCCTCGCCGATCAATGACGATCAATGAAAAATCAGGCCACATCATACCTGGCCGTGACTTTTATGTCTTTCTATGAGTTTTAAAGAGCTGTGAACTGTGTGTGAAGATCCACGCGTTCTAATACAGGAGAATTAATGTTACATACGCTATGCATATATTCCTTCACACAACATGCACACGCCCACTAGATAGATGTGGTTTGTGGTTTAGAGATTGGCCGTGGATGTTGATGTTTCAGCTTGTCGGACACTCTCATGGTGACCTCTCATTGTGTGTGTGTGTGCGTGTTTTAATTCATCCGCAGATACAGAAGGTGAAGAGGGCGAAAAATCCAAAGAATCATCAATTCATGGCATCCAACAGTATCTTTGAGTCACTGTCGTCCTATCAGTCAGTTTTTGTACGAGGTAAGTGTATCTCTCTGATTGCGTGCTGTTTGGCCGCTCCGTTGGGTGTTTGGTTTGCCTTTATGGCTCCATCAAGTTCCCTGTTAAAGTATTTTCAGCATATTTTATGATGTATGAATTTGAGATTGAAGTTCCTCCTTGTGAATGTTTGCCATCGGGCCGAAAATCTACGGCTGTACCCATGCACTGTGGTTACGCGCGTTCCGTAGGTGCTGCTAGCCCCAAAAACGAAATCCATTATCCAAGTTTCAACGAAAAGTTCTGGTCTTCACTACCTGCAAAAGTTTGTGTTTTAAGTTTGGTCATGACGGAAGAATCCGACAAATCCAAAAAAAAAATAAAAATGAAAGGCTGTTGGAACAATCCGCACCCTGTGAGCACATGACTGGAATGACCCGAAAGGAACTTTGCAATGTGGGGACAAAACTGAACATGCAAAATAAGAGAAAGAAAGACACCAAACACCAGTACGGTACCAACACCACGCAAGTACCAGAATTTGACATAAGGTGTTGATGTTAGCACAGGTTTGTGATGCGGAGTGAGACGGCCAATGGGATAAAGGAATTCCCGGCTCTGTCTAAACACATTGTTCTGATGGGAGGATCTGAAGCTCATTGAACAAGGGGCGGCTGTTTTGCTTAGGGCTCGGTATTTCGCTGACAATATTGATGATTTTGTGGTTCTTTTGTGGCCTGTTGTAATATTAGACACAGGCCAGAGACTGCTTTCATATAAATACTTCTGTGTGTACTAAGCAGTCATTGTCTAGCACAAAACCACCAGTTGTGGCCATCTGTAATGATGAAAAGACAGTTACTCATTCATCAACCATCCCGCAGCATTAACATACAAATACATATGTTATGACAGGACTTGACATCAGTCTGTCTGTCCTTTTGTGCTTCTTTGGTCTTTCACAGCTGCCATGGCAGCTATTACAGACGTTTGGCGGAAACCCCGTCAAGACGGAGGGATTCACTGACAGTCGACGGAGTCTCCGGCTGCACGCGTTTTTTTTTTCTTCAGAAATCACGACCTCGCAGCGAAGTTAAACAAAACCAGGTGACTCTTGAGTGTAGGCGTACCTACAGCTGATGTCAGTAAGCCAGCTGGGAAGACACGTGAATCAGACTGCTGTGGAAATGCCAGGAGCTCCGCTGTTCGAGGACAACAGGAGTGAACAAAACATTTGCATTTGTCTCTTCTTTCAGTCTTCCTGATGAATACCGGTTGAAAATACCCGCTTGCTTGGTAGATGCAGGGTCTAATGAATGTGGACTGATCTTAGACTAGGATCTGGTAACATCAAGGAACAAGAAGCAGAGCTGGAACCCGATACCCTGTCCTTATTTGAACCTGAAACACTGTGGCTTGTGGTTGCTGTCTTTACACCTTGGGTACTGCCTTCTTGAAATTGTTGTCCGGATCCACCTACGAATTCCTGATGTGTGACCTCTTATGCTTGTGTGAACAACGATTGTCCTCGCTTAGTCATAAAGGTGTAAACAGACACCAAACGTAGCTGAGTGTACAAAGTGTGACTTTGATCCAATAGAAATGTGCGCACCAGAGCCTCATACAAGCGTAGGATGCACCCTTAAGCTCAGTAAAAGGCTGTTAAAGTGGCTTCGTACAAACACGTTCCGCCTCAGCGATCCGCAGTACAGGCCGTCGCCCGCCGGGACGGGAGCAACAGTAACAGTTGGAGGTTCAGGTGTCTTGTCCACATGAGAGAATATCCCAAAACGGCAACCTCCGGGTCACACGGCCGCTTCTGTAAGCCCGCAGCCTCCCCGGGCCAACGGGGAGGATGACGGAAGGGAGGAGAGTGAGGAATGTAGCAGGCATTCCTTCCTGCTGCATCAACCAGCAGCTGTCTGAATGACTATACACGTCTGCTTCATTTTCCCACCACTGGTTGCCTCTGTGTTACATGGCTGGAGGTAATGATGCACGGCTTTTTACGATTAGTCATCTCTTGATAGTTTGCCTCTACTGACTGCTGTGAAAGATGCACCGATCCAGTCCTTGTGAGGTTTTTAGTGGGTGTGTAGTAGAAGGACGGACACCCCTCACCTACGAGTATTTGGATACCTGAACAGTACACCCATTTATACCCATAAGAGTTGAACAACTCCAAAATCATGGGCATTAAGGGAGCTGACGGGTAAAATGAGAGATTTCGATGTGTTTGGCTTGCAATGAACAGATTGAAAGGCTTCATGATGGCAATTTGTATAGAATGTGAAGCCATTCTTTTGCAACTTCTGCAACCTTTAAATTGCTTGTTTTTGCTCGTCTGAGTGGAGTTCAGATCGATCAGTGCTAACTTGGTACAACTATCAGAAGGCACACAGAAGGCTTCGAGATGCGGACCCTGAGACAAGAGTAGAGGTTCAAAAAAAAGTTTACGAGACATGTAAACGCCTAGACAATCAAAGGTACAAGATCGTTGGGCAAGAATCAGGTCAGGCATAAAGCAGTTTCCGTTCTTGTTTGTCTGGTCTGTGTAAATATGAAGCAGTATCATCGAGCTCTCGGTGCCCATGGGCTACGATAACAACAGTGGATGTCTGGGTCTTGTTTCAGCAGACGGGTTGAGGAGCGTTCTTGCAGGTGAACTGCTTCAGATCAGGTCAGAATCTCTGAGCTGCCCTCGGCTCAGCAGTCAGCCACTTGGAGCCCTGTCCCTTGGTTCCACTCGGTTCTTAACTTCTTGGTCCTCTTGTTGGACCGAGAGCTAACTTACAATCACTCACTATAACCTCTTGAGGCACATGTTTTGAATGCTAACTTCATATCTGCAATCAGAATATCACAGCTTTTACCTCCCACTAGTTTTAGTCACACTTGAAACTAACAAGCTCAGTCAGAACCAAAAAAAAATACACGTATGCAATCATATCAGATGTTCTGGAGTAGACTTCAGGCCCAAACAAGTGCCGCTCCAACCTCAGTACACAGATTCTGCATAAATCACACTCCTCACCTCTTCCCCTCAAGCACCTCCTCTCCTCACGGCTACACGTTGACAGAGAATTGAAAGTGAAAGCCACAGAAAATATAAAAGAATTACCGTCACAGACAAAGTTTCAATGTGTCGCCTTATTAGTTTTGGGTTGTTTTCAATGAGGGGGGGGGGTTAAAGTCTTTATCCGATTGTCGGTTTTAGCCAATGTGCAGGTGAACTATACAATAATGCACACCAAGCCGTGTGTATACAGGAAAATAAAAGACTCCACATGTCTAAATATAATTATAGTCCACCTAGAGACATCTCCTGCTCTGTTATATCACTAACACCAACGGGTTCATTATTATAGTATGAGAAACATGAGATGTGGAAGTTGATTTATCTTCAAATTGATGAGATCTGCTTTGAGGTGTTTCAGGAATTGAATTGATTTGACACCATCGTGGTTGATATGAATACAAAAACGAAAGCCCCCGGTAACCTGAAATGTTGCACGTCTCCAACAAAGGTTGTCTCCACTGCGGAAGTTCTCAAGAACACTGCGTGACAGTGTGTGTGTGAGCGTGTGTGTGTTTCCTGTGAAATCGGCTTATGCTTGACTGCATTCTCAGCTCTGTCATTGTCTGCCTTTGCGCATATCCAGTCTGTTTTAAGTTGCACACCGCAGCTGTCAAGTGTGAAAAGTAGAAAGTAGATTGCAAAAATAACACTACATCTCCGTTCTTTAATGTTATAATGTTACAATAATGTTATTTGTGGTGCGATATTAAGACAAGATGGCTAATGAATATCTTGTACTACTACTTAAATGCGTTTGCTGCAACTGAAAGTTTTAAATGAGTCAAAGACCAACCCTGAATTAGCCTCTATGTCTGTGGCGTGTCTACAGATGTCTGCAACCCGGCTTTGTACATATATTTTCAGTAGTTCCCGTAAGACCCAGAACTGACTCACCAAACTGAGTAATGTCAGAGGTCATCAAGACTCAGGACATCATTTTTTCGAGAATAGTTTCCAGCAGAATGTGTGATGTGTGATCCCTCAAGCTGGTATCACTTTGATGGCTGGCTTTTTTTAGACATTCATGATCCCCTGAAGATGACTCCTAATAACTCTGATCTTCCTCTTGCAACATCACTTGGCCAAAGTTGGTAAATTTGCCTCAACTTAGTTTAGATGGTTATGTTGACCAATTGATGAATCCTAAATCTGGTGATCCCCTGGCGTTTCCTTGACTTGTGATCGGTGAATGCTAAAGCATGCGGTGAAACTGTTTATACCGTTACATTACGGGGACTCACCTCCGCATTGGGACCTTGTTTTTAGTTCGATAAAACAAAGTGTACGCAGTGTTCTCTGAAGTCACAAAAACAAGCGTGTGCGTGTGCTCGTCATTGTTGGCCTATCTTGCTCCGCAGTGTTGTAACAGCTCGCGTTCCGTATGTTCAAAGGCATCGCGTCACGTGTTTCCCGCCTCTGTGCTGTGGTTACATGACTATTGTGGCACATGTGGGTGTGTGCACCATCCACAGTTTGACACAGGATGCATGCAGACAAAAAGCTGACATTTCTGCCTCAGTCACTGGGATATACCTAATATAACACACGGTTGTCGGAACAGATTTTGCGGCTTTGCGATCTGACCTGAGGTCTGCTGGAAAAAGTAGCTTGTAGAATCGGCCAATCCACAAATAAAAAACGGGTTCTCCTCACTTTAAAGTTCTCGTCGAGATCAAACCGCAGGATTCTAACCAGTGTACGCTGATCAAATCACACGTGGTTAACCCATCAGCGGTTAAGAATCAATGTGACTTTTACCTCCATCCCCCGCAATCCTATTGGCTGCTGTCACTTGAATCTCCTCCAATCATTGCGTCTATAACGAAATCTAGTCAACACAGATTCACCTATCTCCATCGACACGTGCGCGCGTGTCTGTTGGTTTGTCCTCAAGTTTAGAACAACTGTCCCAGACACACTTTATCAGTTCAGTGTGTGTGTGTGTGTATGTGTGTTACTGTAGTTGACCCCTTGTTAAGATTATCTGCACAGACTTATCGGAGCTTTAGCTTATCTGAGGCAGAGCGCAACACCGAGACACTTTCCTGCACTGTATTTTCCAACTGATGTCTGTTTCAGACTGTTATGCAAAACTGATTAACTAATAAATGAATTTGTGCCAATTGATGGGGTCCTTAATGAGCCCATGCCCTGTTCAAATCTACACACTATATATATATATATATATATATATATACAGTCTATGAGTCTATGAGAGATTCTGAGGTCTGCTACATGGCTCTATGGCCGGGCCTTACTACAAAAGCACAACTTTATAACTTTATTCAGTGATTTTGGTGAAACTGGATACACAATATATTTGCTGGAGTCTCCTGATGGACAGCTAGCTTTAGCCTAACCGCTCGCTAAACGAGTCAACCGCTAATTAACTGCCGCTAACTGAATCTGCCGTTAGCAGGCAACGCAACCGGGCTCTGCAGCCAGACTGGACCGGGTTCCAGCGCCGCCTCTGACACAAACAGGGAATAACGTCACAGCACTGACGTGACTTAGACTTAATGGGAAGATTGCTAAGCGGCAAACCGCTAACTGTGAGTAGCTTTGTTCGAACTGGCACC
Organism: Nibea albiflora; assembly: GCA_014281875.1. Taxonomy (NCBI): domain Eukaryota; kingdom Metazoa; phylum Chordata; class Actinopteri; family Sciaenidae; genus Nibea; species Nibea albiflora. Next base: position 1,663,548 of record CM024812.1, on the reverse strand, counting down.
CGCGATGCGTAACGGTGGGCGTGTAACGCACGCTCAGCACCATTGGCCACTGCAGGCGCCAATCAATGTCCGCCGTCTCTATGTACCTGTTTTCACAGGAAACACCTACAACTGTGAAAGTACTCTGCTTTCTGTTTCATGGGTCACATCATAAGACAGACTGACTTCATACTGCACATACTGCATCGACCTTTAGTGAACAAGAACACAAGAACATCAGAAGGTTCTGAGAGCCAGTTAAACGTGTTTCTACAAATGCTTTTTCAAAAGAAGGCCTACAAAAACCCCATATGGAATATTCAATATTCAATATTTTGTTTGTTTTTTTTTACATTTATTTGAGCCTTACAGTGTTTTACACATCAGATTCAGACTGGTTCCTGACCTCTGGTTGAATGGATGAAGGAAAAAAGTGGTAGAAGTAACGGAGAGACAAATCAAAGCTCTTCTCTTTATGACAAATATAAACATAATACAGTTATCAACAATTCTCTGTGCAGATAAGATAACGAATGATCCCAAAATAGCTCCTTGAGGGATGAAAATGAGATTGAAATAATAAATAAATAAGTAAATCAATAATATCTGTGCGTTCTGTTAGCATAAATCTATTCACGGTTCTCCATTAATTCATATTAAACTTGTTTTTTCTTCTCTGAAAACATTTAGCGGGAGTTCCCTTTTCTTTTTCTCTCCATCCTCCCTCTCCATCCTCCATCCCCTCTTCTTTCCCACTCCATATATCGCAGCTGTTGGGCCCCTGCAAAGTTGTTTTGGAGCGTTCCCATCACCCGTTGGTTCAATTTTGCATTGTTCCCTTCCCTCCGTTCATATATCAAACCCTTCTGAAGCCTGTTTTTCTGTCCCTCTTTCTCTTTAATTTACGCCACTTGTCACGTCTGAACCCATCGTGCCGCGCGCCTCTCCGGCTACTTTCCACTTGCCGGCTTTTCTCGGGCCACGACGTGCGTGTCTGTCCAGGGCTGATTCTGGTTATCTGGACGTTCCACCTGCTGTGTGTGTGTGTGTGTGTGTGTTGTGCGCGCTCGTGTGTGTGCGCGAGTGAGTGAGTGTTGCCGAGACAGACAGAGTGTGTTATCAGGAGGCGGCAAAGCGTAACAGAGGAAACTCCACAGGTCTGCTTGGGGCTGATTTTAGGGGAGGTGATGCTGGCTCTCAGTGTGCAGCCGCTTTCAGGCCGACACGTGTTCACAAAGCACTTGTGGACTCTCACGCAGCTCTAATATATGAGCGTTTCTCACATTCATAACTTATCATAGTGTCAAAGAACACTTGTGCCTTGCTTCAGTCAATATGGACCAACAGCGGCAGCGTCAGGGGGTCACCTCCGGGGCAGCGGTATCACGCTCCTACTGGACTTCAGGACTCTCCTCTGGTCTGTTCCCAGACTCCAGACTCAAATATATGATTATATACGAATATGTGACACTCAAGAATTTTCGATTTTCTGTTTGATTGATTCATTATTGAGGTGATAAAATGTCAGAGGCCCATCAAGAGTTCCAACGTGATGTCATTAGATTCTTTAAAAAATGTTTCTGATGATATCAAACAGAAGAAAAAGCCGCAAGTCATCACCGAGAGTGTGAATCAGCAGATATTAAGACATTATTTAAATTATTACTCCACCGATCAAAATTATTGATTATTTTAATTTCATTTATTTTCATTTTTTTTAAAATAAGCAGTCAGCGTCATGAAGGAAAACGGATAAAAAATGGATGAAATCATCATGTACTGTACGTACACATACACATGCGCGCTATACACAAGCATGTTCACACGCACCTTCACGTGTGGCCCTAAATAAATACATGAAACTTCTGCTGAGTCATGGAAGTTCATTTTCAGATTCAGATTTTGCGTCTTGCATGTGAAGATTACAGCAAAACTTTCTGGCTCGCAGCCAGTTACGGAAAAATCTTCGGCACAAGGAGCTTTCATTGTATCTGCCCCATTATGCGCGCAGTGAGCGTTCGCTATGTTTTGCAGAGGTCGTGGCCCGAAACCGTGTAACCGCTCACCAACAATGAGTCAGCATTAAAAAGGCTCATCAGCAACCTCAAATAAATCAAGAAAGAAAGCTCTGGTTGCCACATATTACACGTTTACTGCAGGTTTTCCTGATTTGAATTGTGCGTCTAACTGTTGCGTCGTGTCGTCGCTCTCGCTTTCCAGCCAATCAGATGCGTGGCGGTGGCTTCATGGGAGGCGTCCGGGACAAAAGGGTCAATAGTCCTTTAAAAGCTCGCATCAGGAAGCTGCTGCCAGATGCAAAACTACGACCAAAAGTGGCTGAGCTGCATGCAGCTCACCGCCGTCCACGCGTCTCGCGCACAGCGCAGTTCACTCGGTCCTGTTTGACAAAACGTCTGTTGGCCGTGTTGTGTGTGTGTGTGTGTGTGTGTGTGTGAGTTGTAACAGACAAAGGAGATAGTGAGGGGAGAAGGAAGCGAGGAGGATGTGTGCGACAGAGCGACCGTTAGAAAGACAAGGCCTTGCATTCAACAGACGCGCGCACACACACACACACACACACACCAACAACAACAGAGCAATACTGTTGCTATTGAGGAAGAGTGTGTGTGTGTATTATTTGTTTGTTTTGAACAGGCAGACAAGAGAGTTTATCCTTAGACATCAGAACGTCAAATCATTTTCAATGCAAATGTTTGTACAATTTGAATTCATTCAAATAAATGAATAATTAAAGCCAGACAAACAGAACAGAGGAGCACTGTGTGTGTGTGTCTGTGTGTGTGTGTGTGTGTGTGTGTGTGTGTGTGTGTGTGTGTGTGGCATCTAGTTTTGCATTTACAGTATATTGGTTAGCCATGCTGGTAAACCACACACACACCAACTCTCTCTCTGTCTCATGATACCCCCCCCCCACACACACACACTCTCTCTCTCTTACACACACACACACACACACTTACCAAAGCCACAAACCAAGCAGAGTTTTGCAATAAATAACCACAAGAGAGGGCTGACTGGACTTCAACTGTGTGTGTGTGTGTGTGTGTGGTTGCCCCTTGCATGAAAAGGAAAAACAAGTTGGAGCAAAACAACAGCGTGAGAAGAGAAACGGAAATCGTTATTTTAGCAGTCGGAGGAAGGAGGAGGAACGAACATGAGAGAGGAGAGGAGGCGAGGATGAAGGAGTGAAGGAGAGAAGTGAACACAGTCGAGGCATATCCATAGCAACCACGGTCCTTGCACTGTCAGCAGTATCAAATAAAGACAAAGACGCGAGAAAAACGCGAAGAAGCCGGTAAAACATGCAGGACGAAAACTCAAAAACAAGACACGAGGTCATAAATCAGCTTTGCAAATGTTTAATAAGGACGGGAAGCATAGCGCGTTTGTGTTTTGTTTCTATCAGGAAGCTTCAAATGGTTCCAGACAGATCGCAGTGCAGGGTTAGTCATCATAAACAAGTGGTTAAGATAAAGGTTAGCGTTGGATTCAGGGGTTGGGGCCTCGCATATCAAAAGTTGGATTCATCACATACCCATCTGTCACCTCAAACCTCATAACCATTACCCCTAAAGTCCAGCACACACAGCTGTGTGGTGTTGCAGTCACTGCGCTCTAGTGCTTCATACCACATCAGAAGCATTTCAGAAATTCCCACCAGAGTTTAACCTCCTCAGATTTGTTGTTTCTTTAGATTTTCATTGGTTTATCTACTACCATGAGTGGGTACTGTAAATGGCCTGGAGCCTACAAGGGGTGTTTTTGGATTCTCTATGCCGTTTCTGTGTCGGACTTCCGGTCAGCTCTATCTGCTCTGCGCTGCTTGACAAGGCTGGTCGCAGAATCCGTCAAAACCAGCCACGGGTCCTCTGCCGAGCCGAGCTGATGTCGTTGCAGCCGTGCCTCGTAGAATTAAGACTCCACCCGCAAAAAAAATCATAGTAACATAAGTAGCTGTAATTCGTTACTTCTGTCCTGCTTGTCAGAGATTTATTGTTGTCAAGTGGAAATGTGGTTTTTGAGGAAAGAAAAATCCTCCAAAAAACCATGTGGCAATAATTCCTGGCTACTTTCTGAATATATTCAAGGTCCCCACAGGAGGATTCCTCATGATTTTGGAGGATTCCTGCCAACTGCTTCCAAGCTAGCCACGTATTCTCTGGTAGACTCTACAGAAAGGACACTTCCTGTGTTGGCACTGAGTGTTGGCAGTGGGCGCAAATACAGTCGTAACTCCCTGACCTTCTGATAATGGGTCTAAATACACAAGTGTAAATGAAGTGATCATCCACGCTGCCCTTCAAAATGTGGTATCTGATTTACACATTTCCTTCCAAGATGAATGTGAATGTGAATGAATGTGTTTTCCAGCATGCTGCTGATGTTGGGAAGTCAGAGGTGGAAAAAGGGACAGATGAAAGAGGAGAAGGAAGGACTTATGAGAAATTAGTAATGTTGTTTTTACCAGAAACCCCTCCTTCCCCTCTCTTCAGTTTACAGCGGAAAGCAACTGTTTCTCAACTGGTTACCGTGTGTGTTGTTCACACAACAGCTGAGCAGCAGGACATCTCTTTTTACTGTTTTCATTCACCCCCCCCCCCCCCCCCCCCGTCATCAGCCGGTCCAACTGTGTTCAGGGTTAGGAAACGTGATTTTTCTTTATTTATTTTAACACACTTCTACCAGCAGCTCCTTCTTTCTGAGGTCACGAGAGGAGGTGGAATCTAAACGGTGGAAACAAAAGTTGAATGAGCATTTTCTGGACCTTTTCAGACAGATCGGACTACACTGCCAGATAAGTGTTTTTAGGGGAAATGATTTTGCTACGTATCTGTGTAAATCAGGAAAGGAGTAACAATACTAACAGTCCAGCGATCTAATCTTTTGTACTGATGTAAGACTTTCAAGTCCATCCAAGAGGTAGACGCACCCTAATAATGTCAATGGGAAAAATAAACACAACTTTTACTTCCTGAGCCATAGTCGCCCTCCAACTTCCCACTGCCACACATACAGAAACTAGTTTTGACCCCTGTGAGCGACTACACCAAACTGTTTCCGGTGGTTCCAGTATGGGTCCAATATTGTTAGTTCAGTATAAAATAAAACTTTACTTCAGACTCCAAAAACACTTTTGTAAGTGCAGTTTGGTAAAAAAAACTTTTAATTCCAGGTATTTGACAGCAGGCACATGTTGGGATCTATTCCTGCTATCATGCGTTTACTTGGGGCTTTACCAGCACTTTCATTTGAGGTTGCAGGTCAGTCCTCTGGGGAGCATGAACACGCTCAGTACAATTCACTGCCAATCCGCCCCTTAGGTTAGAAGATATCCTCTGACATCTGATGTTTTGTCCTGTGGGTGTCATTAGAGGAAAGATTATGGGATTTTCAAAATTAGAAAGGTTTCACCCTTCGGGGAACAGGATTGCACTCAGTAATTTGCTCATTACAGGTGGTGGAAAAAATCTGTTCAAGTAGAGTTACTAGGCATAGAGGTACATTAATCTTTTCAAAAACTACATTAAGGTTATTTTTTAACAGTTGATGTTCAATGCATTATCAATAGCAGGCAGTCAGTCAGTCATAAGGGGAGATCTGTGTAGCAAATATCTACTTTTTTAAACCAAATATGCAAAGAAAGTCTGTATAATTAGTATGAATCCTCCCATTGCAAATAAACAGCCAGGCCAGGACTTTTGATTCATTTCTCCAAGTCCTGTGATTCGTTACTTCCACCATGCTCGTCAGAGATTAATTGTTGTCAAAAGGAAAAGGTCAGAGTCGTCTCTAAAATCATGACGAATCCTCCTCTGGGGACCCTGAATACATTCAGAAAGTAGCCAGGAATTATTGCCACATTGTTTTTATGGAGGGATTTTTACATTCCTGCTAATCACTTCCAGAGTTCACAGTCGGAAAATAGATTTCAAAATCGAACATAACTTTTCTATATTAAAAGTCTGTGTGTGCGTAGGTGTGTGTCATTACACTCAGTCAGTTATTGTACCTCAGTCTTACCAAGGAGATGTCTGCTAAGATCATTATGATTCAGCGCTTTGGAGAAATACACACATAACACACACAGATACAGTGTTCATATATGTTTTGTCACATATTAATACACACATTAAAGAGCCCCATGAGGTCTCAATAAAGTCTCTCTTTTACTCTTTCTACTGCTCTGAAAGAGAGCTCTGTGTGTGTGTGTGTGTGTGTGTGTGTGTGTGTGTGTGTCTGTGTGTGTGTTTTGTGTCATTTGTCCAGCTGTGATCTCTGGCTCTTATTTTGAAGCCTGGGAATAAGTGCAGAGTTCCTTCTATGGATTCATCTTGTATCTGTCTTTTTCCCCTTTACTCCACACACACACACACACACACACACACACACACATGCAGTGTACACACCTACGCACACACAGTGGCTCCCATGTGGCAGTCTGGCCATACATCACACAGCCGGGCCGTGCCGTTTGATCTCAGCACCTCCCCCTGCAAAAAATGTCAGCACTCAGCTGGTGGTTTTATCAGAGATTCCCACATCGTCCACTTTGCTTCATTCGCTTCAAGATGATGAGGCACTCAGTGTTCTGACAGTGATGGTCAGCCTTTAATCGTCGGATCAAACTGTTTTCAATTCAGATACATTTCATTTCAAGGCACAAAGTTCAGCGATTTCCTGAAACAGCTGCTCGCTTCCATTTTAATCAAACATTGCTCAAGCAAGAGGAAGTAGCGCATTTGTTGGGGACTATTTTCAGCAGTGGATTAATCCACATTTAAGTTGTAGCAGCATGGCATAAACTACAGTTTGTGTTTACGATAGTGAAGGGACATCTTTACAGTGTGGAGCTCTATCTGTTGAGAAGATATATCAGGCTTTGATGCACACAATACTTGTGTTTGTTGTTGGTTTTTGTCATAGATTGTATAAAACCTGGACATAGTCTCCGTGACTTGTTGTGAAACTCAGTGTGGTGGCTCTGGCCGCCACCATGTTGGTAGTCCTGCCTCCGCCGCCTACCAGCTGACCCAAAAATGGACAACGAGCTAGAGATGAGGTTGGCTGAATGAAGCCTGGTTGCTCAAACAAGCCACCTGTAATGACACCCACCCGTCAATCAAAGCATCTATGCTCTTAATGCTGCATAACTAAATTAGCTATAGAGAGCAAAACAGTTTTTTGTACCAGGCTGTAAACATGTTTATTTCTGCTGTGAAGTTTTTTAACATGGGGACTTATGGAGACTAACTCACTTCTGGAGACAGCCTCAAGTGGACGTTTGGGGAACTGCAGTTCCAAAAGTGCACTGTGCAGTACGTTTTAATATTTTGTGTTTTGAATCTACTGTTGAAAACATTCATGGCCTCCAGGTCATCATGTGCTCTGGTGGCCTGTAAAGAATAACAGAAAACAGAAGCTGCCCCGTCACGTTTTACAGCCCATCCTCCCGGCACGATCCTAGCGTCATTTTTTACAGCGCCTCCCTCCTCCTGTCCTCCTCCGTCAGCTGCAGCAGGAAGACGGAGCTCCAATAAAGATCCCTTCATTTCCTCTTCTCCTCTCTTTTTCATCTCTCCTCCTCCGTCTCCTCCCTCTCTGCTGCCTTCTCTCACTTCCTTCCGACCGCCTGCTTAATCGCTCCAGCGTTTTTTTAATATCGGCTTCGTGATCTGGACAGCGTCTGCACTGATTCCACTGTTTGACACATACTGATGTTTCTCTGGTGAAAGGAGTGTACTTCATTACTGCGGTTGTTTGACTTGATTTCAGAAGTTCTCCCGCTCTTTCAAAATAATACTTCTGGAGGACTTTTAGATGACGTTTGCTCAGTTGTCATTAACTTAATTAAGGTGGTCTTATATTGACTATAGGCCTCCTGGTCACAGACCTTTGACCTCCTTTTGGCCTGGAGTTCACAGGTTGTGTGTTTCTGGTCTTCATTCAGTCTTAGTCTGTCTTTAAGGTCCACCAGCAGAGATTTTAGGGTGTCGAATGGTTTGTAGTAACTGCTGACTCGCTGTGACTCTGTTGACCAACTCCTCTCTTAATGCTGAGCAATAGCTATTTTTGTGGAGAGAACGTTGATTGGACATGGAGAAGATGATGACTTGACTTGAAGTATCATGTGAAAACATCACGTGTCTTGTCTCCATGTTAATGCATGAGTGCAAGTGTATGAGTGTATATATTACAGTGGGTTGGATCAGCAGTTACAACAATAGACCTTTGCCATTATTTCTCTACTTAGTCAGCTCTGAAAAGGTTTGCATTGTGTGGTGTGTGTGTGTGTGTGTGTGTGTGTGTGTTTCAGAGGAACCACCAGCCAGGCCACAGAGCCTTATTAACGGTGAAGCTGAACCTTACCACAGCGTGTACCCAATCCAAGCCCAGCAGTCCTGCACCGCTACCTCAGTCAGTGCCAAGCCTTGTGTGTGTGTGTGTTACAAGGGTAGGAAGTCGGCGGTTATGTTTAGGTTTGTAGTTGGGTTACGGTTACGGAGACAGACCTTGAAATCTCATCCTTTTCTTGCACGTTTGTCTAATCCGGCAACAGTCGTATACATTTCTGGTGAAATCGTAGAATTTGCAGGTATACGTTGACAAGAAACGACGACATCTTGGCATTGCCGGTTTTGAAAGAATGTCGTCAGCCATCTCTATTTTCAGTCGCCCTCTTTGTTTCGCTACACTTCCCCGCTGACTCTAACCTCCTCCGAAGTTTCAAGAAACCGCCAAACACCGAACAGCCATCTGACGATCGATGAAACCTCCGAACCAATCCGGAATGTTTTCGATGTTAATGGGCGAGATGGAGGGTGCATGTCTCTAAAGTCCTGTGGAACAGTTGCCCTGTGTGAGGCGAGGCGAGGTCCCTCAACTCTTGCGGTTAGCGAAGAAGTCATGCAAAGAGTCGCCTCACCCTTTTCTCACTCCCTCCTCACCCCCTTCCGTACTTCCATCCCCATTTGTCGCCACATTGTGGTTAACAACTGAATGCAAAGTGTTGTTTTTACGCGCGTGCATGTGATCCGTACCCATTAGCGCCCTTCTTTTCTCTATTGTAAATTCCGCCCAGCGACTAAGCCTTCTGATTTATTCATTGGCTCGTTTGGGACTCTGTGCGCCCCCGCCGTGTGGTTGGGTTTAAGGTGTCTGATTGGCTGATTCTGCTGGTTCCTTCCACTTTGATGACCCGTTTGTCTTTTCCAGAATCTTCGAGGTTACTTGGCATGCAAACGCGCGCGCACGCACACACACACGCTACAGAAGCATAAAGTAACCAAAGCCTGAGGGGTGTGAATGGCTAATTACTTGATTGGAAGTCTCCTTCTCGAACTGTCAGAAATGATCTCGGCCATGGAAAACAGTCATTGATTTTTGTGGCGGTCTACAGTGACTGGTGTGTGTACAGTATGTGCCTGTTAGTAATTATCAGTGTTCTCTTGTGAGCATTGAAAGAACGATCTAACTGATGATGACCAATTTTGGGATGACATATATGATATGACTGGATTATAGTTGTATTGTTATATAGTTGTAACTTGTAAGTCACTTTAATGCTGCAGCTGCTAAAGGTGGCGCTACTTTAAATCACTCCATGTACTACTGGGTACCTTAAACCAGAGGTTCCCAACCTTTTTTCTTCTTGTCATGGAGTAACAGTGACATATTTTATGGTTATTTCATATTCTACTCAGTTAATAACATTAACAGAAGAGAACCATGTAGAATTAACCCAAACAGTGACAGGTTTGTGTCAAACGAGCCATTTGGATGAATTTTGTGAGATTATTTCCTGTGAATTTTGTATCAGAGTCTTTTACATATATTTTTCAGTCTATTAATTAATTAATTCAGTCTATGTCATGTATTTTTTTGATTTTTTTAACAATCATAATAGGTGTCTTTGATGTATTCGCTTGGCAGTAGTCTATTAGCTCTATTAGCTCTTCACCTTGCCCTTCCGGTATATTTCGAATGATAATCCAGCCCTGGGAAAAACTAAATTTTCAAAAGTTCTATTCACATGAATGAATGAAATGCTGAGATATGTGCCTGCTGCATATGTTTTAATACACCCCTTACAAAAAAGCAACCGCCCATGAGGTTCTGGTGACCTATAGTGGCGGTCAGGACCCCCAGGTTGGGAACCAGTGGGTTAAACTCTAATAAAACATCATAATTCATGAGTTGATTTCAATTATTTCAGTTGATTTTTGTATATCCAATCAGAGAACTAACTGCAAACTAACTAAAGCTGTCAAAAAAAAAATGTTATGGAGAAAAGTATGAGTACTTCAAAAATTGTGAGTAAATGTACTTAGTTACGTTCCTCCATAGTAATAATTGAAATGTTACGTGATTTTGCAAACAGCTTGGAGACACACTCCACCCTTTTGATTCATTGTTGCTGTGTTGCAGCAAGCTCTCGACCTCCATCCCCCAAAAGTACCTGGAACAACCTCCCGAGCAGTAAGTTCAGTTCCAGGAACTCGGTGAAAACGATTAGTCTTCAGCGACTCCGTGACACAGCTCGAGTCTTGGATTTAACAACAGTGACGCGTAAAGAGAGTGACGATAAAAGATTCTCAGCATCGGTCCTGGTTCCCTGTTGTCCTCCTCCACTCAATCCCTCGTTTCCTCAGGGATCTCTCCTCTTCCTGCCCTCGGGGACCGGATTCATCCTCCTATCCACACACCGCTGCTGCTGCTGCTGCTGCTACATCCATCCATCTGCATCCGCCTATTGTTCTTTCACTTTACCTACATAGACTATGGTGCAACACAGACGCACCCCACGGTAGAGTCACCGTTGACAGAACTACAACTAGATTCATTTTGAGATGATTTCCCATCATGCACCTGGTGGGAACTTCTTTTCCTCCATCACTCCATCACGGTCCAAATGGGACCATGATGGAGTATGGCCAAAATACATGCATCAGCTGCACTTTGGGTGAAGCGCTGATGAGCAGAGGTTAGCGTGGTGACGCGCTAACCTGAGTCGTGTGATCTGCCATGGCCGTTGTGAGCATGTTAGCGCGCCGATGTTAGCGCTCGGCTCCATACAGCCTCACAGAGCGGCCGCCGCGACTGTAACTAACATGAGAGCGCCATTTATAAAAGGCCCGTCTAGAGTGAAGAGAGAACTCCACGTCTCCAATCTGCTGACGCGTCCTCATCGCGGGGCCTCTCTCTGAGCACAGACCTCACGCGCTCAGAGTGGACAGACCTGTCCAGTGTGTTGTGTGAGCTCAAAGTTTCTGCTCTAATGCACCTGCTCAGCCATTCAAACTGCACTAAACACCGCCCGGGGCACTTCTATCTTCCTCCCTCTATCTCTCTGTCTGTCATGCTGTCTCATCCCGTCTCTTTCCGTCAGAGGCTGTCTCACTCTGCTCTGTCTTCCTCCATTTTATTTCCATTCCGGCACTGAAAGAATGAGCGTTCGACCAACTTTGACGGCGTGTGCATGAGGTGTGTGCTCTCTCTGTCTTTCTGTCTCTCTCTCTCTGTCTCTCTCTCTCTGTCCTTCATTTCTTGTGTCAGAAAATCAATTTTTAGTTTAGCAAGAATAAACCCATCTCCTCTCATCACAGAGGCCGGCTGAATAATTCAACACACCTCTCTCTCTCTCTCTCTCTCTCTCTCTCTCTCTCTCTCACACACACACTCACACACACACACGGACAAATACACACACGGCTATTTTTTTTCTTCCGCTGTAGTTTTATCAAACGCTACTCAAACAGCAGGCTGTAGTGCATTTGTTGGGGACTATTTTCAGCGGTGGATGAATCCACATTGCGCTCTTTTTACTGCATTCACAGGGCTTTTTTTTCTCCAGCGAGCTTCGCTTGCCGATGGTTTCATGGCGGTTACGTTCTTAAGCAGAAATAAATGACCGGCAAACACTGCGTTTCTCTTTTTCGCCCATTCATCACGTCCGACTCAAATCATCAGCGTCACGCAACGGCAAATACAGTATACGAACGCGATGACTCGACGCGGTCAATTCGGAATCCATCATTTTGCCTCATCTTCAGTGCGGTCCAAAAAAAAAAAAAAAAAGACTTCAAGTTCCCGAGTTCAGTTAGTTTGGGTTCGTGTCTTGATGTAAAACTGGCTCTAAGTTAACCGGCGGTGACCTTTGCTGACCCTTGGCGGGCCGTCAAGCCTTTCACTTCTTCCTCCATCTGCCGCCGACAGAAGCTTCACAGCAGGCACCCCTCCACGGCCGGCGCCGTAAAGCGACGCCCCCCCCCCGTTTGTGCCGTAAAGCAATCCAGCAGACTCTGACTGAAAGCTCCGCGTTGAAAGCGTTGCCTCCTCCTCCGTCCATTACGACGGCAGTAACCATGAAAATATCTCCGGGCTAATTTAAGAATATGGGAACTTATCGGTGCGGAGCGCAGAGCTTAAGCTGCCGCATGACGAGAAATCCTCGACTCAGCGTAGTTTTAATGGAAGATTTGAGAACATTTCTGACCCTTTTCACTAAAAACACGTTGGAATGCGACTCCTTGTTCGGGTTTTCCTCGTAAATGAGGTACGGCGCTGATAGTAATAGCACCTACTTCGTCTTAGGCCACCTTTGCTGTGTGTGTGTGTGAGTTGTTTACAGGGTACATTTTTTATTACAGCAGTGTAATTGCAGCGGTGTGTGCGACGCTGCGATAGCTGCGCGCGTGTCAGCACGCGCTGTGTACGCGTGTGGGCGCGCATCCCTGTGCAAGTCTGCATTTTATCCTCTGTGTGTGTGTGTGTGTGTGTGTGTGTGAGCGCGCGTGTGTGTGTGTCATTTGGCGCTGCTGCTAACTGATATGTCAGAAAATCAATTAATTACTTTTAAGCGGCAGTTAACTGCATCCGCACAATACACCCCATGAATTATAGAGGAGGTGTGTGTGCATATACTGTGTGTGTGTGTGTGTGTGTGTGTGTGTGTGTGTGTGTGTGTGTGTGTGTGTGTGTGTGTGCGTGCGTGCGCGCGTGAGACAGAATTGGCTGCTTTGTTAACTAGAGACAATTGCTAACTCCTCCGTCACTGATCAATTGATGAGAGTGCTTCGATACAAATCTACTGAAGTGTCTGAACTGACTCACCCAGGTCTGTCGTTTTTACTGTGTGTGTGTGTGTGTGTGTGTGTGTGTGTGGTCAAACACTTACATTTGCAGATTTCCTAAATCCCGTTCCGTGATTGGCTCACGTTGACAGCAGAAGAGCTCATTAGCATAAACACGGACACCGTGACCGTGCCACCAAACGCTCTAAATGGTACAATTCAATCATTAAAATTGATAATATATATATACTTATATATATATATATATATATATATATATATAGGTCATTTCATAATTATCATAAGAATGTGATGAACGGAAGTGTGTGTCATAATATCAAACTGTGATAGTCCAACATATGCTGGTGTGTTTTCATGTGACTGATGGAGCTTTTGAAGGTGCTGACACATATTTAATATGAACTAAACTAAAGTCATATAAACGAAATCGTTTTCATAATTCCTCCATAAATGCTGATTTGACACTTTTTTTTTGATATGTTTCCGTACCGGAGGTTTTCACCTCAGTGACGTCATCTTAACGGCATGTTGACTGAAGTACAGAATGGATGTTCGTCGCGGAGACGGACCATCCCTGAAATAGACGGCGACGAGGAGTTGAAGGTGCCGATGAGAAACCAGAGAGATAAAAACCAGAGGACGTCTCCTGCTCCCCAGACTCCCTCGCTATCCTTCCATCGATCCCTCGCTCAGGGTGGCAGTGTGTGTGTGTATGCGCGTGTGTGTGTGTGTGTGTGTATTGATCCTTGCCATGCCACTGTCATTGGCCTCGGGGTGGCCTCAACTCGGGGGGACGACGGGGACAGACAGCCGCTGGCACAGAGAGAGAGAGAGAGAGAGAGGTGTTGTTTATTTTTGAGTTCATTTCTTTTAGTGTGTGTGTGTGTGCGTGTGTGTGTGTTCCCTCTTGAATCTCTTAATAAACTCACAAACATGTTGGGGACCGCACACAAATGATTTAGTAATGGAGGGAGTGGTTAAACTTCATCAAGGGATCAGGCCCTCAGCAGTTTTCTAATATTTTTGTGTCTTTAGATTATTAACAGCCTGAAAAATAACAAAATCAAATTCATCACATAAATAATCTGAGTTTAAAAAGATGAACATCTTAGTACACTCCAACAGAAGGCTGAAATATTGTATATGAGCCGCATCAAGCACGTCAAACTAAAGAATTCCAATTCGGTCAAAGTACCTGACACACTCTGACACACAGTATTATCTAAATTGAAGTTATACCAATAATCTACCAACTAGGAGGCAGCTTATTGTCAAAGGTGTAGTACGTGGGCGTCTTATTTTACACCCTGAAGACGTCCAAATTTTAAAAGAAGAAATAAGATTTTTATGTTGCAGCAGATGACATCATACGTCAAGCGCTTCATTCAAGCCTTTAAAATCCAACAAAGATGCGAAATATTTCTTGTCCGAGCGGGTACACACCAGGAGTGTGTGTTCGTGTTCACCCAGCAAAAATCTTAAAGGATAAAGTGAATGTTTCTGGGCAGGAAATATAGTTTCATTCATCAGATTTCTTTTCTATTATCTTTAGTTGAAATAAAAATGTGGTATTTTACCCACAGACGGAAAAATTAAAAAATGCTTTCTTCCTGCTCTAGCATCTGTCACACACACACACACACACACACAGGATGAGTCGGGCCTGGTTTGGGCTTTCTACGAACAACACACACACACACACACACCTCCCACGACCACTGTGGCTCACCATAACAGTGACACACACACACACACACACACTGTGTTGGTCTGAGGTTGCCATTGAGGGCTACAGTTGCTCACAAAGTCATGGACGGTCGTACACACTTGCGCAGTCTGTCTCTGAAACACACACACACACATTTTGTGGTGATGTCACCAGCCAAAGGGCCTCTGGGAGAGTCGCTGTGGGAAGCTCACTGTCCACCAGTGTGTGTGTGTGTGTGTGTGTGTGTGTGTGTCACAGTGGTCAGTTTGAGGTTTGGGGATGCAAATCTGTATTTAACTTCAACCAAAAGAGACGATCAAAGTTTAGTTTTTGTTCTGAATGTAACTGAGTACATTTACTTACTTACTTACATACTTCTACTCGACATTTCAGATACATGTTGTACTTTCTACTGTACTACAGTTATCTATTCATTCAATTCTCTTTTAACATATTTAGAATGTTGCACTACTGACTAAACAGACAGATGTGTGTCGATGTGTCACTTTAGACTCTTCTATACTCTATTAATAATTGTGACAGAATTTCTCATCATTTTCTATTATTATTATTTTTTTCCAATCGATCGACGAAATAATCAGCTAATGATTCATAATGAAGATTATGAAAAAAAAACTGTATTTGTACAGTTTGGTTTTAGTCAGGGATCTGAGTACTTCCTCCATCACTGGTGTTGACCTGTGTTGTGGCTAATAAAACTGGGGAGGGGGGGGGGTTTGTTCGGTGTTTTATATAAATCGTGTTACATTTATAACCTGCTTAACCTAAGTAATCATTATTGTAAAAACCAAAATATGCGGCACAGTAACCCGTCATCTTTCCTTTGGTCCATCACGGTAACGACAGAGGGATTCAAAAGGCTGACTCTTGTATCAGCTGCTCCCGTGTAAAAAAAAAAAACAGCATAAAACTGGGTTGTATAACGCCGCTAAGACACAATAGCTTTCTGTATTTGGGCTCTGCGTTCCTTCAAAAGGCAGAAAAAAAAAAAAAGCACAAATTTCCATCATCATTGAGTAAATTCACTTGTTGTGGCGATTCCTTTGAATTCCATTGATTGTGCAGCAAAGATTTGCCGTTTTAAAGGCTGCCTGCTGGAGCTTTAGATCAGTGTGCACAACTAAACACATTGTAAACATACCATCGGTATGACGCAGCATAATTAGCATAATATAATGCAGTATATAAAAAAATAGAGTGATTTCAGACGGCCGTACTTGCCATAAAAGCATGCTTTCTTTCCAGGAAACGTGTAGCTGGAACTAGAAAGATTTCTTTAATAGTCTGCTGTGAAGTTAAGTTTGGCCTATATTCATATTCTATAGTCATATTGCTGTGTAATCAACACATAATGAAGTAGGAAATGCCTGTGAGGAAAAAGAAATTACTGAACCACAACCCAGTTTTTCTATTTCTTCTAGTTTTTCTACTGCAGTCTGCTTTTGCTTTCCTTTCCCTTCGTTAGCTTGTTGCAGGCTAACAAAGCAGCCAATGTGCAATCAGGCAAAAGTAGCCACTTTTAATGTTGTACCTCAACAGGATGTCTTAGCTATAGTCTACAAAGGAATTAACAGTAGCGATGATTAGCCAAGTACAAGCCAAAATCATATCATGTTGTAGCTTAACGCAGGTAGTTAACCTGAGGATTCTGTTGCTTTTTAGTTTTGCTAGCTAACTATCGCGTGAGGGGCATCGCAACCAATATACAACAAAGCTATGTATGCGTTAGCCACTATTATTGCTATACCCGTACCATGGCATTTGTTGTAAGCAGACGTCAACAGTAATATTTTATGAACATGGTTCCAACCTTAGTTAGATTAGTTTTTAGCTTTACTAGCTAACAATGTCTCTTAGCTTTACTAGCTAACAATGTCTGATGAGAGCAATATTGTTACTATTTCTCTACGAGACATTAATGCTGGTGTTCTCGTGGTAGCAACGGTGGCTTGTACAAGCTAAAGCCCATCAACCAAATTTTTTGAACCTGGCCTCAAAGTCCAAGACAAATTTACCAAGCCGACTCTCGACAGCCGGGCAAACTCATATCGCTCCAGTGAGTGACCTCAATTTTTTACCTCAAACTTCCAAATAGCGAGGAGGGTGAGAAGGAGAGGGAAAAAAGGAAGGGAGGGAGGGAGGGAGAAAAAAAAGGGAGGAAATCATTTGAGTAGCTAAATGAAATTAGCAGCTTTGAAGAGCCTGAGGGCAAAGTGGAGCCGTGTCCCCCGTGGCTACGCTTTAGAGAAGGAGGGAATGAATTAAGCTTGACTGGCTCCTCTCCTCCTTCTCCGCCACCTCCTCCTTTCTCCCTCGCTTTTTGCTCCCTCGCTTCGTTCTGGTTTTTGCTTAATATGAAGGGCGAGATGGAGGGAGGGGGAACGGGGGGGTGAGGAGATGATTGAGGGGTATAAAAGCGGTTCATGAGGTGAGGACAGGCTGGAGCTCTTCTTCTTTGCGGAACGAGTCCAACTCTCTCTGACTAAATTTTGGTTCAGAGAAAGTGAAGAAGGAAACTTCATTTGTTGCTTTTTCTTCTCTTTCTCTTTCACTTTCTTTTCCCTTTACAATTGCTCCTTCTTTTATTATCTTTGTTTCCCTTGATACCCTGTTTTCTCTTCCTTCTGGGTGCTGCACGCTTGGCCCCGGCCATTGCTGCTTCTGCACACAGGATTGAAGGATGAACCCTGGGGCATTCTCCAGCTCTGGGCCCCTGTCCTGGGCCATGTATCTGATGCGGAAAGGTCGAACAGGCGCCGGACTCTTTGGTAAAGCTAATTCATCTTGACACCTTGTAGTCATCGCCGTCATCACCTGGTCTTGTTGTGCCAGTTTTCTGTCTCTTTCATGTCATGTGTTCCGTGTTGTGGTGCAGATAAATTGCCTTTACGTAATTTCTGGCCATGATAATCCATGTTCATTTCTGTGAATGTGTTGTTCCGGGAAGTCCGCGCTAACGGGAGGACTTTTCTAGCCAGTTTTCATTCCTGTAGCATCCCATCATACTTCTCAAACATAGTCTCGTCGATTCTCTAATTCTTTGAGGTATACCAAGGGTCTTGGATGTGTACGAGTGGGAAAACTTTTAAGGGTTATTCAAGTCATTGGGGAAGTTTTAGAGATCAGTGGGGTATTCTTCAGAGGGTGATATTTCTCCATCTCACCGTCACTATCCTTTGGGAATATTGGGGCAATTCTTCGCTTTACGATTTAAGTGCAATACCAAGGTTGGGCTTTCATGCAGGCCACCAGAATTCAGCCTGCCACAGACATGCAATTCAATTTGTTTAGCTGCCTAAGCCTGGATTTACCCTGATGTTTTAGTTTCTTAAACTGTAGCTGCAGAAAGTGAGAATTAGATAAGAGATAAAAATGGAATCGATGGTTTTCCAGGATTGTCCAATATTGACGTTCTTCAATATCCAGCACCTTGGGGTGCTTCAATACATCTTTTTAGGGTACTTGGGCATTTTGCATCAGTTCCTAGGTCCATAAATGTTTTTTACTGGCTTGAATTCCCTCCTGGAGAGAATGTGTAACGCCGGAACAGGACAGTGACAAACTAGAATGTCACGTAGGACTTTAACCTAAGCCCATGGTCATTATCTTTTTCCTACTTCCTACGGGAAGTGTGTTTTTCGGTGAAATCCTTTGACAAAATAATAATAATAATAAAAAGATATTTCTTCTCTTGACGGCTGATGGTGAGATAGGTAGTTTGCGGTGACGATGCGGCAAATATAATGTTTTTACAGGCACGGCATCCTTTGTCACAACTCTTCCAGCGTTCCTCCAGTATTTTCTTCCTGTTGTGGCAGGAGAAGTCTCTGCCAAAGCGTTCACGCCTTGATGGACCGCAAATTCTAAATGACAGTAGAAGGATATACAATTACCAGAAGAAGAAGGAAAAACTTTCAAATCTAAGTGTCGCTTTTGTTTTGCCGAGATGTTCCCTGCCCGAATCTTCGGCCTGAGGAATCTCTGTTTTTTTTTTACTCCATCGATCCGCGCACGTCAAAGTATTTCTGCGGCTGATGATAAGAAGCAACGCTGGTATCGATAACTTTGATAGGCGATTGTGACTGGGTATTGATTATGGGTCAGAGGACACCGACCGGCTCACGTTACGAGCCGGTCGGTGGGAAACGCTGGCTGAGCGAAATCCAACTCCTTTACCTCTGTCATGTGTTTTCTTTCTTTCTCCCTGCCTCCTGAGTTTTATTTGCGTATTTCTACATTCATGCGGCATCGTAAAAGAACTCCCTCCTCCTCATGCTAATATTTTGATATTAATCTGACTCAAAAGATCTTTTTTTTTATTTTAGTGGCTGATCAACTCAGATGTTGCATTTTAGCTGTGAGATATTCAATTCCAGACATTTTATGGCAACGCGAGGCATCTTAAAGCCTCATTTTCTGGCCTGTGCCATAAATAGCAATCAGCACACACACTTGCGATGATGCACGGCTGCATAAATTGCCGTGAGCATCTGAACTTGCTTTGTTTCTATAGAATCTGTCTGTACGCTTGGCATAAGGCCGCGCGTTTTCACAGATATATAGTTTCAAAGCGTCTTTCGGTGCCGTGAATTATTTATAAGTGTGGTTCTATGAGGAATGAATGTCCAGTGTCAGATTTAATGACGCTAACTTGGATGAAAACTGCAGGTTGACAGAAGTGCCTTAGGTGCAGGTTTAACACTGAACGGGTCCAGTTGGTCAGCTCGCATCCAGCAATTTAGCGGACAGTGAGTGGAATATCTGAGGGGTCGGAATTCATCCACGGGATGATCTTCAGACAGCAAGTAAGAAAGGACAAAGAGGCCCCGGATGAGGGAGTGAAAAATAGATATTTCCAAGGGCAAATCACGTCACGTCCATCTCGGGCCGAGACGAGAGCGGAGGCATTTACATTTTTTATCATCCCCCCTTTGGCTACAGGGGGGGGGGACGGATGCGAAGGCAGACTGGCGTTTGTCTAAAACTCATCCGACAGCGTGCTGATTTAACTCGAATCAAACCGACGGACTCCCAAGAAAGGCCTCGCAGGAGCAGCCAGGTGCACAGTGACATCTGGACACTGACATTTGGAAAACTGGATTTAAATCGCTGAATTCTTTCCACTTTGAAACTCTGACGCGCGCCGAGCTGATACGAATTTAGATCTTTAGGAATAATCGATGGATTAAATGTGAGGGGAAGCCGAGGTTGTGACGGGATGCATTCCGGGGATGCTGAGATGCCGATCCACGTCACTTCATCACCTGTCAGCTGCTTGTTTAAAAATAAACGTGCTGTGTGCAGCAGTCGTGGAGATAAAGAAACTCCAAAGTGCCCCGCACATACGTGACAATCTGATCGCGGGGCTCGCGTGGAGCCGGACACTTGATGTGCTTCCTTCAGTTTGGAGGAACAAATCATTCATGAGATGAACATTCTGTGAATCATGACAGCGAATAACTAGTTTCATTTGGACTTAGTTCTGCTGAATCATCACCCAAAAAAAAT
Source organism: Nibea albiflora (assembly GCA_014281875.1). Classification (NCBI taxonomy): domain Eukaryota; kingdom Metazoa; phylum Chordata; class Actinopteri; family Sciaenidae; genus Nibea; species Nibea albiflora. Next base: position 1,643,220 of record CM024812.1, on the reverse strand, counting down.
GTAGTTTTACTTGAGTACAAAGAAATATCATAAAATCACGATTCATGCACCGTCATTTTATTTTTCATTCACAACTCGGCAGTAACACAAACAAGAAAATATGATGATAAATATGAACAGAAGTGCATCTCCAAAATAACCACATAAAAAAAATAACGCCGGAATTTCATTGATAAGTTAAGAAGACTAACACATGAAGTCATTCATAGAGCTGATTTAAACAACAGAAAATTAAAAAAAAAAAAAAAAATCAGACTTGTTATCAAACTTCATCATGTTTTACTGAAGCAGGCAGCAGCTGGTGAGTTTAAACACATAACCCGAGGACACACTTGAACTCAGCATCATATTAAAGTCACTTTTTTTGCTGCTCAATGAGACGGATTCAGATCACCTACTGCCCCCTATCGACTGTTTTCGGTACGGACAGCCCGGTCTGGACGCTCAGCCTTCATTGTTGCAAGAGTTATTCTTTCTGAGAGAGTCTTGGAGACTTTGAAACTCCCTTTTTTTAACAGTTAGTTTGGTTTAGACAAAGTTTTGTTTTTGCCCGCTCTCTAATTTGCTCGTTCAATTTTTTCTACCTGCATGAACACATGAGTCCAACACACCACGGTGCATTATGTCACAGTGTGTGTGTGTGTGTGTGTGTGTGTGAGCACGTTCAAACAGACGCAGTCAGTTTCTGGCGCTTCTCCGGCGCGTGAAGAGGAAGTGCGGCTCCGCTTTCTCCCTCCCCCCTCTTCTCTTTCTGCTTCCCCCCACCCCCGAAACCCCCCCCCCTCCCCTCTCGGACGGACAGAACTCCGATTGGTCGATCCCCTTCCAGCGACGACCTGCGGCGAGCCTCCCCATTGGCTGCGAGCCGCCGGGCGCACGGGACGAGATGCAAATCCAGAGGTCTGCCGGTAAAAGCCTGGCGCTGTCAGCCGGGGGTGTCCATTCATCCAGAGGGGAGGATAGATAGAGAGAGAGAGAGAGAGAGGGGGAGCGGCTCGCGTGTAGAGGTGGATTGAGTCGAGTTTTTCAGTCGTTAAACCAGGATGAGAGGAGAGTCAAAGTCAAAAAACACGCCATCGTTAGATTCTGCGTTTTTGCGTGGTTCGTCGGGTTTTTGATGCCAAACGCGTGGAAGCTACACTTCCAGCCCGGAGAGGAGAGCTCTTGAAGACTTTCCAGAATCCACCCCAAGTCTCTGAGTGACTTTTATTCCGGGGGAGAAGACGAGAAAAACACACCAGTGTTTGGAAATCCGCTCTGGACGTCGTTTGTTTTGTTTTTTTTTGTCTTTTTACGCACCGGCTTGAAATCCGGCGCGTCTGGACGGGATAAAAACACCGCAGCTGGGCCGAATTATTCCGGACAGATAAGAAGGGAGACGTGACAAAAGCATCGAGGGACACGCAGGGGAGAGAAAGAAAGAATAGGAAAGAAAACGTCTGGCTGTTGACTTTCGAGAGGAAATCGGGGAGGTTTCTGGCGAAGATCGGGGAAGTTGAGCGTCTGTGGGCGCACCGTGGCGCACAAATGGTGTTCCTGTGGGACGCAAAATACGGTAAAAAAAAAAAAAAAAAAGATTTAGAATTTATTTCATTCCTCTGAATACTTTTTTTTTTTAAACATGAGGGTGGGAGAGTGGCGCGTCCTGCTCCAAGAAGTCGCTCATAAATCAATGTCCCGTTTTCTCCGCGTCGGATTCCGGAGCCGAGAGTTCCATTCCAGTCGACACGCAGTCATCTGCTCATTTAAAAAAACAACACGCGTGCACGCGTGCGTGTTTACGACGCGTTCGGGGACCTCTCCCTCCGTTTTCGTGCGGACTTCATCCGCGCGCTTCTCCCCGGGCGCACCGACGCCGAGGTGCGCTCTGGCGAGCTGCCTCGTCTTTGAGCGTGTCCCGGCCGCTCACTTGATAATCACAGCTCATTGCTAATTATGGTGTGATTATGAGGCCATCACGGGGGCCTTGAGGTGTGTGTCAGACGTTGAGTCACCCTCTCTGACTTAGACTTTTAAAGCAAACAAAAAAACTGTTTTCTAAAGTTTGTTACATTTATCTTTTCCGTCTCTTTTTTTTTGCTGCTTTTCTTCAAAGTTTTGGCCACAGGAGTCCTTTTTAAATCAAGCGTTTAGTGGTCACAGTCTTCCTTACTTGCGCCTGTGAATCTGTAACTTTCCAGAGATGACACACCACTCAGGTCTAAGATTGAAATCCACCCCCCCCCCTTGCACGGCTCGCCTTTGACTCCGTGGAGCGTGCGCCTTGGTGCCTTGGTGTGCGCCCGCTGTTCCTTCCTCGCCCGAGCCCTCTCCTTTGCCGGGCCGCAGCTGCAGAGGGTTTGCAGACTGCAAGCTGAACTCCAAACCGCCAGCATGTGGCTTCGATTGCGGGTTGGCTGGCTGACAAACCGACGAGGAGCCACTGACGCTGCGGGCGGACAGCTGCTCGTTTCCCCCAGCCTCCCTCTCGGCCTCTCTCGGCCTCCTCCTCCTCCGCCGCTCCCAGTCAGAGGTGGTCACTTTTAATTCCCGGTGTTTGAAGGAGGTGGATGAGAGCCGCGGCTCTCTTTAGTTTCATGACCGCACACCGGTGGCATTCGAGCGAGCGTGACCACAGTGTGTGTGTGTGTGTGTGTGTGTGTGTGTGTCATCATGCACTCTGTCCCCGTGTGTGTGTGTGTGTGTGTGTGTGCTGTCTTCTCTCTGTTTGCCTGCAGTGATTTTTATCCCGTTGTATGAATTCACACAAAACAACCTGAAAAGATGGAAGATTTCTTTATTTTTTTAAACAATTAAAGTGTGTGTTTGTTGCGTCGGCGACGTCAAAATACCAAATTTGCAGGAATGTGATCCGCACGTGGCGCCGCAGCTCATATTTATGTCGATTTTCTCGATGAATTCGGGAGTTTCAGCCCTCTAAAAAAAAATGTCAGAAAGGTGAAAAATAATTCTCTCTAAAAAATTCTCTTTATTATTGTAGGAACCAAAGAGAGACGCAAACTATTTCTATGTGGAGCTGGACAGAAGCTGGAAACTTGGCGTGTTTACTTGAAAAATATGAATATGAATCGTCTGTTGTTGTTGCTGCACTCTGCTCACCTCCCCTCTTCTCTCTCAGACCCAGCCCCTGGCCGGCGTTACACCCCCCCTTCAACCACCCTCGCCTCGGGGGGGAAGATGGCCGAGGCCTTGCCCCTGGGCGCCCAGGAGGCCGGAGGTGGGGCCTCTCTGGTGGGCAAACTGCGCATGGCCGACCGCGGCATGGTGGAGGTACGCGGACGCGAGGTTCGCCACACGCGCACTTGCTTGGATGTGTTACGTAACCTCACAGAACCCCCTGACCCGCTGTTGCTTCTCAGGTCATCTCGGACCATCCGGGCGAGCTGGTGAAGACGGACAGCCCCAACTTCCTCTGCTCGGTGCTGCCGACACACTGGAGGTGTAACAAGACTCTGCCCATTGCTTTTAAGGTGTGTGCTACTATGGATTCCACTACATCTCACTTACACCTCTAGTTTTTTTTTTAATCTACTTCGCAGATTATGATTTGCATGCGACAAATAAAATACAGATTCAAATGAGCTCAACTTTAACCAACTGGAAGGTGAAGCGGCTGCATCGGAAATCATGTTTCATAATCATGTAACATATACATATACTTTTATTTAACTACAAATAATACAAGTTCATTCATTCATTCATATGCGTCCTCTTCTCTCCCCTGTCAGTAGCTCTGGCAGATTTTTAGTCTATGACATGTTTAAAATCTTCACACGCATCAGCAAGTCTCGCTCCATAATTAAAACAATCCGATTCATTGACTCATCGGCTAATTATTTCAGCTCTATTGTCGCCTAATGGAGGCGTCGTGCGTTGTAGATGATGTTCAGTCATAATGTTGATTTAAAAATTCGATTTCGAGTCCGCAGAAGCTCCGAGGCGTTTCAGACAATTCACTTTATTCTAAAGGATTTATTTCGTCGACGAGGTAAACCGATTTCCCTCCAACGGAATCGGATTGCCGCCGTGCCAATGCATCCGTTTTCTTTTGATCATCCCTTTATGTGAACGAGTTTACCCCCACGCTGACGGGTTTACATCATCCATCTTGAGTGTTTTTTTCTTTTCTTTTTTTTTTTTTTGCATGTTCAGTGCGATGGCTCCGTCTTCTCCCCTCGGGCATCGCGCGCGCACGGCTTTTCCTGCACTTTGAGACAAAATGCATTTGTGGAAAAGCAGCTTTTAGCCCGCAGGACACGCGGCTGATTGATTTATCGAGTTTTATGCATTAGCGTTTGCACATGCGTGTGTTTTGTGTGTGTGTCTGTGTGCGCGCGCGTTTTGCGCATTACGCATCATTATGGAGTGTCATGAGCGGATGTCACCGCTTTTTGCTGATAATGGATGACTGTTATGAAGCGCGCGCGCGCATGTTTAGTACAGTGGCACACATAAACACCCCTTTCATGAAACACACACACACACTATACTGTAGGCACACACACATTTAACTTCATAATTGTTTCCTTTGTCGTGTTTATTCTGCCTGGCTGGTTTCATGCTCCATTGCTGCTAGTCTCTCTTCTGTCTGCCCATGTGTGTGTGTGTGTGTGTGTGTGTGTTCTTGAGTGTAAACTGTTTGCAGGCCAGGACGTGTGTTTTCAAAGCCAGCGAGTCACCACAGCTTTTACTATTACAGTGGAATTTTATCCACCGCAGGCTCAGATCGATACTGCCATTGGTGGATTATTGGAACATCAGCATATTGATATTCCCATTCATGCTCAAGGCCGCTCAGTCCAAACAGAGCAATATTACTCCCTTGAAAACAGTGCGCTTGTTTGATTTCCAGGTCAACTTAATCGAGGGATTAACCCAAAAGCGTTCCACTTATCGTGGGGCTGTGGTTACTCGCTCGGAGGTCTCAGGCTTAAGAGAGAAACCGTCCGTGGTGCTGTATCTGTGGCGGTCATTTGCACACTGATGCCTGCGCGTGATTGGCGTTAATATGGAAATCAGCTTCCCCTGGTGCTCTGTTTGCGTAGGCGTGCTGGAGGACGGTGTGTGCTCTCTAGTCTCGCATGTTTAAAAGGATCTGACTTTTGCCTTTCATTGTTTGTATCTTGCACCCGCTGGTCCAGATCACACCGTGGTTTTTCAATATCTCTCTCTTTATATACAGTCACAGTGCACACGGGACCTGCTCATAGCTCATGGAGTATGGCAGGAAACACACAGCTGTTCATAAAATACATATTATTTATACATGCAGTGGGTTGTCTCATGGTTTGGCCACATTTTAGTTTAATTCATGTCGGTCAATCAGCTTCCAACGAATGAAGAATCGTATGGTTTAGTGACTGCTTTTTAAAGAACATGAATGTTGATACACTGCATCATTGTAGCTCTTTAGAAGCTATTGATCTAGTTGTAAGCTAATTATGAGCTAATTAGAAGCTACTTGAGCTACTGTAGCTGTGAACTAAATAAGCTAGTTGAGCGAGTTGCAAGTTGGTTAAGTTAGTCGTGGGCTAGTTATAAGCTAATTTAGCTAGTTGTGGCCTAGTTATAAGTTGCCTGAGCTAGTGGTGAGCTAGGTATAAACTAGTTAAGCTAGTCGCAAGTTGGGTAAGTTAGTCGTGGGCTAGTTATAAGCTAATTTACAACTAGTTATAAGTTGCTTGAGCCAGTTGCAAGCTAGTTATAAGCTAGTTGCAAGTTGGCTAAGTTAGTCGTGGGCTAGTTATAGGCTAGTTGTAACTAGTTGAACGAGAGCTAAATGTAGGCCACGGTCAGGACCAAGGTTTTTGACTTCAGTTTACTATAGCTGGCATTAGCAAGCAGGCATTGCTTGCGTTCCCCCAAAACATGATGGGAACTGTAGTTCAAGAACAGAGAAGAAGAGAAGTCTTGCACTATCGATGTATTTTTTACATTAGGGCTCAGTGGGTCGCATCAACATGGTTTCCAGTATCTCTGGAACTTCCCTTCATAGACAGAAATGTATTTGAAAGCAAGGGACAACCTGAAAAATGATAATAAGAGCTGTCCTACAACATCTGAGGCTGAATGACAGATTGCTGAGGACACTTTCAGAAATCACCATTTGAGCCAATATTTCAAAGACCGTTAACATATTTCATGGAGACTTTCAGGAGACGTACGTCCAAAACTTCATTTTCTGTCCTCCTTCCTTCCGTCCTCTCACAAGGTGGTTGCCCTGGGCGACATCCCCGACGGTACCCTGGTAACGGTGATGGCCGGAAACGATGAAAACTACTCAGCTGAGCTTCGCAACGCCACGGCCGCCATCAAGAACCAAGTGGCCCGATTCAACGACCTGCGCTTTGTGGGTCGCAGTGGCAGAGGTACAGGCATAATAACACAAATAATTCATATATATATATATATACGAACGCAGGATTTTTTTTTTGTCACGGTAGCATAAATGTGAGCTCTGTAGTGAAACAGTATCAAACTTTAAAATCTCACACTGGCTGAAATTTAATAGGTGAGATTGCCTCGCACAAGCACACAATGCAGCATGGTTCAATTAGGGGAAGTACGCGTGAATAAAAACAGCATTCACACAACTTCCTCGTAACAGCCCATTCACTGGCTGCATCGCCCTGCCTCCCGCCTGTCTCACCGCTCGTCCGTCTTTAACGGACACACCAGACCACAGTTATTCTAAATCAGTCGCAGGCAAATGTCCCAACTTATCTATTTAAAACACCAGACCTGTGTACACAAGCTCTGCTCCCTCACACACAACAAATGACAAGCTCTCCCCCAGCTGAATGGAAATATTGGAATAACTGTCAATATTTGACAGATTCTACGGCCCTGCTGTTGAAAATGAGCATATTAATAATTCATGCGCAGCACAATTCAAATGAAGAAAGCTGAGGAGTAGAAATTTGTTTTCATGCAAATGTTCGCCGAGCAGAGTACAATGAGGTTCACTCTCCCGCCGTCCCTCCATCTCACGGGTGTATGAAGTTACGAAACATGTTTTTGTTGTTGTTGTTTTTTTTTTTAAACAGCCGCAGCCACGGTGAGGTTAATGCAGGAAACCGCACCTAAAGCTTTGAGCCTCACGCAGCGGCTGTAATTATTAACTATGTGTTTTTATTATTTCTGCATTTTTTTTTTTTTATATTCCTCTACTAAGATGAACTGTTACCAGATTACAATAACAACACGGATGAAAATGTGAATTCGTAACTGCAACCTTTAGACCCATGTTGGGGTTTTTTAACTTACTAATTAAGATTTTTATTTCATCTTTACTCCCTTGCTTTGTAGTTCCATTAAAGCCAGCCATGCTAGCAGGTCTTTGAGGCACTGCAGCTCTTTGTGCTAAACGCTAACGTTTAGCCGCTTCTCGTCTTCTTCAGGCGATTATCGTATGAACGCCTGAGCAGAAACTCCACGGCGGTCTCTCCGGTAGCCGTCCGAGGTCTCTCCAGCCTGGTCTTACATTGCCATCCCTAGAGTCCTTGCCACCAGCGCGCCTAAAATAGATCAGCCAGTCACCGGAAATGCAGAAATGACTTTGAGGCTTTGACCAGCTCGGATCTGACAGAGCGGCAGTGCTACTGCTTTGACCTGGAGGCACAAATATATACCTGTAAAAAGACAAGGCTGGTAATGTTCCAAAATACCAGATCAACAATGTGTGTCAGATACTTCCCCTTTGTGTCGCTCTCAGCAAATCTCTAAAAACACCTCGCGGTTATTTTCTTTTTTGAAAAGGCCTCAGTAATTTCTCCAAACGGCCATTTAATGCAGTTAGCAATCAGACGGTGGATGACATGTCAGACGTGTCGGCAGATACTTGTTGGTTTGAGTCTGCACATGGGATGTGTCGACGTGCAGAAAAATACAGAGCTCTAGCGGCAGCCTGACTCCTGCCAGTCACGTCTGAATCTCCTGATTCGTTGGAGGAGACGAGATCATGCCGTGGTTTGGCGATTTCTGGAGGGAAACGCGGCTTCTCTTGAGTGCTGCGCGATAACAAGCCACGCGGAGCCGCATGTCCAGCAGGCCCTTCACCTAAAACCTCTAAAGTGTCATTAACCGTCTGTGTGGGAAGTGGTTAGCTTGACAGCCGACAGCAATGAGCGGTTTAGCGGTCGGGCTAGTGGTTTCTGAGTGTGTTGCTGTGTGTGTGTGTGTGTGTGTGTGTGTGTGTGTGTGTGTGTGTGAGGGGGGGTGGGAGTGACAGTCAAACTTCTCAAACTTAGTCATCATTAGTCAGTGTTCCCTGTTTTGCAAAAGTGCTTGGTTACAACACGCCGAGGCACCGATCCGCTCCAGCTAATGCGCCGTTTGCGACAGCGCAGAGCCGCCCCCGTGGTTTTGCATATCGGCCTGCCGTTTTATTCATCATCAACACGTCTGCATGAATTCACCTGTTTCACTTTGAAGTCGACGACTTACAGATTCAGTTCCGAAGCGCACCGTTCGGTTTTCCGCGTCAAAGTCCTACACCCCGAAAGTGTCGTTTTAGAGGGGGAACCTCAATGCGGTCATAGCGTCCCCAAATCCTTACAGGTTACTGGTTTCCTGTTACCTCACAGGAAACCAGTAACTAATTGTTGCCAGGTTGGTGCGACTCTCCAGAGACTGCATCCCAACCGAAGCGTGCGGTTGCGAACTCCCCTTTCCAGGAGCTGAGGGTGAGGCGAACGAGGCCTCGCTCAGCGAACTTTTGCGGGCCGCGAAATCCAGCCGCCGTCACGCGCGGTGGAGAAACGTGGAGGGAAGTGACCTCATTTGCATGTTGCAAACTTGCCCCTGCATGAACTGAGATGAGCTCAAACGCAGCGCTAATCCCCGAAAAAGAAACATCGGCGCCGGCGATTGCCCAATAAGGACGATGGCAAGCGCGTGCGAGGTATTTGCGGCGTCCGTCGGCCACGGCCGACCGAGGACGGCGGAAAAAAGCAAAGCCGGGTGATGCAACACCTCTCATGTCTTGTGTGTTTGTTTCGTATGATGGCCCGGGCTCTCAAACCCTCGGATGGGTGTGCTGTGTTTGTGTACGCACATGTGCAACTGGTTTCAGTCTGTCTTAGTTCCTCTTTCAAACAGGCCCGTCATTTTTGTCTTTCACAATATCTGACGCACACACACACACACACACACACACTCCCTCGCGCACACACACACTAAGCCACCATGTTATTCCAGGAACACACACACACTGCTTTGTTGACGAGCGTGTAAATAAGAGATTCCGTCTGACGGGCTCATTGTGAAGACAAGCTTGGATGACCCACGACGAAGCAAGACCTGACATGAAAACACACACACACACACACACACACACACACACACACACACACACACAACTCACCTCATGTGTGAAATCTCTTATCTACGGAGCGAGAGAGAGACATAGGGGTGATTAGAGAGAAAGTCCCGGAAAAAACACTGCCGTCAAGACACACACACACACACTTGTCTTTGTGATTTAGTGATCTTGTGCGGTGTGTGTGTGTGTGTGTGTGTGTGTGTGTGATGCCACCGGCTGGCTGATAGACACAACAGGCCTCAGCTGTTCTCTCCCTCCCTCCTTCCCGTCTCTCTCTCTCTCTCTCTATCAGCCCAAATCTCTTACTGTAAACTCTCTCTGTGTAAACAACCTGCGCGAAGGGAACACACTCCGTGTCCTGTATACAGTTTACTCCGCGCGATTTATTTGTTTGTACAGGGTAATGCACACGCCGAAAAAAACACTGTGTATAGAGCGGAACGTGAAGTATACAAGGGGCGGGTGCTGTTTATGCGGCTCTCGGGGCGAAAACGCTCCCTCTAGTGGCCGCCAGGGCGGCACAGCGCCAGCTAATGGTTTCCAGTTCAATTCAATGGAGAGCTATCATCAATTCAATGGAGAGCTATCATGGCTCAGTCGGCCCGGTTTTGAAAGTTCAAGAGGAAGAAGAAGTGCACACCGCCGTCCGGGGCGGGGAGTGGTGCGCCGTTCACGTAGGGCAGTGGGAAGTTCATGGCCGACACACAACAAAAGCGATGACGCTTCGGTGCAGATGAGACGTCTAGTTTTCTGACAGATCCATGAATTTGAAGGTCTGGACGCCCAAACATCGCAAGGAGACGGTATTTTACAGCTGTGAGGTGTCGTTATGGCAACGGTTTTAGGCATTTTCCATCCCATTGGCCATGTTTGATTGGCCAACGCAGCGTCTTCATGAACTTGTGGTTGGGAGTCCTTTCCGTTGGCATCTCTGCTGGGCTTAATTCTGCCCATAGCGAGGCGTACTTCTGTGTTTGCATCCATACTTGAATCTAAAGTTTACACCAGAGACGGCATTGCCGTGCCTTCTTACTAAAAAGGCGAAGAGAGCTTCCTCTTTCGGGTGTCTTCGCTGGCCGGTCACAGTTCTTGCGGTCGCCACGTGGCATGGGCTGCAGCGTGACAACAAAGCACACACCTAGGTAGCCGTAGCTGAAGGACGGCTGGATGTCGAAGCATCCGCTTCCCGCTGTGAGCCAAGAAACAGTTTGAGGTTAAATTCGGTTTGCCGTCCGCCTAACAACACGCTCACTGTCTGCATTTGAATGCAAGTGATGTGGACTGTGGCGCGTGTGTGGAGACGGAGCGGCAGACCAGTTACGAGGCTTTTCGCGAATGGACCGGAGCTTATTTCATTCGCCCAGAGCCGAAGAGCTTTTTCCAGTTATTCTTCGGTCGCTTCGCAGCTGCTGTTATTCAAATGGAATCGCGTCGTAAAACTCCGGCAAATGTCATTTGCCATTTGCATGTAGGTCATCAACGTGAAGGGGAAACGTCCAAAGGCAGAGACAGAAGGCAGACACACACACACACAGACACACACACACGGGGAGTGAGAGAAGTGAGAGTAACACCTGGCATTACCCACATGTGTCTGCTGTTTTGTGTGGCATCAGACTGTCTGCGTGCGGTAACTTTACTCCCGCCCTGGCACACACAACAACAGCGGTGGTCTGCACGTGTGTGTGTGTGTGGTGTGCGTGCGCGTGTGTTTGCAGCAAGCTCAGTGTTGAGTGATCGCTGCTCTCCCCCCGCCCCCCCCAACAGACACGCGAACAGTCCTATAAATGTGTAGTACAAACACTCGGTACAGGGAGCATATATTTGTTCTCAGATATAACCAGGGTTCAAATGATACACGTTGTTTTTTTGTTTTTTTTTATGGTGGATATTTCTGGATTACACCGCGGTCAAATTAAACTCTTGTTTCCGATTGGCTGGCAGGTGTCCCTTAAAACTGTATATCGGGACACCTTATCATACTTATGGTCAACACTTTATTCTCTTTTCTAAATCAGTCCTGAGACCCTTTTAGGCTGCAAGTAACCATAGCAACAGCACTGATAAAAGGTTCTCGCCTCATCTGTTTTTAGGGTGGAAACCCCCCGCAACTGCATTTACAAAGTCATATTGATGGTATTTTTTTAGTGCCTTTACTAGTTGTGTGCACAGGTCTAAAGGCGCAGTCATACCCACATTTAGAACAACAAAGTTTTGACTCAAATTAATTCCAATGTAATCGCCACAACGTTGTCCCATTGGCGAGGCCAAGCTAACGGCTAGCAATCGTGCTAGCTTGGAGGTCTTATTTCCCCCTTCTTCAGTAGCACTTTATTGAATGAAACCGCCGGCAATAGCATGTTCTCAGCCTAATAGCACCTTGGCTGTTAGCACTCCAGATACAGTAGTCCAACTAACCAATGCGAGTACATCACCAGGCGTATAAAAATGGCCCGGCAGCCTTGAAAACCTCAGTTTAATTAATAGTCTTCCTAGAATTTGGTCTGTGACATAACACAGCAACAGTGACCTATTTTCACACATATACACAGGTGGTCCACCACAACCCATCATCGCAGGACGACTGGATAATTTAGTCTACCATGGGCTTTCTCTTTCGTCATCTTGTCATTTATTTCTGTGCGTGTGTGTGGTATCTGGTTTATTCCTGTCCGGGGTCCATGACTTACATGACTTAATGCATTTAGCAGACCAGGAGGATATTTGGGGAGAACATGAGGGTGGGAGGAGAGAAGTAGAGGAGAGATGGAAAGGAGAGGAGAGACTATTACTTAAATATCCCAATCCTAATGCACACTTTTTTTGTCTTTTCTTCCTCTCATTTTCTGTCACAGGGAAGAGTTTCACGCTGACCATCACAGTGTTCACCAACCCCCCTCAGGTGGCCACGTACCAGAGAGCCATTAAAATCACAGTGGATGGTCCCAGAGAGCCACGACGTGAGTGACACTGACACACTAATGTTGACATTTTTTTTCTCCCCAGCATATTATTAACACGTGGAGTCCCACAGGGTTCAATTCGGGGTCCCATCTAATTCTCCATTCACATCGATCTGCTTGAACACAACCACAAAACCGCTTTGTTGCTGATCTGGAATGATGACACAAGACATCATACGTCTGTAACTACTAAATTAACCCAAATTAAATTAATTATAAGCATCTAGTATGCCTGTAAATAAACTATGATTTAGGGATAGATGAGGTTACACAACTAAAATAATGAACACAGTTAAATTTAGTGAAAGATCGTGGTTCTGGTTAATTGGACACACAACTTCCTGCATTGACCCTGAACACAAATCATCAAATATTGGTGTAATATACTGCAGCAGGCCAGTAATCTCATATGACTTGTTGATTGCGCAAGTCATTTTCATTTTACTTTGAAAGAGTTAGGCCAATTTTAGAATGCACTGTGAGGCTTCTACATGTGTTCTTGCCACGTGACTCCTTCATCGAGTATGAATGAACGCTTCTGGAGTTAGAGTTAGTATTTTAATATCTTACACTTGAATATTCTGCCAAGCACGCCTAAGAATATATCCGTCAATTTTACATCTCCATCTCCAGTGTTCAGCCACCTCCGGATGCTATTTTAACCATTACCGCAACCTTTCCCTAACCTCAACAAAGTGTTTCAGTCATCTAACCCTAACCATACCTTCGCCAGAGTTCATTTGCGACAACCACAATCTGTGCGTGCTAACGAAAAGTTAGCATGCACAGATATTCAAAGCGAGAACGTTCAAAATGTTGGCTGCTCAATCATCAGATAGCCGCATTCTCGAGTGCTGACCACATTGTGTATGTGAGAGTGCAACAATTTCAGAGGCTTGTGGAAGAGTTGGGGTTTTAACAGACCATCGATGTTACTGTAACTGTAAGAGTCCTGTAACATTTGAGCCTAATTCACGATTTATGGCACCTACTTTTGAGGCATTCTTGAACACGATAGCTGTGTCATTTCATTTATGACTAGATACTCGGTGAAGACATGCCTCTAATCCCAGCAGACAAACTCTCAGATGAGTCAATAAGGAACCTGATGCAACACCGAGTTCCTCTCTCGCTCCGTGTGATGAAAGACGGGGATTTCTGATGGCCGAAATACAGATTTTTGTTTGTATCATACGAATGATCCTCGCTGGCGTTCAGTGGGAGTGAACCGAGCGACACTGGCCAGAGGAGTCAGCGAGGTGACAGAGAGAGAGGAAGACTCCTGCCAGCTCCGCTCAGCTGTGAATAACCATCACTCGTCTCTAACTCGCCCACACACACACACACACACACACACAGTATAAATACACACACATGCACACTTCCCCCATTGGGAGGAAGTGCCTGTAACTGGAGCTCAGTCTCGATGCTTTGAAGTGCAGCCAACACCACAGACAGCATGACAGACCACCACGCACACACACACACATGCACAGGGAGACAGCCAGACCCCTATGCGGCGCCCATCGTCAGATTCCCGAACGCAATAGCAGACAGAGTGTGTTAACAATGTCGGGGCATTGTTATAGCCTGTGTTGGGTTGTAACTGTTACTGTAATCCTTGGATTATGTAATCAGATTTCAAGCGTGAAGTAATCTGCTGGCAAATCACCTCTAGATATCTTTTTTGCGCGGCACACTTTGCATTCACGGCGGGCAATCCGACCCCTGAGCAACCATGACAGCCCGACGTCATCTCTCCTCCAGGTCACCGTCAGAAGATGGACGAGGTCAAGCCCGGCTCGCTGGCTTTCTCCGAGAGGCTGACGGAGCTGGAGCATCTGAGACGGAGCTCCATGAGGGTGACGCCTCCCCACCACCACCACCACCACCACCACCAGCCCTCCGCCAACACCCGCCAGTCTGCAGCGCTCAACTCGGCCACCTTCTCCAGCCCCACGCACACTCAGATAACCGCTGGTAAGAGCCCAGAAGCGATTAACGTCCTATCAGGCAAGCAGCGCGAGAGTTCAGACTTCCTGTTTTGCCCGAAACATCCATGCAACCGCCCTGACAGTGTGTACTGATGCTACTTCAAGGTCCAGTGTGTTTGAGCTATGTGGCTCTATATCGCAATATTCATCAGTGTAGAATCACCTGAAAATAAGAGAAACCACCTTGTTTCTATAGTACCCCGCATCTTACGGATGCCATAATTTCTACCTCACACTGGGGGGGGGGGGCGGGCCTTTGCAAACTCCTGGGCCCGGGGCCCAGACCCACCTTAATCCGGGCCTGCACCACCAACATTAGAGACTTAGACTTAGCATATGTATCCTTACATATACCGTTAGCCACCTCGCATAACGTGGATGCGTGCATGCAAAGCGACCACAAACGCGGGACTCGCGCTGCCGATTCCCGTCATTCGTGAGCGTACGAAGCACCGTTAAACACGACCCAATTAAACACAACCGAATGAATCTAAAATGAAAAACTTTGCAACCCAACGAGGCAATTATTTAGAAACGACGATTCATCTTTGAGAAGACGGTAACGCTCCCATGTACGGTCACGTGTTTCCTACTAGCCGTGACACGTCTACACCACGGTGTGTGAATGTACAAATATGTCTAATATCTGTCCTCGGCCATGCATGATGGGAGTCCTCCTTTTAATCGAGTTATCCTTTAATACAAGCGGCCTTCAGTAGCATAAGACAGACAGGGCATATTTAAACCATGTGGTTGTCTGGGGATTTACAGTAAATTGCAGCAAAGTGGCCACGAGAGCAGTTAATTCTTTGAGTCATGCAGCCTTCATGTGGCATGCAAACCTGGGCAGGAAATTATTTGCCCAAATTCAAAGAAAAAAGAATATTCTGGAGAACCCATCAAACCGCATCGCCGTCTGTCCTACTTCTGATGACGAACTCGCGCAGGTTTCAGCAGTAACCTCTTTTCAGGAATGAGGATTACTCAGAAATGTCTGGAAGTGCTCACAGCTGTATACGGTCATGTGTGATTTCAGCTTGGATTTGTCACTTCATTGCGTAGGGGGGAAACTTCCCAGTGGTTACTGTGAATGAGCAGCAGATAGCGTGCCTGCAGGACTTCTGTCATCGTCCGCGCTAACAGCGCACACGGTGTTGACTTCCCTAAATGGAGAGTTCAACATTTTGGGAAAGCGTCTTATTCACTTTTCACAGAACGTTAAACACGGCGCTACGTCCAGGTGTTCGCCTAGCTTAGCACGAGGGCTAGCTAGCCTAACTCTGCCTAGCGGTGCAAACTACAGCCTGACAACGTCTGTAAAGGTCAATAACACTTTATTTCTGTCAAGTTTGCAAGGGGGCGTTAACGTTTTTAACGTTTACCGTTTTGATGTTGACACAGGCGGCTAGTTCAAGTGCTTCTCTGCAACCACGGGGGCTCACCGTGTGTGTGTGTGAGACTGAACACGACATTTACGCTCACAGGCCGACAAAATAAAAATAAAAAATACTGTGGGTGTGTATTCTGCTTGTATCAAACCTCATTGTTCCTCATTGTGGTTTTGGTGAGATCCATTGTGGTCTGTGTGTGTATGCATCGCGCGCGCGTGTGTGTGTACCTATGGGTGTGTGTGTTGCGGTTGCCGTGGATACTCTGTGCGGCACCAAAAGGCGGTTTCTGTTCCTCTTCCGCCTTCGGGGCAGTGACGTTCTGTGCGCGCGCGTGTGTGTTTATGCACTTGTTTCTTCCCGTGTGCGCATTTGCATGTGTGCGCGCGCGCGCGTCTGTAAGTGAGGAAGCAAGTCGTGCCTTGAGGAGGAAATGAGAGTCAGCTGTCAGGAAGCGCTACTGTGAAGGTAGAGAGAGAAAAAAAAGAAAGAAAAGCAAACGTATAACTGTCAGAATGTGACAACAAAATACTCCAAACGAGATCTCCGAGTTGCCGCGCGGGCTCTGCCGTCCGTCGGAAGAACGCAGGGAAGCAAATCATGTGATCGGCAGGTCGATACATCACGGTGCAGCGTCCTAAAAGTTGTAATAAATACAGAAACTTCAAAATAGATCAAAAGTATCAAATCTCCAGATATGTTTGCATGTTTTGCAGTTAAAAATCCAAAGTGGACCTCCGAAATAAGAAGACCTGAATCAAATAGGAGAAAGTGACGTCAAAATAAATGAATAAGCCAACAAATAAACAACAAATAAACTACATGCATTCATTAATTATGATAAACCTCAAATGATTCATACAAACGAACAAATTTGTGTGTCTGTGTCTGTGCTGGCAAATGCAACAATCTCTGTACACAAGGGACACGGGTCTGAGAAACAATATTGAAACGACTCTGTCTGTCATTGAGACACGCTTCCAGAAACACAGCGCATCACTGCATCCACACACTCCGGCATGCAAAGAGCAAACCGTACGTAAACCAGATGCAGAAACGTCGCGGCCTTCTGAGCTCATTTAAGGTGGACTGACATGAATTGAACCGTCCTGTGGTCTGGCGAGCCCACGTCTGAACGTTCTGTTTGGAAATCATGGACGCTGTGTCCTAAAGAGGAGAGGGACCACCCAGCTACGTTATCAGCGCGCTGTTCGAAAGCCAGCATCACTGATGGCACCGGGGTGCATTTGTGCACGATGGGTAACCTGCATGCGTGAAGGCTTTGGAGTAACATTTGCTGCCAAGTAGACGGCAGAAAAAAAACGGCGTCTGTTCTTCAGGAGCTGAGATGTAAAGCAAATAGAAAATGTGGAGTAGTGGTGAGAGTGAGAAAAGAGCCGCGCTCTGTAGTCGTAGACGGAGGGAAAGAGAAACAGAGAGGTAGCTCTCAGTGCTTCCTGTTTTCGGTGTTTTTCTGATCCCTCTAAAAATGAAAATAGCAACAGGAAACCGTTATTAAGCCACTCTCTTTTTCTTTCTCTTCCCCTTTCTTTCCTTTTCTCTCCCCCGTCATCACCCCCTCTACTCGGCTTTCATTTCTCTTTTAACAATCGTCTTCCCTTCTTTCACTTCTCAAATTTTCCAAACTGCGAGTAATAAATACTGTACAATAAGGTAATGTCCGCATGCGTGCAAGCGGTGCCCAGAGCGCTCACGTGCTCTGGTGTTTCGGGCTGCACATGTGTGGCCGCGCAGTAAAAGTCGATGTTCCCTCGGCTGCCAAACCACTTACAGCTCATAACAGATGTGAAATACACAGATCGGTATCACGTGATAAAAGGCCAGATGAAATGAAAGCCGATGTGGGCTTCGCTGCAGCCAATAGGCACACGCAGAATCAAACAAGTGCTGAGCACAGCGTGCATAAAATATATGTGCAACATTATCATGGGGGATTAAAACATATTTGTGTTATATACAAATAAAAGAAGGTAAAAAAATGTTGTAGTCACATGATATGTAGCAAAAGCATTATTTGCCAAAGTTAAAGGTACCTAGTGGTGTAGTCGCTAATTGCAACCCCCTCACCTCACACTCTCCTTCCTAGCGTGAACAATAGCTGCAAAAAAACAGTAACAATTTTTGTACCAGGCTGTAAACACGTTTATTTCTGCTGTGAAGTCCATTTTAACATGGGGACTTATGGTGACTGACTCACTTCTGGAGCCAGCCTCAAGTGGCTGTTTGCGGAACTGCAGCCTTGGGCACTTCACCTCCAGAAAGTTCAGCACTTCATGAAAATATGGCTGTGAATATTATTATCCATTTTTACTGTATTCGGTAGATAGAGCCCCCTAAAATCTGTACACACTGGACCTTTAAATGTGTTGTTTGTGAGAAGGTTCAGTTTGTTTGCATCCAGAACTCTTTCATATAACTTTTAAATGACTTTTTGTGCTTCTCTTGCACTCATCTTTCAATCATTCCTTATTTCCAACATGTATTACCATCCTGGGTTGCCTACTTTCTATTGTACTGTCTTGTTGTACTTGCACGGTACTTGTCAATTGTGTCATCCTTGGGAATATGCTGAACTAGAGCCCAACGTCAGCGGACATGCTAACTGCCTTAAGGTGGTTCCTGCTTTATTACCTGACCTTGCAGCCCTGTGGTCAAGATGGATCTCGTGTCGAGGCCTTTATTATTATTTCAGCTGATAAACACATTTCCACACAGTAAACCCGGGGCCGCATATTGCTCTAGCATAGGAGTACTGTGCACAAAGAGGAGGGGGGGGGGGGGGACACATGGAGTTAATAGGGCCCAGAAGCTAATATTTGTCCCAGGCCTCCTTGGCAGATTAATCCAACCATGACACCACCATGTGCTTCCTGTAACACTTGTTGACTCTCGAAATGAAAGCCACACACGCGGCGCTCCGTGAGCTGACCTTATTCGCGTATCCGCTCTGGGACAATGCATTTTTATTTTATCTGAATAAAGTGGGAGAATGTTCCCACAAACCACAAAAAGAAACACTCAACAAACCTTTTGTTTTCCCCAATTTGAACGTTCAGCTCACATAGAATACATTATGTCGTCATTAGCTGACCAGAAAGCACCAGAATCGTGTCTGTCTATGCGCTCTAGTTCTAGTTCCAAGCAGCCAGCCAGCCAGCCAGCCATCTATGACTCCTGCCCCACATTAGTGCACTCTGCCAGGGGAGAGAAGCCAGGAAAGGAGGGGGCTTGGCATGAGGCCTGTGCTTCACCACCATCCAGATACAGCACTCCCCCCCCCCAACCCCTCAAAGGCACACACACACACCCACACACACATACACATGCACGTCAGTGCTTGGGAGAGCTCTTGGCGAGACTTAAAAAGCCTTCATTGACGTCTTGGCTGCTGTGTACAATTTGCTTCCTCGTCTGTCTGCACACACACACACATAGACACAAAGGCACATGTACGTACACACTCCAGTCTGCAAGTCTGTGGGTGATCAGTGCCATTTATTAGACTGTGGGGAAAAAGACTGGATTGAATGAAAGAACACACACACACACACACAGCCCTCCCCTCCGTCCGTCCACCCCCGCACTAAGTTAATTGCTTCCTCTCCTCCATCCCTCTTTCTTCTGTTCTTTTCGCCATCAACGGCTTCGGGGCCCTCGAGAGCGAAGTTCACTTAAATCAGCCTTTATTTAAACATTCGGCGGCCAGTCGCGAAGATGCGACGGTAATCCGTCAGGTTAAAGGGCCCAAACTGACAAACTGACCAAATATTCACGTCGCAGATTCATTGACTCATATTCCATCTCCTCCTTGAGCAAAAGAAGTGCAGACCAAATGGTAGCGTGTGCTTTGAAAAAAAAGTAGTTTATTAGGGGGTGTAGTGAAAGGTGCTTCTGTGCTGCATTATGGGAAGGACGTGCGAGCTTGTTTTGAGCTTCAACCATGCTAAAAAGTCACGATATCTCTGACTCGTCTGCGAGTTTCCTTTTGTGTAATCTGTCTGCTGTGGCTATCTCTCTAAATCTCTGAATGACCCCCTCTGGGAAATCCAGACTACAGATGTTACAAATGTTACAATGCCGGCTCAACAACATACTCATAGTCACATTTCAATGACTCATCTCCCTCTCTCTCTCTCTCTCTCTCTTTCTCAGATTCCAGACAGATGCAGTCGTCTCCATCTTGGTCCTACGACCAGTCATATCCCTACCTTGGCCAGATAGCCACGCCCACCGTCCACACAGCCAATCCCCTTTCGCCCGGTCGATCCTCGCTCAGCGACCTGTCCTCGCGGCTCACAGGTAAGACGCGACCGTGTGCACGCGCAAGGAAAACAGAAAGCAAAACAAGCAGGTTGTGACCTCTGACCTTTGCCCTCTCTCAGGTCCTGACCTCACAGCCTTCAGCGACCCCAGGATGACCTTAGAGCGACCTTTCACCTCCCTCTCCTCCTTGCCTGACTCCCGATTCTCCGACCCCCGGGTCCACTACCCTCCCACGGCAGCTGCGTTCACCTACGCCTCCTCTCACAACCCCGTCTCCAATGGCGCCCTTGGCATCACCATGGCAACAGCCATGGCATCCACCCCGGGAGGGAGGTACCACA
Source organism: Nibea albiflora (assembly GCA_014281875.1). Lineage (NCBI taxonomy): Eukaryota > Metazoa > Chordata > Actinopteri > Sciaenidae > Nibea > Nibea albiflora. The sequence goes on along the minus strand of CM024812.1, from coordinate 1,622,928 downwards.
CCTACCTGCCTCCGCCCTACCCGTCGAACACCCCCCACCAGGCTCAGAACGGGCCCTTCCAGTCCACCTCCTCGCCGTATCACCTGTACTACTCCACCGCCGCCGGGTCGTACCAGTTCTCCATGATGGCCGGGGGAGGAGGAGGAGGCAGCGACTCGCGCTCCCCGCCGAGGATCCTTCCGCCGTGCACCAACGCCTCCACGGGCTCCTCCCTCCTGCACCCCTCTTTGCCCAATCAGAATGAAGGGGTGGGCGTGGAGGTGGAGTCCAGCCACAGTAGCTCCCCGACAAACATGGCGGCAGCTGAGGCTGTCTGGAGACCTTACTGAGCCGGAGGACGCTTTGACAGGCAGGCACACTGGCTGGGCTCATGGGAGGTGACCACCCGGGTTATGTGATGACATCACTGAACACAAAAAATTTGACCCATGTCAACATGTAGCTTTAAACGGGAGGGCCGGGTGAACCACAACCCCTGATCTCAGTGAAAGGATGAAGCATCCGATCTGTACCTTTTCCCACAAATCTCATGAAAAGACCAAAAACCAACAATCAGCAACCTCACAGATGTGTAGTTCCTTATTTCAAAAAAGGCTCAGTAATATCCCGAGGCAGCTGGCCTTTGTAGTTTTTAAGAAATGTGCCTCGGAACGCGAAGGAATTGTGCATTTGTCTTGGGACTATTTTCAGCGGTGGATGAATCCACGCTTGGTGCTCTAGTGAGGATTTCCAGCCGCAGGACAGTGTGAGCGAGGTCAGAATAGACTACAGCGTGTGTGTTCATGGTGACGAAGGCGCCCAGTCCAACGCCGCGGCTCGCTGAAGTGTTTTTCTGGACACATTCATTGTTGGTTTTTAGTCTGGGCACGAGATTTGTTGACGAGGGGTTGTCTCTAAGACACAAACCTGGGTGTGTTCCATATTCCTAAGTTTCCTCCGTGATCATGGTTTAAAAATCTCAACTGAGTCGAGTTCCAAAGCTTCAGCAGTGTGCATGGAGGAAATTGTTGGGTTCCGCCCATGGGGTTCCACGTCATGTATGCGATGCACGCTCCCCAAAGCGTTCCTCGGGAAACGTCCACCCAGTACTGTTCGTCATCGCTTGACCGGGCTGCCGGATGAGCTCGCCCAGTTCCTAGCTGCCTACTGACAAATGTTGTTGTCGGCGGCGGCGTCGGCGGCGGCTGAACCTCCCAGTCTCACGCTCAGGACACGGAAGAACTTCTGTAGAATGAAGGACAAACGGAGAGAAGCAGGGTAATCGTTTTTTTTTTTTTGGGTTTTTACACTGACAAAGTGCATGCGGCAGCGCCGGACCGATCTCGGCTTCGGCTTCCTTTGTTAAAAAAAAAAAAACTTCTTCCTCATAAATGTCTTTGTTGGTGTTGTGAATAGATGATTCGTGGCGGCCTGTTCGTGTTCCCCCCCCCCGCTCATCTAGCGTTGTTTTACTCTGGCTTCCGAACTCTCTTGCGCGCTCTCTCGGTTGGATTTCGACGCGTTCTCTCAGCGCATGGAGTTTCTTGTTCGATGCTTTAATTTATTCCTACACTGCCATGTTTGGTAGCATTTCATGTGTGTGTGCGTGTATGCGCGCGCGCGCGTGTGTGTGTGTGTGCGCGCGCCAAGTTGACCCATGATCCACTGTCGATTTGTACTGTATATAACCGTGGCTGTAAATGACACCTGCATTTGATCATGTTTTCATCACCTCTCTCGCTCTCTCTCTCTGTCACACACACACACACACACACTCTCTCACACACACACACACACACACCAGGTTTGTTTTGACATTGTTGATTGTGCACAATTGGTTCTGATTTCTATAAATATTCTTGTGAAGAAAATACAACCTTTGTCTCGTGGTTACTGGGCGTCTGATTTGTTTTTCTCGGCTATTTTTATCTTTATATAAAATTCCCTCCCGAACGCTGCCACCTGCGCCTATGCCAAACCACACACACACACACACACACACACACACACACACACACACACACAGATTTCATCCAATGCTATTCCTGAACCTGAAGGAATTTCTACAGGCAAACAGACAAGCCCTAGCTTGCCTCCTCTGCCAGTTTACACACACACACACACACACACACAGGGGTTGCTAAATAAAGGTGAAGTGCTTGCAGCCAGACGGTTAGTACACACTATAAAATCTGATCTACTGCAGGCAAAGGTTGGGGAAACAGTGCACAGTGTTTGGCAACTTATCAAAAAAAAAAAAAAAAAAGCGACCGTTAAAATCGTCCGCGTGTTCTCGTGCTCGAACGCTCGACGCGATCGCCTCGGGCGGCGGCGCTTTTAATATAAACTGTGGCTCCACCTGGTCAGGCAGGCCTGTCAGCAAAGGACAATGGCACACGTCCAAACAAGAGTGGGAAAAGCCCCCCACCCCCCCCCCCCAACTATGCAAGCATTCACCCAACTGTGCAACATCCAGAAGTCGCATCAGAACAACCCAACGCGCGATTGCAGTCGTGAGGACATTTTCGGTGTCGCCTAAAGGCAAAGCTCGTGCTTTCGCACCGGGTGTCGCGGCTGGCCCGTCACTGCGAGAAGGATGGATGCGAATCGGTTACGCCTCAACGGAAGTGCTTGCGTGTAACTGTGTCGCCATGCAGCATCTGAAACCGCCTCCGCCCTGCCTCTGCCAGGGGGAGGATCTGTCTGTAATTTTTTAGCCCTTGCACTCCTATCCCTGCCACTTTTCCTGGAGTAAAACGCCATTCATGCCTTTGGGGAGAGGCAAGAAATTCGAATTTCTGATCGTATCAGACTTAGTTTTGGACTTTTTAAAGTGCTTGTAAACACCTTAGTCCGATCTACTTCTGACCTATCTCAAAATCAGATAGAAACACCTAGATAATTGGTTCATAGTCGGATTTTTTACGCCACGTGTACTCAGCAATCGGATCTGAAGCGGATTTTGCATTCTGAGCATGCGCGACGTTTTCCTCCGGGCCTTTCACCCGAAAGCCAAAAGGTCCGTTGCTCTTTTTATGTTCATTATTAGGACGAAAATAATGCACGAAAAGCGCGCAGCTGTAGCGTCGTCCGTCTCCTCGTGCGTAATCTTTGTTTGAAAGCCGTCAGGTAGTTTGTTGTCGCTGATAAGTAGAGTAGTCGACCAGAAGTGGCTCTTTGTTCAGAGGGCTACCGCGCCACCTAGCGTATCCGATTCTCTGCACGGCGTCTATACTCGAGACAAGTGATCCGATCTTATGCATGTCATCTGATATGACCAGAAATTCGAATTTCTTGCTGCATGTAAACGTACTGACTGACTACAAACTATTCACATGCAGCGTACCGGCTGCAAGACCAAGATCACCTTCTACTAAAATACTGACTCCAGTAAAGCAGAAGCTGCACCATGGCTGGGCCCACGTGGCTTGAAATCACGCAAGCCGTGTCCAAAAAAAGCCTGCGCCTGAGATGAACCCAATGTGTTCCCAAGGAAAGGGAACAATGGCGGGGACTGAGATAGACGGTCTTAGTTAAAGCACACGTGTTTGTGATGACACCTAAATGGATAACAGCGAATGCTAAATTGCTAGCACACAACGGGACACGTGGAGGCGTGCTATGAGGAGAAACCGGGCCACAAGTCCATCACAGGCGCCGTCACAGTTAAGACTAAAAACAGACACCATGTTTATAGATTATGTCATTCATGACAGCGGCAGATCTCTGAGTTGTTCCTTCTTTATTCTCCCGCATGATACAGCTTCACAGTTAATGTTCTCTCTTTAAAATAAACAACGCGTGAAGTCTAATTTTGTTTCAAATATACTTAGTAAATTCTAATAATTACATGGAGAAATGTTTGTACATGAGATAATAGTTGAGTCCATGTTTGAGGTAGCAGCAGACTGTGGTCCAGTTGTCTGGTGAAGAGCGACATCTAGCGATATGACTGCACATGGCAGTGCCCTGAAAGGAGGTTGTGTTTCTTCAATCTTTAAAAATGGAAGGTCTAATTCACTTTTAGATAACAGACAGACAGATTGTTGGTATAATTTAGAGGTTTTAAGCTGACAGCTGGATAACTTCTTCCCCATCCCGTCCCCTGGACTCAATCATTAAATGGGGATTTGTGGAGCCTATATGTCCACTTTGGGGGTGAAAGACATAAAACTGAATCACAGTTTTGATGCTTGGGGGTCTGTACGTATCCTTCCTCCAGCCCTGACAGATACGAGAATTGATTTCCTGACAGCAGCCGTCATGTGGCGCTTGGCTGAGCTTCAGATGTGATCGATGACCCCGCAATAATGACAAACGAGGGAGAAATTAACAGGGAGACAACATTTGCATAATGTCCTATTAATCACCGTGACAGAGGGACAGAGGTGGCGATGGCAAGGAAAAATCCATGAGAGACACCAGAGATTTATTTATTTAGATTTGAGATGGGCCGAATACTTTGTGTGCAGTCGGGGTGTCAGCTTGATACTCCACTGACATGATAACACAGCTCATTCTACGTTTATCAAGAGAAGTGCAAGTCATTAAAACAATGACCCCAATTATTTGACAACTCAAATAAAAAAAAAACATGAAAACAAATCATAACTAAGCTTCTTCATTCAGAGCACAACACGTGGTAATAAGACAAAATGGCAGGGCTGTTGTCAATGTTAAAAATGAAAAGGAAAAAAAAAAATCTATATATGTTAAATTAAACATATTAAACATGACATTCCATAACACCCATAATTATTCGACAGAAAAAGAGCATGAACTTAGATCTGGAAATGTGTTTCAGGTTTGTTTTGTTTATTCAAAATATATACAAAATCACATTTTAATATTATACTTAAATACATTTCTATCGATTAATTAGAAATGATTAATTACTTATAAAACACAATGAAGGGTTAATTTCCGTCTATTTCATAACAGTATATAGATGTGTTTACTGCCCGTTGTAAAAACATGAACAGGCCAACTAGTTACATTTTTTTTACTTCATGTTTTATAGGAAACATGTCATTAATTCTTCATATTAAACAATGATGCAATTTCTTGGCATGTAGACACTTGAAGAGTTCAAATGAAGTCACTTCGCTGCGTATTCAAAAGTGACAGATTTCCCCTCTGACTGCTCCGTTGTGAGAGCGGTTCTCTCTTTTCCCACGACGGGAAACGCAACACGAGACGCTCCGCGTCATCAAACTGGGCGCCAAATTCGTAAAGTGCGGAAGGCGCAGCAGTGAAGCCCGGCGGGTCCGCAGATGTTCGTGTTTGGTCGTTGAACTTTGGGTGTTTTTGATCAACTATTCCTCCTCGGGATGTCTCAGCCGGCAGGATACTCGCCCAGCTTCAAGCGGCCGGCGGAAATCATGCGAATGAGGCGGAAAAGAGCCCGAAGCGACGCCGGCGTCTTCTCCAGCCCGAGCGGCCAGGGTTCCACCGGCAGCCCCGGACAAAGCGACTCTTCGCCGGCTTGCGTTCGCCCCTTCTCCCCGGGACCTCTATTCAACGCTCAGAATCGCCCCGGGGGCGGGATAAAACGGAGAAACCCGTTCGCAAACATCGAGAACACGTACAGCCCCAAAAAGAAGCTACTCATTTATAACGACGACGGAAATGCCGAAGCCGTGGACGGTGACAGGACAAGCAAAGGCACCGAAAAGGAGGGAGACGAGGACGGGTCGACAAAGACAACTGACTGTCGGGGAGCTTTGGCCGCGAGGCTGGCCGAGGCAGAGAGACGGGAGCACCGAGAGCCTCACAGCAAGGTCGGTAATAACACACGCCCACGTTAACGGAGACCCGGGAACATTTTTAGTGACGGTGACAAGTCGGTAAGAATAAACACAACACAATGCAGGACCCCCCTTTAACAAAATCACGTTTTCAAGCAACGCGAGACTTGGTGTTGTGGCGTTAATCCGATCATAAAAGTGATTATTTCATTCCGATTGTGGCATGTTTGTGTAGTCCATGTGAGCCGAATTAAACCGAACAATAGTTCAAAGCTTTTATGACAATATTTAGTCACATCCGTCAGTCACGGTCTATTAAAAAGCATGAGTTTATTAAATTATAATCATTTTCAATAGGAGTTTGGAACAGGAAGGAATATCTTGCCTCTTTTAAGGCTGTTATTGGGATTATTATGATTGTTTAACACACTGGAGGTCTAAGCGCGCTTTTTTTGTGTACATTTTCATATTTTCCATCTTCCTTCCCTCTGCTGTAGAAGTCTCTCACTTTCTCTGAGGACGATTCTCTGTTTGAAGAAGAGGAGGAAGACGTCAGAAGTCCGCTGCTGAAGGTTGGGTTTTTGCCATATCTATGTAAAATGTCTCTGTCGCGGCGAATACGTGTTCATTTTGTCCTCCGCCGTCGTCCAGAGTCCTCAGGCCATCGCGCCCGCCTCCATCGCCCCTCCCGTCTGCACGGAGTACCCGGCCGACTGGAGCCTGAAGACTCGCCTCCTCTTCACCTCCCCGCTCTCCCTGTCGTGGGCCGAGCAACCCAAAGCCCAGGAGGAAGCCCTGGGGCTCAGCCAGCACTGCAGAGCTCAGTTCGCCGCCCTGCCGCACAGTCTGCAGGTATTTCTTACTCATTGTCCGCACGCGGCACCGCAGCGTTGTTCTCGGGGTGAGAGTTCTTCTGTTCGCACACGCTGCAGGATCCCAGGTCCTGCTCGGAGCTTCGCTGTGCCTTCCAGCAGAGCCTGGTGTACTGGCAGCACCCCTCGCTGCCCTGGATCAATCTGTTCCCCCGGATCAACGCCGAGAGGAACTTCAGCGGGAAGAGCGCCCCGTGGGCGCAAGACGCGGCGCTGCAGCAGACTCTCATGAGTGAATGGTGAGGCGGACCACACTGTCGGTCCAGTGACCTGATAAACATTCACACTGCTAACGTCACACACCATACCTTTTGACATCAGACACAACCTTCTGACGGGGAATGAAATGACCCGGAAGTACTAACGTAGCCGTGGCGATGAGAGCTGTTAAGGAAAGGAACTTCAGCGCTTCCTTTATTATCTCCTTTAGCATAGGACACGCCGGGCCATCGTTTAGGAAAGGGAAAGTGCTAATGCTGTCCCACAACTCCTTGCGGCAGCAGGCAGATGAGCGCTTTGTAGTCCATCGACCGGACTTTGTAGTTTTACCACAGATCACGTCAATGACACTCAGAAATGAGCTCCCAAGTCCTTTCCTAAGCACTTTTCCTTGACCTCGAGACGAGAACTCGCCCGAACACTGTGAGCCACTATAACCTCAGTGCTGACTGCTGCTCCGCTTCTCATCGTCTTCTCCAGGTCCGTCAGTCTGTCGTCCCTCTACAGTCTGCTGAAGGCCAGGCTGTGTCCTTACTTCTACGTCTGTTCCTATCAGGTACGTGCCGGTGTCTCCGCGGCAGCGCTTCACTCAGCCTTCAGCCCCCCCCCGCCTGCTCTAATCCGCTCCGTTCTGTCAGTTCACAGTGTTGTTCAGGGCCGCCGGTCTCGGGAACTCCAGCAGCATCTCCGCCTTGATCTCTCCGACAACCCGAGGGTTCAGGGAGGCGATGAAGGCCGAGGGTGAGTCTCCATCCCATGTGTTTTAACTTGTTACTGACAGAGCTGAAGTCTGACGTCTCCTGTCTTCTTGTTCAGGCATAGAGTTCAGTCTCCCTCTAGTGGAGGAGAGGAGGAAGAGCAGGGAGCAACAGAACGTGCCAGTGCGGCGGGGGGAGGACGAGGAGGAGGAGGAGGAGGAGGAGGAGCAGCGGGAGAAAGCCCAGGAGTAAGTGTGTTTCGATCAAAGACTTCCTGTCCGTTAGAGATGTCAAACTCACTGAACAGATCCGGATCTTACGAGTCATTTGAGTCAGCGTGTCCATCAGCATGTCAAACACACTGTTAATGTTTTTACAGATGGTTTATGTTGATGAAACGTTTACTCATCACGACTTTATTATTTTTTTAGCTTTAGTTCAGTTTATTTAGATCTTATTTCTGCTGCATGCAACTGTATGGTTTAACACGCAGGTTAATGTCTCGTTGTCATTGGTAATTCTCTCGGGCCGCAGTAGGGAGTAGAGACATAAAATGCACCGCGCGGCTTCGGTTTCGCCGCCAGGCTGCACCTGCGAGGAAAACGGCGAGGGGCTGTTGCTATGGTTACGGGAGTAAGCAAGGGGACGGACTTTTTTTTTACGAGCGCTAGGGAAACGCGTGTCGGCAGACCTGAGCACGTTTAAACATTTCCCCGTGTTGACGTTAAATATAGTGCAGCGTTGATCACAAGACCATTGTTATGAACGACATAATGCCGCAGTTAGACTGACATCATAACACTGTGCTACTCTTGCATTTGTTTTACGATGCGATGTTGGCCTCAGCGACACAAGAGTCTTTTTGACGACACGACTCCCTCCGAGTCTGAATCTGTACGCACGAAAAGATCCAGCCGACTCGGTTGAATCCGTGGTGTCTCGAGTCCCCCAGTGTGATCCCAGCTCGTACTCGTGCAGGATGGATCTGAATCTGAATCGCCTCCCGTTCTCCGCAGGTGCTCCGAGCCGAAAGAGGACGGGGCCTGTCGGGCCGGCGACGACGGAGAGAACGACGACGAAGACGGCGGCTTCTCCTGGCTGAAGGAGATGGGAGTCCAGGACAAGATCAAGAAGCCGGACAGCATCAGCATCCAACTGTATCCTCCCCTGTTTGTGTGTGTGTGTCGTAGCGGCGCCCCCCCTCAGGCAGACCCTCCTTGACTCGCCGGCGCAGTCGCAAGGAGGGCCACACCGTGTCCCTGGACCACAAGCCCGAGTCCGTGGTGTGCGTGGAGGGGTCGCACACGTTCACCCTCATCAACTTCCTCATCAACTGCAAGAGCGTGGTGGCCGCGGCGGGTTCGCAGGCCGGGTTACCGCCGACGCTGCTGGCTCCCGTCACTTTCAGAGGGGCCGCGATGCACGCACTGAAGGTACACACACACACACACACACGTGAAGTAAACACGCACACAGCTGCTCCTGTGTCTGAATGAGCGTGTGTGTGTGCTTTTCAGGCCCGCAGTGTGAACGTGAAGAGCCAGGTTGGTTCTACGTACCAGAACATCAGCAGTCTGGAGATCACAGGTACAGCCGATCGGATTAATCTGCGCGGATTTCATATTTCAGACATCGGTGCATAAACTCCAGGGTTGTTTTTTCCCCCTCCTTCCTTCAGGACCCGTCCTCCCCTCGTCCCTCCACACCGTCACCACCCTCCTTCGGCCGGCGCAGAAAGGAAACTTCTCGGCGACCCTGTACACGCACGCCCCCACCGCCGTCATGAACACACACGCCGCCAAGGAGCAGGTAGGACAGGGGCGCGGTCCGCGCACGCTCACACGCACGTTAGCCGAGGTTACGTAACTTCTTCTCAGTGCCGCATGTGTGTGTGTGTGTGTGTTTGCAGGGTACCGGTGGATCGGTGGACCTGTCCGGTTGCGGCCTCCACCCTGCCTCCGTCGAGCAGCTCCAGCAGCCCTCCAGTCTGGGCAAGACGGCCCTGACCCACATCAACATGAACAACTACAGCTACACCTGGAGGAACTGACGGGGGTGACGTGACGGAGGCTCGTTTTGACAGGAAGCAGACGCACTGTGTTTTCATTTTTTTTTTTTTTTAAAGCTCTGTTCTCGATGATTTGAAATCTGATCGACTTATTTTAATGTAGATAAATGCATCGTTTACCCGCTCGTCTGTGTGTGTTTTTTTTAATGACTTCAAATTAGCCCTCCGTTGGATTTCAGCTGCAATGTCACGTTTTGAGTTCATGTCCCAGGATGGCAAATAAAACACGTTCTGCGAAGTTTATTCTGAGATCTTCTGAGCTTTATTTGACAGAGGCAGCTGGAGAGCGACGGGGAAAGCGGCACGCGGCCACAGGCCGGAAACTAAACCCTGGTGTGCTGCAGCAGCAGGACTAAGGGCGCGGTCGTGTAGTCGAAAAAGTAGCTCCTCAGTCCTATTTTGCTTCCTTATCTCTGCATGCTGGCTCCAAACAACTGTGTGCGTTCTCATAATCGTGGCGTTGATGTGGTTCATTCTTACCTAAGAGCTTCCTTGATCGCTGTTGATATTTTCTATGGCGTTTCTGAGTCAGTTAAGGCAACCAGAGACACAACTGGCTTTAGGCCAGGCGCCATAGATATGATTCACACCAAACAGCGGTCTTAATGAGCTTCCGGAATCTTTCGGCTAATACAGATCTCTCGACAAGCTCACCAAGCACCAAAGACGACACGGCACATTGTATTGCATTTTTATTTGATGTCTGGATGGGATGATTTCCCTCTGAGGTGCCAGAGGAGTATCGGGGTCAGTGTCACCACTTGTTTTGGAAGTAAGCAGATCGTGACGACTTGGATAAATGACCTGGAATGTAACGCTTGACATTTCTGTGCCTTGGGTGCTGATGAAGAGGACACCGGAGGCGATTCACAGAAGTAGGTGAAGAACTACACCTACACCTACACCACTCGGTCTGAGTCACCGCACTCTGAATCTAACCGGCAGAGCTGAGATCATCCCACAAATCCGTCACGTTGGACTTTACTTCCTGTGGTCTGGGTGAGTCTTACTCAGGCAATACAAGAACACACACCGGATCTGGATGAGCTCGGTCCTGACTATTTTAAGACGGGATATGTCTCTCTGATTATAAGGCCATTTTATTTACTGTGACTTTATCCCAACTTCCTTTTTAATCATCCGAGTATCCCGGTCCACCGCCGGGTTTTCAGCCCCAGCGATGCCAGCTAATTTGCTGAGCTTTTTAGTGTTGCTACTTTAACCTCCGGTCTTGTTTTGGATCTCACCCGTCAGACCGTCCTCCGCTCTGTTGGCCTTTTTAAAGATAGAAGGTGGAGGTGGACTGCGCATGCTGTGTGTGTGTGTGTGTGAACTCCCTTTACTGCAATCCCCATAAACGAGAGATAGATGTAGATTTGCAGAGTTTACAATGTTTGCGTCAAGTGCACATGCCGGCCTATATGTGCCTGTGTGTGTGTGTGTGTGTCTGTCGCCTTCGACGCCTCAGTGAGTGAGGGAGGTACCACATGAGTTCGGAGAGACGACAGCGCACAGACAGCAGAGAAAACAGCAGAGAGACAGACGCTGAGGCGTGCCCCTCGTGTTTCTTCAGGATCATTCAGCAGGCCGCTCAGGTTTTCCCGACAGTGGAGTGAGCTGAACTGCAGATAGAGGGAGCCGTGCTCACTCAGCTTCCCGTCAGTGTGTGTGTTTGGAGATCAGCACCGTGGACAGAGACGGTGCAGCACACACACACACACGCGCGCGCGTTCACTGTGAAACACGGCGGTGGCTGTAATGCAGAACTTTTTTCTCCCCAAATGAACTCAATCAGGATAAGTCACCTCGATTTAATATACCCAAATGAGCTGAGTCAAACAGCCTGATGTTTGTAACTCTACAAATCTGAGTACTTTGACATTGACGCTGACGTCATTAATGATGGACTTCCAATAACAACACTATCTCAAAAAAAAAATAAAAAAAAAATATATATATATACTGTATATATATACTGTGTGTGTGTGTGTGTGTGTATATATATATATATATATATACTGTGTATATGTATATATATACTGTGTGTGTGTATATATATATATATATATATACTGTATATATGCTGTATATATACTGTATATATATATATCATACAAAAAGGTAGCTGTTTTTTTTCCTTTGTAAATAAACACAATGAATTTGATGTCCGCGATACATTCCAAACTACCACCATCACCATCCTCAGTACATAATATCATTATAAGATTCGAGAAAAACTCTTCATGACAAGGTCCAAAACCAACAACGAATGTTCAACCACCTTCGACCTCTGAGGGTCTTGCGCCGTCTTCACTAGAAAGAGAAAGCCGGATATGAGCAGCATCCAGACAACACCGCCCGTTTTCTCTGGACCCCGGAGCCCGGTCAATGTGAGACGGACTGATGGGGAGTGAGTCTACATGATGATGAGTCCACATTTGGGGGTGGCAGGAGCTCAGTCGTGTCCGGTTGGAGGCTGGCATGAACCAAAGAATGGAGGGTGGACTTGTAGCATGCTCACCACTGCTGTTAGCTCTTGTTTCAAGAAATTTGTTTGAAAATGAAGATATTACCACTGCATGTTACTTAAAGGTCCTACTTTCATGATATAATATCACTGTAACATTTGTAGCAACTTTTTACATTTTCCAGAAATTTCGTCCGAAAGTCAAATATCCCAAACTTTGAGCGGTTTATTTATTTATTTCGCTTTAGTTTTTCAAGTTTTTGATACTATCATGCCACAAACTGTCTCATCACATTCGGCACATACTTATTGACCTCTGCCAAAAAGTCAGGTCCCACCGAGATTTGAACTCGGATCGCTGGATTCAGAGTCCAGAGTGCTAACCATTACACCATGGAACCGCGGTACGCACGTGCGAAGCTCTCGGGCAACAGGTCTGTGCGCGACGCCGTCTCTCATCGCGCGTGACGTTTCCAACCGCGCGCAGAACACGACGATTCACACAACACACCACCTGCGGCTGGGCCCGTTGCATGATGGGATTTCCCCCCCTCTGTGTGAGCAGGCGCGCGCGCGCTTCAGTGAAACCATCCCACATGGGGGGGGACGTCACAGTGGAGCGCGCGCACAGAGTACCAGCGACCCCTTACACACACATCCCACCGCGAACACGGCTGCACTTTTCCCCCGTGGACCCTGAATGCATCATCGTGAGTGAGCGAAGGCCCACCTGCAGACAGCACGGGCCTCGTGCCCTTCTAACGTTTCAGGATCCCACTTATTATCCCGCCTGATGTGTGAGAGGACAGAGTGTGAAAAGAGTGTGATAGGGGTCACGTGACCACGCTGTAAAACTACATTTCTAAATAAATAAATAAAGTGTAACTCTGGATGCTTCACGTGCACTTTGAGTTCCCACTGGTGAGAATTTTGCCACGTGCCTCTTGGTGTCCAGTTCCCTGTGTGCGTGTTGCCAGCTAAGCACACGGTGGGGGCCACTTAAACGTCAAATGGAGCCCCAACAAACACTGCACGCTGCAACCAACGCGAGCTTACAACTAGACGGTGTGTGACTTTAATTGCGTTTTCTAGGATAACGTCGGTTGTACTGCGCGCTTTTCGTGCCCAGTCGGTGCCTGTGTGTGTGTGCAGCATATTTCCCACAGTCCCTGAAGGCGTCACCTGGTGCGCGTGGAGATTTAAAGCCCGTCCTGTAATGGGAGAGGAGACACCTGCGGTTATTTCGAACGCGCACACTCGTGGCATCACCGGCGCTCCAATCCACTTTAACCTCGCCAACATATTCCGGTAAGTCCACTTTAATAATGATAATTAAATAAAAAAAATCATAATCTGAGCGGTGCTTGCTCATTGTTCCATCTTTAAATCTCTGCTGGAACTTGATTCCGTTTACACCGTCCTCTCCGTTTGTTGCATCTTTCCCTAAATCAGGAGGAAGAGAGGGGGGGAGGTCAAGATGTTTCCGCTGTGTGTTTTGGTCGTGTTGCTGTGTCCTCAGTGTGGACATGTCCGCAGTGGTGAGCCTTCACTGTCTTTTGCATGACGTCTGATCAGGCATGAACATTTATTGCACGCATAAAACCGCATCTCAGATGGATTCTCCTCGCGTCCCGTCTGTCCTGCGCAGACTCAGAGTGTTCAATATTGAATAAAAATATTGTATCTAATATTTAAAAAAAACAACTACGTAACACATGAATGAAAGGATAATTTCTTTTTTTTTTCTGTTTCACAATTTCACATCACAAAAAAAGTGTGACTCCGAGAAGTAGTGTCACTTCGCGTGACGTCACGTGCCTCCAGCCTCTTCAGCGACACATGCTATCATATTTAGCCAGTTAGCACCTGTTAGCTACGACCTGTTCAGAAGTCTACGGTCCATAAAATAGGCCTGGCGTGGGATTATGAATGTCTTCTGTCTGACAAAATGTTTAAGGATGGGAAAATATTAAGTTATTAGCTCATTTGCTATTAGTACCATGAGCTCCCATTCTGGGCGGAGTCAGCTGATAGAAACGCTAGCTGCACAGCTAACTGAGCTCACGGCAGCTACTTACTTTAGCTTAATTTTTTGGTGATATGCTGCCCTCTATTTGTTTAAAGTACAAATTGGACAACTCTTACACATAGCTCCTTTTAAAATTAACATTCAGCTATTGAATTCTTGAATGTTTGTATAACCGTGTTGTGAATGTTAATATAATTATAAATGTGTATATCTCGACTTATCTTTCCTTTCCTCTCGCCTCTCATCACATTTTATTTACTCTCTACTCTTAACTCATTTTCTTCCCTCTCTCCTCCTCTCATTACCTCTATCTTTAGTCACTAACTTCTCATCCCCTTCATCCTCATCTTCCCCACTCCATCCTTCCCTGTCCTGGCTTCACTTTCTTTAGGATTTTTGTCCTCACCTTTCCCACCCTCCTTCTCTTTTTCTAACTGCGGCATGCATCTCCGCCCTCTCTCTCTCTCTGCACGAGTCCTGCTGTCCTGTACAACTTCCACTTTTCTATCCTCCATTTCTTCTCTGTCCAGCCGTTCACGTGACGGAGATGGTGGACATCCAGGTGGTGTTCGGGGTGCCTGCCATCTTGCCCTGTAATGGCTCGGCCTTCATAGACGAAAAGCTGGAACTGGATGTCCAGTGGGAGGCGATGGGGGAGGACGTGGCAATTCTGAGTGACGGAGGGCTAATAGTGGGGGACCAATTTCAAGTAAGAGCTGCGGTTCTTTCTTTGTTCGAGAAAGACTTCTGATTTACACAGTCCCATAATCCATTCCAGGGCCGTGTCATGTTGCACTCAGAAGAGAAGTTCTGGGAAGGAGACTGGTCTGTGGTCCTCAAGGACACAATTCTCAGTGACACTGACATGTACGAGTGCATTCTGGAAGGAAGAAGAACCATCTCAACAGTGTGGCTCAAAGTCGTGGGTGAGTTGGAGGTTGAAGAGATGTCATGGGCGTGTAAGACAAGTCCTCATGAAGTCAAAACTGATGTCAAAGTGTTTTTTTTATCACATACATCTAGGACTACGTGTCAAATGAATCATTGATGGAATGTCTTTTTCTTCTTCACCCTTTTTACCCAAGCACCGCAGGTCGAGCGCTCCCAAGTGGTGTTCGAGGGGGCCACGGTGTATCTACCATGTTTTATTCCGATCCCCAGAAGGCAGTCCAGCAATGATCTGCAGGTCTGGTGGACCAGGAATGACAGCATTGTAAAGTCAACAACAAATGAGGTATTGCAGATGGCCATACCCAACATACTGCCAGTCATTTTCATAGATGTCCCAATTGAGACAGATGTCTTAAATGGTTGAAAGACTCCAAGCCGTCATCATAAGTTATTGCGTAGTAAGCTGTTACACCTCTCTGTATCCAATGCTTGACCTCATATTAAGACAAGAGGCTTGAACTCTCTCTATTATGGCGCCCATTTTGAAATGTACATGCGCCTGTGATGGCGAAACCTTTTGCAAGTCTCACATACTCATGACGTATACTGGCGAGCTACACAGTGTCTACTTGACAGCCGTTGTAGCTTGCCGAACTCGTCTAGTAATCCTGGTGTTGGTGATTACCCAATACTGTGCTGGTAAATAGTATTCATTCCAAAGTTTTCCACTTTGTGCAATAATCTGGATTTCACCAGCATGCCAGCAGCTTCAAATATGCAGTAGTACAGTGTTCAGGGCATGTCATGGGAAAGCCGTGCAGGAGTATCCTGTATACTGTAGGTTAGGGTAGGTTTATATTTTATCCAGAGTCAATGAATGAACTGTCAATGAATGAATAACCACAGGAAACAGTAGAATGTATACAGACCTCAGATTCTTATACAGCCTTTATGACTTTACACACAGGGAGTACACAGATATGACTATGACACGTTCCACTTGATGCTGACGTTTATATTTAACGTTGACCGCCTTCTTTGTCAGTGTTATATACTGTTGGTTCGTGTGCTGTTCATTCACATTTGACCATTTTTCGCTTACAGCCTTTGATTCAGACCACTTTCGCGCACGAGTTGGATCGGATCGCTTTGTTGGATTACACCAAAGGAGAAATGTATCTTCATATAGGCCCAACGGTGGTGAGTGACAGTGGAGAATACCGCTGTTTGTACAAAACCAGGTAAGTTCAACGTACTGCTTTGTCTGCAAAATTAAATGTCAGTTATTTTTGTCGTGGCAAATAAGCAGCTGGTAACCTCAATACTTAAGTAGTAGTAGTTAGTTACCATATGTCTTAAGGATAGGCACAGAAACGGCATAGAGAATCCAGTCAATTTTCAAAATAATACTCCCTGTCTTGGCATGTTGGACATATTTTGATGGTTTGCAATTGCCTGCAAAGGTTACACTGGATCCTGTTTTGCGGGTACCTGCTGCAGCAATAGACCAAATAAAAAAAAGAAAGAAAAATGTTTCCATCATTAGTCACTTTGAGACAAAAACGTGAAAATAAGCTCCAGGTTGAAAAATGCCAAGCAAACCTCCCTCCAACGACGTTACTGGCTTTTCAGGGCCCGTGGTTGGCCACAGTGGTGCCACTAGGGCGTTCAGAGGATGAATGGATTTCCTACGTATGCTGACGATAAGATGGTTTCTGTGCACTCACCATCCAATCACAAAAAAATGCAATATGTACGGAAATTTCCAGATCCCAAAAGTGTTTGGTACCAAATCTTAGCATGGATGTTTCTGTGGTGTTCCTCGAGCTCCTGGTGTTTTTAATGTGATATCTTAGAGACATTTTTGACAGTTTTCAGGTTGTTACATTTTGTACCAAACGGAATGGCACGGGAGTGGTCTAAGCCCCTAGAAGCTTTAGATTTAGATCTGAATAGCTGCCCGACCAAAACATGTATGTAGACTTATATCTAGATAACCTTAACCCTAAGCTGCATTCAAATTAATTTTCAGGTTTCTGATGATTCCTATCACTGTGGGGTTAATCCCCATCCCTGTGCCAAATCAGAGACGCTTCTGCTCGGATACTGGTAGACAGTTCTGTGTAGATCTAAAATAATATTTAATATCATCATCATCATCATCATCATCAAATTTTATTTGCATAGCCCCAAATTCACAAAACACATTTAGCCTCTGAGGGCTTTACAATCTGTACAGGGACTGACACCCTCCGTCCTAAGCCAGCCGCCAATCCATGAGAACCTGCTGGATGACAGAATGAGCACAGAAACTCCAGGGAAGAAGCTTAGTTAGCAACATGCATTAATGAGACATGTGTTTATGTTTCTTATACTGTTACGACTAATGGCCTTTATCAATTCTATTTTCAGAGATTCTGATGATCCCAAACCTGGCATCCCAGAGAGCATCACGCTGACTGTGCTGGAAGCAATTCCTGCGGAATTTGGTAATCTTGAATGAAGATTACCACACAAGAATGTTGTACCATCACACACATTGTGGGCTTGTGTGATATTAAACATAACCAACAGTTGTTGTACATGCAGTGTATGTATTCTGGTGACTTTTTCATACAGTTTCCTACCCTGATGAGACGGCCACAGCAACCACAGCAGCCACAGCAGCCACAGCAACGGAGGACTCGCTCAGTACTGCACATGAGTTTGTGATAACGTGGACAGAGGAGGAGACTGAAACCACTGAATCCCCACTTATACCCGTTTTCCTGGAAGACTCCACACAGCCGATAAAAGGTGAACCGTGGCACCGGTTTATACGGCAGGGGACCAAACGTTCACAGCCATAGATGTATATTATAAAGTTAGTAGATGCTCGCTTGAAGTAGAAGAATAATTTTTGATAACTTTAAGCTTAATAGCATCTGAACAGGTGAGTTGTGTATATAGATTGTTTACTTCTGCTGTGAAGTTGGACATTTTAACATGGGGACTTATGGAGACTGACTCACTTCTGGAGCCAGCCTCTAGTGGACGTTTGAGGAACTGCAGGAACTTTTTTGGCACGTCATCACTACAATCTAGTCCTATTTCATCTTTACCAATTTAACACATGGCAGCACTGACCAAACGTGTTGTGAAATTTGTAAAGCTCTTTAATTCTTTAGCTCTTGTTCTGCTGATTGCATGTCTTACGTGGCAGTGCTTTGAGCTTTCTTGGTCGCGCATCGGTTCATGTTCGTTTTTTTAAATGTTTTTATAGTCGTGACAGAGTCACAGCCAATGGAAGCCTTTGAGGAGACGGTGACATCATTCCCCGATGAAGGTGAGCAGCTGTAGACATACACAAAATCCATGTTAATCACGGTGATTACATTTATTATCTCAATTAAAGACAACCCAACTTTATTTAATGTGCCACATATTGTGATGTCGTCACGTGTCCTTCCTCCATCTACCCCTGCCCCCCTCCTTCAAGACACCCCTGAGACGTCAGCTGAGCCTTCCCAGCGGGACAATCTCCCATGGGTACGGATTGCGCTCATCGCCGGTGTCCTGCTGGTCACAGCGGTGGTCCTGTGTACCCTGGGAGCTCGGGGGAAACTCTGAAAGTGACGACAGGACAGACGGACTCCAACTTCTCCCATTCGGCTGACCTGCGCGCTTGAAAGGGTTTGAGTCGGTTTCTCGGGAAGGAAGAAGAAGACAAAGACGAAGGGGTTACAGTGACTGGGCTCACCAATCACTGAGCCATGAACTGAATGTGGACAATACACAAGCTATCACTAAGTGCGTATTTGGGACTCTGTAAATGGCTGACGGTATACGGACACAGTAGTTGTAGTATATGTTTGTGTGAAAATATTTATTTATTGTCAATATAATGGTTGTAATTGTTTGGTCCACTTTAAATGGACGCTCAGGAGTTTTAACAGGAAGCTATACGTGGCTTTGTGGAGGGGACTACAGGACACTGGGGCCATGTTACTTATGCTTTATATATGTTCAACAGAAAATAAAACCTGGGAAGCAAATTATGACAGTTATTACTTCTATTATTTACGACAGACCTCTTTGGTCTCTTCTCAGATATGATGACCCAGTTTAACCAGTAACGTTGGTGATCGTACCAGACATACAGTACGGCGCGATGGCGCCTGGCGACAGATGGAGGCAAAACTGGTTGAGACCAGATACCAAGGTCCATGATTTTCACATGATGTCTGAAGACCGCCCTGCTGCTGCCTCACGTTCGCTTCGAGCCACCTGACTGTGTCCGTAGGGTTTTGCGGGCGGATGGAGCTGACACCTCTTGGGAATGAGGAACAGGTGCAGGTACAGCTGAGAAATGAAATCCAATATAGAGACGCCGCCCGTGGGCCAAACTGTGCCGCGGGAGGCGGTCATGCGGAGCACAGGACCCCCCTCAGCGCCGAATCAATGAGCCCTGTGAGAGGAGAGCCGCTGTCAGGATACTGCTTTATATCCCTTCTGAGCTGGTGGTGGGTGGGGGTGAAGCGGAGAAGCGGAGATGACTGGGGGTGTATGTGCAATGCTATCCTGACATGCCGGGGTAATTCACACCCAATAACATGTCACTCCTGTGACCTCAGCATGTGTTAGGGTCCTTAACACGGATGTTTAGATGTCAGTAGAATTGATGAAGCCTCTTTGAATAGCGCAGAAATGTATATATATTATATTATATTATATATATTTATATACAAGATTACAAGATACAAGAAGTCCTGGTCTCCTTTGGCTTTTCTAAAATGCAACCTCAGATGAACCCCATACATATAGCGATGACATTATACAGGACGCGTATATTAATAGAATTTGGTACAGGATCCGGTTGCACAGCTTGGTATACTTGAGATAGTGGTAGATGAGATGAAGCACGGTGGTGCCGGTGGGGTCCAGACCCCCCCACCCCACCACCACCACCACTACCAACACCACCCACCCCCCCCACACACTCTTGTTAATTATGACATAAAACAGAGAAGTCCTAAGTGGCGTGGAGAGCGGACTGAAAAGACGAATAGAGCGGGACAGAAACCAGGAGACTGGGAGAGGCTTGCCGCTTTTCCTGCTGCCCACGCAAGGTCACGCGGTGCGACGCGCTAGGCACACATACTATACGGTCACACCTGTCAGTGTGCGCGTTTGGTCGGTTTCATGCCGTGCTGTAAAATTAGATGGCTTGACGTCTCATTCCTGTTGCTGCAGTGATGCCGTGCGTCCAGCAGAGGGGGCATGTGGACCGATCTCCCACCACAAGGCTCCACCAGCTCCAGAAACATCTTGATTACAGTCATTGTATGACGGTCCTCTGATAAATGAAAGCTGCTTGAAAGCCAGGCAGCTAAAATCGGAACCTGTCCGCTAAATTAAGCCTCCCAGGTCCAAAAGAATGTCAGTGGTCGTTGGTTTTGTGTATCTTTCTGAGCCCCTGCTGGGCTCTCCCAAGGCGAACTATTCCCATGGAAGGGATCAGACAAAATGTGTCTCACAAAGAGCGCTATAGGAGCTGCAGGACCTCTCACAGATTAGGCAAACCAGGGTCCAACCACTGGATACTTACTCTAGCTCCCCTCCCCAGTCTGGCTCCAGAAGGGGGGGCCGCGGTTTCCTTAGCTGGCACAGCACGAATAAAGGGGGCGTAAGCAGTCACCACCAGCAGGGGAAAGGCACGGGGCTCAGCTGCTTTGTCAGCCTTTTCCTCGTGGAAAGGGTTAAATCCAAGCATGCCAAGTATTTGATTTCTTTGTTCTAATGTTCGGGGTTCCCAGATGATGAACCCCGGCGACTCTGGTGAGCTCGTCTCCACCGTGAGCTCCACGCTTGTGGTTTTTCTCACAAAATTTCAACAGCCCTGAGGTGAGCTGTCACCCCTCCATCAAGATTGACTGTCATCGCTTTGGTCCACAATATTTCTACAAATTAAAATCTTCACACACCCTTACCCTGTCTGTTTACTCCTAGCTATACATGATACCTGACAACGCTCTGGGTTGCTAGGTTGTGGGACCTTCTTCTTTAGTCCGTGCAGGTATAAATGTTTGTAAGCCAGTAGCACAGTCTCAAATACTGGTTTTGAACTGGTTTGGGATCTGTCCTTGTGGGTTTTTGCGCCAATCAGGTTGACTGATAGACGTGTGGTCCACCAAAGTCAGCTAAGATCAACTCCTACCCCTACAGATCTGCCCAGATCCTCTTGTAGCGCTTGTCCAGAAGTTAGCTTGTGAGTTTTCTTCCCTAAACAAAGTCCCAATAAATGATTTTACAAACTATTAGAAGTGCAAAATGTACAAATTTTAATTTATAACAGTCAAATTAACAAATTATCAACAGAATGTGAATAAAATAACTGTTTCATGTCAACTATAATGTTTTATCGTTCAGATATCTACTGAAGTTAGCATGCAGCTAGCTGTGATTATCTTATAATCTGATGTGATTATTGTTACTGTTTTGAGTCTGTTTCTGTACTTCCTGTTTTATTTTGTAGTTCCACCCGGTCTGTCTTGTCGTATCTTATTCTACTTCCTGTTTCGTTTCCCACCTGTTTTTTGATTTGGCACCTCCCCCTGATCTGTTCCACCTGTCCCTGGTTAATCTCACCTGTCTATTTTTAGTTCCCGCGTTTCCTTTTGTCTCCTTGCCTGCCCATTGGTTGTTTGCTTGCCCAGTTTCTCCGCGTTCTCTGCGCGTTCCTGTTCCTGTTTTTTTTTTTTTTTTTTTCTGCTGCTTTCTGATTATTTGCCTTCTGCTTTGTGTTTCTTTTATGTTTTTTTTTTGTGGTTAAATTAAAGTGAGCTCTTGGTCACCTGCCTGCAATTGGGCCCCTATCCTCCAAACCCTCCAACTCCCACGTGACACTTACATGTGATAATTATGTTCGCTTTCAAGATTTAGAATCCTGCCCAGCCAACCAACACAGCTGGGTTGATAGTCAACTAAAAACTAAGTTGAGTTAAACTAGAATATCTCTGATCACACATGTATTAGAATCACTGGAATAAATCACAAAGAAACCATCCATCCATTAAAATGCTAAAAGGACATAGCTGGTTGCTGGTTCCAGTACATATTTTTGCAGAAATTCTTCCAGTCATCTTCCGCTTCTCCTTTCCCCCCCCCCCACCCCCCCCCCCGTACGATCCTTCCTCCATCTCTCCTCCCCTTTCCCTGCCTCTCCTCCCCTCGGCTCTCCCCGCGTCTCTCTTCTTCTCTCGAGGAGAGGCTTTGCCCTCGCATTGCAGAATGGAGAAGAGGGGCGAGGAGTCACTGGCTTTCCCTGTCAGGGTCTTCACGCTGCAGGAGGAGAGGGAGGAGGAGAAGGAGGAGGAGGAGGAGCGCATGGAGACACACGAGGAGGTGAGAGCGGGCTGCAGGGGGGCACGCTTTTATCCAGAACTCTGCGACTTTATCAGATAACTTCAGTTCATGGATCAGGCGTTCAATTAACCTAATTAAGTCTTAAATTGATTTCTCTGTGATTCTTTCTCACGTTAAAACGCCAACTTGCTTATTTATTATCTAAGTTAATTTATGTGCTGAGTTTGCGTATTGAAAAGGTAATTATTTGGATTTATTAATGACTTTCATGACATTATTTGGATTATTTTATATGAACTTTTAGTGCCTGATGCATCGTGGTTAACGTAGTTGTTGGGAGTGTTTTGCGCAACACGTACACCACCACCACATGGAGCTAGATTACTCTTTTATCATACTTATTCTTAATACTACTGCTACTGGAGTTTCCACAGTTACTGTGAAACACTTGGTAACACACACACACACACGCGTGTGTGTGCATCACTCTCCGGGTTTAATGGTGTTTGTAAGACATTCTGGTGCTAGATCCATCCAAGACTCACAGTCGTGTCTTTGTGTTTTTCGGCCAATCACAGTCAGCTTCCTTGTCGTCCTCACTCTTCCTCAAATCTGCCCAAATTAAGATCAGCAACTGTTGTGTGCTTGGTATCAAAAGCAGCGACACAAACGACGCGTGTGTGTGTGTGTGTGTGTGTAAACTTGTGAAGGAGCTGAAGGTCCAGGAGGAGGAGGCGAGCGGGGAGCAGCAGCGGGTCAGCGTGTGCCGACAGCGGGCAGAGCAGGAGCTGACGCTGCTCCTCACCACGGGACAGGGCGCCCAGCAGCTCACTGTGCAGGACGGTGAGCGCGCACACGCATGAGCACACACCGTGGCAGATGTGGTTTGTGTTCATCTTTGCACGGGAGAGTTTCAGCTGTCCGATCCTGTGCGTGTGTGTGTGTGTGTGTGTGCTTTAAACCAATATGCTTTCAGCCAACAGAGCATCAGTCTTCCAGTTTACCGTTTCCAAGGAGATGGACCGTTGCCAGGTGGGAGGACAGTCCTTCCTGGTCACTGTCGGCAAGCTGAGTCTTCTGCTGCAGTTTAAAACTCCGAATGGTCTGTACGGTACATGCTAAAGTTCATACTGGTTATCGTCAGGGTTCAAACAAGTACAACCCGTCCCATCTTCTCTGGCCGTGCAGATATGAAGAACTTCCAGCAGGTGTTGAAGGCAAGGGACGTCGAAGAGGGAGGCAAAGTCTGCACGGAAAGACCCGAGGGAGGAAACGAGGACGCGGAGAGAGCGTCGAGGAGGCGCCCTGCCGTGCCTGAAACCAGCCCTGTACAGGGCTACAAGGTGAGCCACTCGACCACTGCGACTTCACAGCCCGGAGGAGAAGAACGTCCCATTCAGTCTGCTTTGTGTGTTTGTAGTTCCACAGCTGTCTGTCCCAGCAGCAGAGCCTGCTTCAGGACTACCTGAGGATCACCACCTACCAGCGAGCCATTTTAGTCAACGAGAGCGACTTCAGGGACAAGGTGACTCCTCAAAGCTTCCCTTCAAACCTCCAGCGGAACCACAGCTGCCTATTACTTAGATCCAGTGTGTCAGATTTAGGTTTAAATGTCTATTTCCAGAATACGCCTGAAATAAGTAGAATCGTTATCTTTCGTTAGCTTGCATTGAGTCTTTCATATCTTGGGACCCCCACAGGGCCTCTTTCACGTCCACCGCTTTGAAGCACTGTGTTTCTAATGTAGCCCAGAATGGACAAACTGAGCGCTGACTCTACAGCAGATCGGACATTTTTCCCCTTAAATGACAGATTCCCAATCATGCTAGGAAGAAGAGGGTGAGGCCACTAAATCCCAAAAAGAAGTATGTTTAGAGATGTCACCGTGTTCCCAGATCTTAGCAGGTACTCTACAATGTTAGCATACTTGGATAACTCCAAAATAAGACTCAGTTTGTAATCAGATTAAGTTAACCTGATGAAAACACTTCAGGTAAAATGGAACCAGAGAGAACGCTAATGTAACTGTAAGGCTATAAATCTGTGAGACTCGATATAAAAGAGGAATGATGTGGAAAATAAAGGATGGGGGCATCGAGTGGTCTGCAGTCATAGCATGGAACAACCCAACATTCAGAACATCATGTCAAGATCCAAAAGTGTATGAGTGTGTGTGTGCGAAGTTTCAGTTCCAGTTCTCCTTTTCTCTTCCTGTCTCTGTAGGTGGTTCTGGATGTGTGTTGTGGTTCTGGTATTCTGTCTTTCTTTGCAGTCCAGGCAGGAGCCACCAGAGTCTATGCTGTTGAGTCCAGCCCAATGGCCAAGTATACGCAGGTCAGTCGCTGTGAAGCCTCGAGATGAATTCAAGCACCGTTTGAATCTTCGTGACTAACCCACGGGCAAGATTTGAATCTCCTGGCTGCGAGCTGACGCGCAGAGCTCGGGGAGTAACGTTATGTGTGTGTGTTGGCTTCGGGTTGAGCCTAAAGAAAAAACCGCAGCAATGCACAAGATAGCACGCACACACACACACATAGAGTACATACATCACATGCAGAGCGTGGCATTCTGGGGAGTTAATGGGTTGCGGCAACATCTGGCCCAGAGTTCAGCAGGATAGGGCTGCCAGAGACGCTATACTAGGCTTAGACCGATATAAGGGGATTATGTCTGCCATGGATTAGTTATTGAAAATTAGCCTGGTGTCAGATTTACCCGGCCTGCCTGTTCAGACACGAGCCCGCACAGCACAAAAGTCCAAAAGTCCAAAGAGATGGATTAGATTTGGATACTTGTAATGGTGTTTCTTCCAGGTTTTGAGATGTCTCTTTACAAAAACAGAGTCCCTGGAGACAAAACATGCTGTCTCCGGTTTTTATTGGACATCCCTTTTGAAGAAACAGTCCCCTATAAAACTGCAGACAGTGCGTCCTGTGGATTATCCACAGGAACCACAACATTGTTTCTGGAAGCACATTGAACCGTTAGACTGACGTTTTCAGTGCTGCGGACACCACAAACTAAATTCCATTAACCTCCTTTGCATAAATCTTAGAGACGGACGTGTCCGTGGATTGGTTCTGGACAAACAGACATTATCATGCATACATATATCATACATTATCTTCAAGGAGAGATACCTTTAAAATCTTGTTTCCTAAAAGACGTACCTTTAAGACTTCATGAAAGTGCATTCCGGCAAGAAATTCCGCCAAGAAACATCCAACCACTGAGCATAAATTTCCAATATGTGCACTGCTCATAGTGGACAGAAGCCAACCAACGACCCCTGTTTGCTTTGGTCATTCTATCAAGGTGTGTATTGGCCCAATTGTATGGTGGTTCTTTGATAGATTACTTCCTTCTGTCTCCCGTGCAGATCCTGGTCCAGAGTAACTGCATGTCGGAGCGGATCAGGGTCCTTGAAGGGGAGGTGGATGAGGTCAGCTGTCCTGACATGGTGGATGTCATCGTCTCTGAGCCGATGGGATACATGCTGCTCAATGACAGACTCATGGAGAGTTTCCTACACGCCAGAAAATGGCTCAAACCCA
This sequence comes from Nibea albiflora, assembly GCA_014281875.1. Taxonomy (NCBI): domain Eukaryota; kingdom Metazoa; phylum Chordata; class Actinopteri; family Sciaenidae; genus Nibea; species Nibea albiflora. Next base: position 1,597,060 of record CM024812.1, on the reverse strand, counting down.
ACGGTAGGAAATGATATGATACTCAATTCGTGATAATACGGATGGCAGTTATTAGGAAAAATGACAAGTACGAAGTGAAAAACGCGGAATGTACTCCGTCGCCAATCTTGGAACCCATCGGATATCATCTGATGCTGATTTAGCATCAGTTATCATTAAGAACTTGTCTGCAGTCCGATTAGCCACTCGATAGGCGGGAAATGCGAGAAAGACACATTTGTGCTTATCTCCGTAAACAGATATTTGCGTATAAATGCGTATAACTTTAAAAAGCACATTTAAAAAGATAAACCGTCATCAGACTGTTCAGAGATTGTGTTTCCAGCCAACGCGTTCGGCCTTTTCTTTTCTTTTCACATGGGCTGCTGCAACCAAAGCCCACCCAAACGACTGGTCGATCGTGCATAACCTATGACATCATCTGAAATAATAGGGGCCTTCAGCTATCTTGAGGCCATGTCTTGCCGAGGGGGAGTTACGTCAAACCTTAGTAAATGGAAGAGGAAAAGTTAGAGGGAAAGATGCATTTTCGTAGAGACTTGTTCAGGACGTCAAACAGTGAGTTGGACTTTTCTTGCGCTTGGGATTAACTGGGGTTTTGTTCTGTTTGTGCAGACTTGAGACTTCCCCAAGACTTACCCATCTCGACTCTTGTCGGTGTTGATCTTGAGACTTGACTTGGGGTTTATCTGTCTTTACCTGGGACGAGTTTGCGTTCACTTGCGGCTTGCTTTGGGATTTACCTTCCTCAACTTGGGCGTGCAATTTTTCCCCAAGGCTCCCAGAAACTCAGTCACTGACCACGTCAATCTAAATCTCGTCTGTCTGTGTCTGAACCTCTCATGTTCTGTTGATGTCTCTGTCCTTGTAAATCTCTCTCTCTCTCTCCAGGTCTGATGTTTCCCTCCTATGGTGATATTCATCTGGCTCCCTTCAGTGACGAGCAACTCTACTTCGAACACTTCGCACGAGCCAGTTTCTGGTCTCGCACTCACTCACACACTCACACACGCACACTCTCAAACGAGCACGCGCCACCATAAATCCATGCATGAGGACGCAAACACACTGGCTCCCTTTCTCCCCCCCCCCTCTCTCTCTGTCTCTCTTGCACAGACCCACACGTTCCCAAGGCTTGACCTCAGTCAGGCATGTTTCCTGTTGGGTGTAAAACGCTCGGGTTCAGTCCAGTCCTGACTCACACAGACCAAACCAAAGTCTTTGACTGATAGCATCTCTTGTAGGGCCGATAAGTTATTTCTAAAAAAGTGATATTTCGCACCAAAAGAAAACACAGTGAAGACTCTCTGCAAGAGTTATGTTTCCCGGGAATTCCTTTCTTTGAAAGAGGATTTGGTCCATGATGGACATTGGTCCATGGATACATTAAACTTGAATGTTGTAATCAGGAAACTTTCATAGTGAAAGTGGATGTCGTATTTTGAGCTGCCGTGTGTCCAAAAGCCAACAAGTAGATATGACACCCCTAAAATTTCAGGAAAATTCAAGATTCCATGAACCAATATAATATTCAATTCAACTTCCCATGGCCAACTTCCTTCACCTCAAACTCTAAAAGCTTGTTGTCAATTATAGCAGATGTGTACGCAGGGTGTATTCTGCCATATCCACGTATGTCTGCACAAACAATGCAACCTCTGTTGTGCAGTTTGTTTGTGCATAAGTGTATGCAAGCATACCAGCGTGCAAGCGTGTGGTGTGTGTGTTGCCATGGTCTGTGCCCTTCACTGCTCCACCACTATGTGGGGGTCAGGCTCAGTCAGCCTTGAGGAATGAAGGTAAAACTATAAACTGATGTTGTTCACTCAAAGTACTTTGGCGGTGACACTGGAAGGAAACTTGCTAACAACATGCTAACAACAGCTCCAACGGGAAGTTTCTGAAGCTTTAAATGCCATTCACATTAATACCTACCTAATATGACTATCAAATATTTAACGGCCAGACGTGTCAGTCAGCTGACTCAGTGTTCCCTCCTCGCTCGTCTTTGTCCAGGCAGCAGAGAAGTTTCTACGGCGTGAACCTGAGCGCCATTCACAGCCCAGCGGTGGACGAGTTCTTCAAGCAGCCTATCGTGGTACGTGCCGCGAAAACCTCCGTGCATTTAACAACAGTTTAACGGCGCTCGCCTCGACACGAGAGCTGTCACGACGCACGCCGTGTTCTTTTCAGGACGCGTTCGACGTGCAGATCCTGATGGCCCGGTCCGTCAAGCACTGCATCAACTTCAAGGAGGTTAAAGAAGAAGATTTGCACAGGTCGGACACACACAGTAACCCGAGACTTCGTTTTAAGCCCTCTGTAAAGTAGTTGTAAGTAGATGTGGGGCTGAAAACCAATCAACCCCATCATGGCTAACCTGGGTGTAATTTTATGCCTCTCCTTTAACGAGAGGTGATATATTAAGTCCACTAATAATATATGAAATGTTTGGTATGCAAAATGAGATGTGTGATAAAACGTGTGTGTGTGTCTTTCCTCCAGGATGGAGATTCCCTTTGTGTTTACACTCATGCAGTCTGGTCTGGTCCATGGACTTGCCTTCTGGTTCGATGTGGCCTACCTGGGATCCAAGTAAGAAATGACGAACTGTGTTCGGACTGTGTTCCAGTTGATGCGGGGAATAAAGATGAACGCATTAGATCGCTCAGAGAAATAACAGAAATCTTCCTTCTGTGCATGCAGGTCGACAGTGTGGCTCTCCACAGCTCCCACTGAGCCTCTGACCCGCTGGTATCAGGTCAGATGTTTGCTTCAGACGCCCCTCTTTGCCAAGCTGGGGCAAACATTGTCTGGGACCGTCCTGTTGACCGCCAACAACAGGTAGACAGGTTTTCTCCAAACAGAACAGATTATGAACTGTGAGCGTAAACCAATAATCGTGAACATTTACCTTCTGCGCATTCCAGGCAGAGCTACGACATCCACATCACAGCCACAGTCGACCAGTCAGGCTTCAGATCCGGAAACATCCTGGACCTCAAGAACCCGTTCTTCAGGTTACAACTTGTTCCTCTCTGATACCCTAAACAACACTGCATTCACATAAAACTTGAGTCCTGCTTTTCTATGTCCACGTTATGAAGCACCCCACAAGTCAAACTCATTCTGTGTGCAGGACAGCATCTTGGTTCCACAACTAGACACCTCCAGACCTTTGGCGATCAGAGGCTCCAGGGCAGGTCGCCTCTCCCCCCACCCGGAAGCAAGGCGAGGAGAACGGAGGTAACGCTTTAACAGTGGCACAGTAAACATAGTATTCATGTTAATGAGCGATCAAGACACAGCTTGAATGCTGCAGGCAGACAGAACAGCTTCATGAAAGATCCACAGGAGGGCAGCATGGAGCTGCTAATACTTCAGACCTTAACCTGAGCAATAGCCCAAGTCAGGCAATAATGTCCACAGTGAAACATTAACAGGTATCATGATATGGAAATTATGCATCTCTGTGTAATCATGACATGATTTTGGGGCTGTGCAGAGGCAAAGAGCTGGTCAGCTATGTGTTCGTGAAGGGCACAATTAGAAAATATCTAAAGTTAAAGAATAAATTTGCCAAAAAAAAATGTTAATGCTTATTATTATTATTATTATTATTATTATTATTATTATTATTATTATCATGAATTTTCTCTTTCATCTCCAAAGGAACCTCATGAGGAATCGTCAGATCCACTTCCACGCACACCACAATGCCACAATGTCATTTCTACACCAGCAGTTTTTTTTTATTTAATTCTCTGCAATAAAACGTTCCACTCACAAACTGTATGGATCAGACTCGTTTTCTGCTGAACGCGCACATCGTAAGAACTGCACGATGGTTACATTTAGTGAAGCAGCATCAAGTTTTGTGATGATGTGTTTTTGAAGCATACCTACAGTACACTTATTACATTTTTACTACACTTACTACATTACAAACCTAGATTAGAAGTTATATAGAGTGTTATAATAACATGTGTGTGTGTATATATATATTTGTATATATATATATACATATATATGTGTGTGTGTGTGTGTGTAATAACAACACTATATACAGTGTTATAATAACAAGCGTGTATACATTATATATATATATATATATATATATATATATATATATATATATATATATATATATATATATATATATATATTATATCATTATTAGCATTATTATTATTGTCATCAAAACATTATTTCACCAGGTATTTGCTGAGGGTATTTTACGAACTGGGATGATTAATAAACACATTGAAAAAAAAACTCAAGAATTGAGCCGTTACCTGTGCTTTTATTTTGAAGGCCCGGAGACCCGGAAGCGCTCCGGTTGTCGCGGCTGGCTAGCAGCACCTGGGAGCCGATGTAGCCTCACATTCGCGCGCGAGCAGAGTCCCTCTCTGTTCCATAGCGTTCACAACGGCGTCATAGAGGGGCGCGAGAGGCTTCGCTGGAGGGAACCCCCGCGCTGCGCAGGATGCTGGCTACAGGGGCGGTGAGTGCACGCGACGAGCCGGCTAACGCGAGCTAGCCTGCGCGTGTGCATGTTAGCCTGGCTACGGAGACTAGGCTGGACATTCCGTCTCCCCTGCTAGCTGCGCGGCTAAACACATATGAAACTGCAGCGTTCACGAGTCAGCAACTGTTCAGTAACAATAAGGCGACTTCCTTTTAATGTGTGTGTGTGTGTAGCCGCCATATGTCAGTTAGCTCCGAGCCCCGTTTGGAAATCTGTCAATTTGAGACAGCGTCGCCTTTTTCGGGGCTTCCGTTATGTCATGCTGTAAAAAAAAATCCACCTTCAACACCTTCATGGCTCACTCTTCAATTCGGCATGCATCCACCACACTTAGCATCGCGTATTAACTTACTCATATCACATGTTAGGATGCTACACCTCCCCTGTGTGCAGGTGAAACAGGCTAGCAACACATGCAAGCACCCAGAAGCATTCGTGAACCAGGCTGCAAGCACCCCGAGCCAGCAGGGAGCACACCGTGCTGATGCCCATGTTGTCTGCCCTGCTTTCAGGCCGTCACCACAGCGCTGGCCCAGGTGGACAGAGAGAAGATCTACCAGTGGATCAACGAGCTGTCCAGCCCGGAGACCAGGGAGAACGCCCTCCTGGAGCTCAGCAAGAAGAGGGAGTCCGTACCCGACCTGGCTCCCATGCTGTGGCACTCGTGCGGCACCATCGCCGCGCTGCTGCAGGTGAGTCAGCGTTTTGCCGCCGCGTCCCCAGGCCTGGGAACCTAGGAGTTCACGCCGTATGTCTCCGTCCTTGTCGTTTGCAGGAGATCGTCAACATCTACCCGTCGATCAACCCCCCAACCCTGACGGCGCACCAGTCCAACAGAGTGTGCAACGCCCTCGCGCTCCTCCAGTGTGTGGCCTCCCATCCAGAGACAAGGTAAACGGAAATCGCCCCCGGGCGCGCGCGCGTGGTGGTGTGGATTCGTGCTCATGTCTCGCCCCCCTCACAGGTCAGCGTTCCTGGCCGCGCACATCCCGCTCTTCCTCTACCCGTTTCTACACACTGTGAGCAAAACGCGGCCGTTCGAGTACCTCCGCCTCACCAGCTTAGGAGTCATAGGTGAGAACTCGTCATCGCCGTCATTTTCGGACATATCGTCTGCCGACTTGTAGAAATAATCGCGAGCAATTCAAAAAAGTAATCGACGACCAAAACAATCGTCGCTGTTTGCTTCCTTCCCCTCGGTCCCGGCAAGGTGCTCTGGTGAAAACCGACGAGCAGGAAGTCATCAACTTCCTGCTGACCACCGAGATCATCCCCTTGTGCCTTCGCATCATGGAGTCCGGCAGCGAGCTCTCCAAAACGGTACGCTCGCACGACCTCACTCCCTGTAAAACGAAACGTTGCGACGTGAACTGGTGACCGGAGGTGGGATTTTCTTTCTTTTCTTTAGGTCGCAACCTTCATCCTGCAGAAGATCCTCCTGGACGACACCGGCCTGGCGTACATCTGTCAAACATATGAGCGCTTCTCCCACGTCGCCATGATTCTGGTGAGTCACGTCTCGCTTATTTAACATGTGAAGGCGTTAGTCACGCGGTTTGTCTTTGTGTCCTGACGGTCCGTCTGTGTGTTTCAGGGTAAAATGGTCCTCCAGCTCTCCAAAGAGCCGTCGGCCCGTCTCCTGAAGCACGTGGTGCGCTGTTACTTGCGTCTGTCGGACAACTCCAGGTACTTTTTCCCCGCTGGAAAAACGGACTCCCGAGTCGTACAAAGGATGCCTGACGTGTGTGTGTGTGTGTGTGTGTGTTTGTCCCACAGAGCCAGAGAAGCTCTGCGCCAGTGCCTCCCCGACCAGCTCAAAGACACCACCTTCGCCCAGGTCCTGAAGGACGACACCACCACCAAGCGCTGGCTGGCCCAGCTGGTGAAGAACCTTCAGGAGGGTCAGGTCACCGATCCCCGGGGCATCCCCCTCCCGCCGCAGTGACGTCCCTCCTCGCCCCCGAGGAACCACCAGCAAAGAAACTGCCTAACCGACACGGACCTTCCACCCCCGGACACGGAGATGACACCGTCTCTACGAGAGACTCAAAGGAAGAGTCGGTTGTTTTCCCGCTCTGGCGTCCGCACTTTGAAAGACGCTCACATTCGTCGCCTCGCCAACGTGTCCCGCAACTGTTGCACAGCTCGACAATAAACTGTTGCGCAACAGAGAACCGCCTCAGCGTCTTTATTCAGCCTGGAAAGTATTAAAGGGTGTGTGTGTGTGTGTGTGTGTGTGCGCACCAGCGGCTGTGTTTAGAAGTTAAAGGCTCGCGATCAGCAGGTGAGTCTCTCTCTTTGGATCTTTATTTGACAGCTGCAGCTGAGGAATGACAGGAAGGCGTGCAGAGAGAGAGAGAGAGAGACGTGGGGACGACGTGCAGCGAAGCCTGCAGCGAGCAGGTTCACGTTCACAGTCTTGGGTCGTAGCAGCCCCTCGAGACCGAGCTCGCTGCTTTGAGTTGCTTCAATTGGTCTCGAGGGGCCGCGTGTTGTTATCAGAGGGAGCGCCGCGCTACGTGAAGGTGTTGACGACGTGTTCAAAAAAACTTAATGTTTTTAATTTCACTGTATTTAGATCATATGAATCACAACAACACGTGATTGGAGGATGTTAGTCATGAAATTAAAGGTATTAGAGTAAAATGTTATGACATTATTACAACTGAGCTACACTTTATCATAATGTTTCCCATTTGGAGCCGTGATTGCAGCGTTTTTTGACTTGAGATATCACATTACAGCTCACATAGTTCATTTTAATTTGAAAAAAAAAAGTGTTTTGAAATGAATCTATTACATTATTTTAGATATTATATTTATATTTCACAGATTCCTCCATCTACCACTAGAGGGCGGTTGCACCCCACCAGCAGTACTCGTACCACAGTTTGAGAAACGGCGTCCTAATATTATGGTCATGTTCACGTCGCCATATTTATGTCGATATTCCATCTCTCTCCACTCCAATGGTCACTCCATTGATCCAGTTTCTCTCTTCCTCTCATGAAGTCAGTTCACTCACAAGTGACAAGATTATAAGAGTGCTCAAAACTCGAGATATCCTGACTTTTAGTCCCTTGTTTGGCTCCAAAAACTCAGGATCCTACATCTCCCATAATGCAACTGGATGGTTTTGTCTTTGGAATTCGCATCAGCTCGCAACGCAAACTCTGCCTCGCCTCGGCCGAGGGATCGTGCGTGTAAGTCTGCGCTCTCGGCTTACAAATCCGGATTTACCGAATAAATCCAGAATATATTTGGCAAATCTGCGTGTGCGCGGATTGTAATCCGAGAGTGCAGATTTACGGGAGCCGCTGCCAGGGCCGAGAAGGTGACCCGGAGTGACCCGCGCGAGTGGCCGCCGCGGCCAGATACTAATAAATTAGTCCGCACACGCGTGGCGAGGTGCAGTCTTCAATTGTTAACATCAATCTTCCCTCGTCACGGCACCTCTGGGTTTTTTCCTTCGCTTCGTGACGTCTGGTCTCAGTGGCTTCGGGTGATCCGTTGCACAGGTTGCCGCTGGGTACTGTAGTTTTTTTGGGGGTTTTTTTTCTCCCCTTCTCTCCTCAGAGGTCATTGTCAGGGAGCCCCCTCCATTTTAGTCTTGGCTCCGTCTGCCGTAATTTGAGCCGGGAAGCTGAGCTGAAGCCGTGAATTATTGACGCCTCAGAACCTGAGCAGGGGAACACAGATGAAGACCACGGAGAGAATATTAATATTCAAAAACCTCCAAACTTAATGTGTGTGTGTGTGTGTGTGTGTGTGTGAGCTCTCAGGTGCGTAAGCGATGTCCGTAATGACTCCGCAGGTAGGCCGGGAGCAGTTTGTTCATTCGCTGGTGGATCTCTCTCTCTCTGGTGTACGGTCCTCGTCCTGGCCTGCAGCTAAACTGGCCCGATCAAAGTTTGATGAGCGGGGCTTAGTAACATTAGACGGGGCAGAACACACACACACACACACACACACACACACACACACGCGGGCACTCTGTGGTGGAGCTCTGCTGGTCCTCCACCTGGCATGAGGTGGTCCAGATCTGAGGGAAACAGGCTGATCCTCTGCCAAGGAGTGTCTTATAAGACGGCTGCAGGACTCGAGACAATACATTTTTCTTTTCATACGACTGTTCCGGGATCTGTTTTAACGTAATAATACAATAAATACATGTTTATATGCACCTTTAGATCACCTTTTCTGCTTTCTAGCTGTAAGGTGCACAGTAAATGGAATGTCGGATTATACACACACACACGCGACTGTTCATCCTGCTTTCCACGGAATCCTGCTGTCCAGTGTCCGCGTGCTAATTTTCCATCTGCCTTCAGCGTAATCTATACAAAGTCTGACATGTGCATCTGAGATACAAGCTGGACGCGTGCATGCAAATCGCGCTGAAACCGGACTGAAGCTGCCTCTGTTGAGGTCCTCGTGATAAGTAGCCACAGAGGTGAAGGGGCAAGCCCGCTTCAGACGCAGGCTCTCAGGGACAGTTAGAGCGACGCCGAACAGGGCCAAGCAGGTCATCAAGCAACAGGAGGGGGAAAAAAGAGAGAGAGAGAGAGAGAGGGATGGGATGGGAGGAGGAGGGGAGGTGGAGGCAGGGCAGGGCAGGGTGAGCGTCACCCTGAGTTGACTCTGGCTTCAGTTAGTGCGTGGCTGGCTTTCATCACTGCAGCGTGGCATGCAGAGGGGCAGGAGCAGCAGCAGCAGCAGCAGCAGCTCCCGGGCCATATGATCTGTTCCAGCTCTGCAACAGCCGGCAGCACCGACCGGGACTCAGGGATGAGCCTGCAACAGGTCAGACTCGCCTTGTAGAGCCTCAGAATCTGACAGACAATACTGTTTTTTCATGTTTTTGGCTTGGTTGAACTGCTGATCCTGTAGACGCTGACATGATGTCTCAAGTTTTCCCCATTTAAAACCTCCCTGACTTTCATGTTGTACCTTTTAAGTGCTGCTATTTCAGTTTAAAACGACCTATTTCTGCCTGTTTAACACGTTTTTTTTTTACCATGTTTGCCATGCTGTGTTTAATGGATTCACATGCTGTATTGTATCTGTATTGTATTATTTGTTAGGCGTGGTTTTGCTGAATGAATTTTTTTTTTGTGAACGAAGCGTTTCTGGGTAGGAGCTCAGTCAGCCGAGGTCATGAGTGAAAGGAATGCTCAGACCACGACTGGGGTGGAGGGGGATTTAGGGGAGATTAGTTGGCTTATTGAGCTCGACACAGAGACGGAACAAAAAGTGCAGGACGCGGCAGAAAAAAATATAAGAGAGCAGCAAAAAAAACAACAAAAAAAAAAAACCCAGCATCCAGACCAGCTTAGCGAGCTGCCCGGTGTCACCGTACACACAACACCGGGCTTGAAAGGCTGGATAATGACGTTGCTGGTGCTGTGCGGAGCAGGTGTGTGATACTCTGCTCTCACAGGAGCTCTGCGGTTAAAAGAGCCATTCTATATTACAGCCTGAGCATGGAACCACCGTGGAGACGAAGAGCTGCCTGAGCATCATGTCAACATCTGCTGCAATCAGCCTAGAAATGCCGCCAAATGCTCCATTGGGGCTTCCACTGTTAAATGTTAGCACTAAGAACCACGCCGTCTGAGGAATTAATAATTGAAATGTGTTTAGTGCCATTGCTGACCTACGTCCATCCAGCTGCTGCTATGTCAGGAGAGCAGATAGGTGTGTTCCTCCGGCTGAGAAAGTCAGAAAGTTATTCATTGTTATGAAGTGAATTTCTTCTCTCATCTCGATGTGGAGAAGATGAGAAGATGTCTATGTAGAGCGTCAACTGGTTGTTAAAAGGCGTGCCGCGGATGCAGTTTTCAAGTTGGGGATTGGTGAGAAAGTGCTTTGGTCATCGACGTCTGCCGAAAACAGAAAAGTGTCAACTGCTCCTAAAAACTTGTGAAATGCTGAAGAGATGAGGAAATCAAAAGACCAAAGTAACAATCAGTTATTTGGTTTTCTGAGGAAATCATCATCACGTCTCAAGGAATAGCTAAAAGTATAGCGTGGCCCGCGCCGTCTGCTCTTTCTTTTCAGGTGGCAAAAGTGTGAGACAACGACGAATGGCTTGCACAGGGACTGATCTCCGTAAGTCTGTCTTTGTCTCCTGCAGCGGGATGCACAGCGCATCAATGCATACAAATGTATCTCCACAACTTCACCGAACCGATACAGGATAGCTCATTGATTTGGATGTCTCTGCACTGGCCATCGTGCATTGGCGTTCGCATCAACATATCAAAAGATACAAATTAAGATGTTAAAGATTCTCAAAGTATGATTTCCAGCAACGAGTGAACTTTATTAATCATATAATAAATTCAATTAAGACTTGGTAAAGTAAACGTATGACTCTAATCTTGTGTTTGAAATGGGATAATTAATGCCAAACTGGAAAACGTTCGCACATTTTTCACTGTAGTCCTTAGTTGTTGTGCAACCGTAACTTGAAAATGAAGTAAACATTTGAATTGCAAGCATACGTTTATATATATAGATATACCACCTAATCACACAATGTTATTCCATTCGACAATAACGCTCTTCTCTTTCCAGGCATCCGGGGGGATGACAACCTCCAGTCCATGCTTGTGGGCACGGTAATGAGAAAAATCAAGTCTCGTACTTGGAAGAAACAGCGCTACTTCAAACTGCAGGACGACTACATGACCATCTGGTACAAGTCCAAGAAGGCTGGCAACACTCACTCTACATGTAAGAGCACATGATGTACTAATGTGATGGGCCTCTCTCGTCGGAGATTAAGCCAAACGTGGCAATTGTGACAACCCAAATGGAGATGTTGATTACACAAGACGTCAGCACATTCGTTATGCTAGAAAACAGAGGTGGATGAACTCAACGGGGCTCAGGACACCCGGATTTGTTCTTGTGCCAAAGATAGACGTCAATTTTTTTCTTTTACCTTCCGCAGACCAATTAAGTTTTCGTGTATTCTTGTTCATCTTATGACGATCACCACATCAAGATGATAGTCCTGGCTGTCTTCTTCCAGTTTCAGTGAGTGACCTGGAGGCGATACGAGAGGGACACCAGTCCGAGGTGCTGCTCAGCATCGCCGACGAATTCCCGGCTAACCGATGCTTCACGCTGGTCTTCCGTGGCCGCAGGGGCAACCTGGACCTGGTGGCTGAGTCGGCCGAGGAAGCACAGTCCTGGATCAGAGGCATGAGGAAGCTGATTGAAAACCTGGAGAACATGGGGGAGCGAGAAAAACTAGACCAGTATCCTTCACTCACTGTCTTCAGTCAATGTCTTCAAAATAGTTTTACAGTCCAACTGAACTCCACCTGAGCCTAGTATCCTCAGAATTGTGTCTATTTAGGAAGATTAGGGAGATAGGTAGATATATGAAGATGCCTTGTGATTCACGTCCTGGTGTAGGGTACAAGTTGACATTTCATAGCTCTAGAAATACCATATCACGGACAAAAGGGTTGGTTAAGGGGAAACTTTGTTTTTTAATAAATAATATGAATTCACCAAGCTGGACAGATCTTGCTCTTGCTCTAGGCAAAGCTTCTAGAAATACAGCCGAGTGTTTCATCCACTATTTAATGTGACACTTTCCTAAAGTGGCGTACCCAGATGGATTGGTGACTGGTTTAAGAAGGCAGACAAGAACCACGATGGCAGGATGAACTTCAAGGAAGTGCGTGATTTGCTGAAGATGATGAATGTGGACATGAACGAGCACCACGCTCATCGTCTCTTCACAGTGAGGGCCTTGGAGCTAAACACATAAACTGCGGTCAGTTCTTGTGATGTAAGCATTTAACATTGATACAGATATCCATAGAGCTCCACCACGTATCCTTCTCTTTCCTCAGATGGCTGATAAATCCCAGTCTGGTACATTGGAGGACGATGAGTTTGTGCTCTTCTACAAGATGCTGACCCAGCGGGAGGATGTATTAAGGGTTTTCCAGGAGTACTCAGTTGATGGGCAGAAGTTATCCCAGAGCGACTTGGAAGACTTCCTGAGGGAGGAGCAGCTGGTGGGGGACGACATCCAGCAGCATGCCAAGCAACTCATTGACCGCTATGAGCCCTCTGACACAGGTACAAAGGCAGTGAGGGATATACCATATCTTAGTGTTTGTCAAACCATAGGAAAACTAAGATCACTGTGACCGCCTAGTGTCCCTTGGTACTGAAAAATGTATGCGAGAAGGTTCTGACACTATCCTCCTGTGTTTCCAGCCAAGATGCTGAATGCCATGACATTTGACGGCTTCTTGATGTACCTTGGATCAGCTGAGGGCTCCATCTTCAACCCACAGCGGCGGGGCGTCTACCAAGACATGAGCCAGCCTCTGTGCCATTACTTCATCTCCTCCTCGCACAACACCTACCTGATGGAGGACCAGCTCAGAGGACAGAGCAGTGTGGAGGGATACATCAGGTAATGCTGCTAGGGTCTGTTTTATTTGAAATTCGTCTGGTTTGTTGACGATGATGTGGCTCTGCTCGAAATGTCCATCGTGAGTTTGGTTTAGTGAATCCACTGATAGCTGCTGTTTAAATGAATTTATTTCAGTTTGAACTGTTGCTGTTGTGACTGAATCAAACAATCAAACACTTTTAAAACCAGCCAACCAATGGTAAAACAAAAAGACGTTGTTGTTTTGAGCCTAAAGATCAATTTGTCAACCCGACTATCCACGTGGACTCACATTGTGACCTGGGCTCATGTTACCGTTTTGATGACTTGCAACTTGACACAACACGACTTGAGACTTGACTTGGATATGGATATGACTTGATGTGACTTGAGATATGATGACTTGGATGACTTGTCTGTGTTGTTTGTTTTTTTAAGTTTAAGTACAAAATATTAAAAATGTTCAAGACGTTCAATGTTGACATTGAAACCGTCTGAGTGTTACCTGGTATGTACGGTAAGTGCATGCTGGAAATGGCATCGTCATGACCGGATGACTAACCTGTTAGTCAAGCTTCTCGTGATGCTATCTGATGGATCTGATTAGTCTATGGATCAGATGAGCTCATCATCATGCCTGTGCCACGAGTCATCACTTTCAGATTCAAGAGTTTCACAAGTGAAGGTCAAAGGCAAACTGCAAGACCTGCTCATGTGACTGGAGTTGACTTGACTTACTCAATAGCTTGCTTGAGAATTCCCAAGGGGCGCCAATGAGTTGGGGGCAAAGAAACAAAGATGCTTCTAATTGATTAAACGACTAGAATTCGCCATGGGTACAAAGGCATCCAGAACCACCACTGCAACTCTGACTGAATCATTTCTCTTGTTCTTTTTCCGAGTAATTTAGAAGATGATTCTATCCAAATCCACTTCCAAACCATTTTAGAGATTTAAGGGTTTCCCTCTGTGGAAATCCCTAATGTGTTCTCTACTATGCTCCACTGAGCCTCTCAGGGATGATGAGATTTCCTGTGACGTTATTCTGAATTAATCTCCCAGCATTCAACAGTTTTTTTTAAAATTCATTAATAAAATAAAGTGGGATTGCTGACGTCAAGTTCTTTTTAAGTGATTAATTCTTTGTATTAATGCAAAAGTCAGTCTGACAGTCTAACAAAAGGCATTAACTTAAGGCAAGTATATCGGGTCCTGATAAAGAAACAAATGAAAGAATGAAAGACTGAATTTGTCTTTATGGCTCAGGGCTCTGAGTCGTGGCTGCCGATGTGTGGAAGTGGACTGCTGGGACGGTGCCAACGGAGAGCCCATTGTCTACCATGGACACACTTTCACTTCCAAGATACTCTTCAAAGATGTGGTCAACGCAGTGAACAAGTATGCTTTCAAGGTAACGTCAACTGGCTGTTTCACTTTGCCAATGTGGACGTAAATGTGAACTTGCCTCCCCAAAGCGCCAAATTGTCCAGACCTTGCAACCAAACTTTAATCTGTTTCAAGGATCTTGCTCTATTGAAGGTTAGGCAACTTTTCTTGTGACCCTTGTCACTTTGAAAGTTTTGCAAGCAGTTGCGGTTCTTGCCCAAAGTTCTTGTCCATAGCTTGAAACTAGAATATTTAACCGGGGACATTTCAATCCAGCTGCAAATTGGTCAGGTCAGGTCTTTTTTTTTTTTTATCAATTCTTGCTGGAGCAACACATCTAGTTGTAAGCTTTGAGTAATGCATGCAGTATAATATACAGTAGCTTTCTCATCTCCCAGTCCTGCAAGTTATTCTTGTTTCTGAAAAAGTTGTATTTGGTACAACACTGGTGGTTTTTACATTGCACAGGTCACACACACTCACAGCCCAATTGGAAAGATGATCACACTGGTCTGAATGTAGCTTTTCAAGTAGACCAAGCATGTTTTGTAATCCCCTCATGCTGGCATTGCAATTGTTTTTGCTTTCATTGTCCTCTAAAGCTGTATCAACAAATCGCTCTGCATCTCATTGCAAATTTATAAGAGGGAGTACAACTGTGCAATGATATCCAAGACATAATCTGAAAGCCCTATAAAGTGAGCTAGCCAGGGATCTGCCACGCAGTGCCAGCCCGATGCCAAAGTGAACAGGTGCCAGGTTCACGTGCATGTCAAAGCCCGCTGTGTATGAGCATCTGTCCGCAACTGAATATTGTGGCCTCATGACCCCTTGTCCATCCATCTGCTGGTCTTTCAGCCAGCCAAGCACAACCTGCAGGCATATGGCAGCAGGCGTATTAGCTTTCCCCTATGATAATGCTCTCCCGTGTTAAATTACGAACTCACTCGCTCCCTCCACCTCCTCCTCTCCCCCATCCAGGTATCGGAATATCCAGTCATCCTGTCCATCGAGAACCACTGCAGTGTTGAGCAACAGAGAGTCATGGCCCAACACCTCAACCACATCCTTGGTGACAAGCTGCTGAAAAGCACATTGGATGGCAAGGCCCCCATCGGGCTGCCATCTCCTGAGGTGAGCAGTGCAGTCGCTTGTCCTAAGCCTACCTCACTCTGTGTGGCACCTGTTGGCCCTCACAGTACTCTGCCACTGCAGGAAAAAAAGAGAAAAAGATGTAATGCAGGGTCTCCAAGCAAAAAGTTGAACCCGGCAAATGTTTTGTTGCATGTGATAATCACTTCTGTGCTGCATTTTTGATTCATAAATTAGATTTTCTGTGCTACATAACATTCAAACATAACCTAGCTAAGTGCACCATCTTGTCCTAACCCTAACCATTAGTGAGCATTAATGTTACAAACCTGTTTATCAGCACGTTCATTTGAAGGGCTTGATCCATTGTACCGTATCCTTGTCAAGGTGATACTCAAATGAGTCCTCAGATTGACCCAGAGGACACCTCACTTTCCCCCCAAAGTCTGTCAAAGCCTCCTGGGCCATATGATCTGTGTGCACATGCAACACTGGCACCCTGAATTATTCAACACCGCAAATTTTTTCCCCCCCTGCTACAACGTTGAAGAATATGAGAATGCATTTTTTTTTTTTCCATGGTTCCCCTTTCAGTCCGCTGACCGTTTTGTACAGCCGATGGAAGCATTTTAACTCCCACAGCTACCCGTCTAACCATTGTTACGCTCTGCTGAATGTGAAGGATGACCCTTGGTTTTTTGTTTGACCTTCCTGCCAGGATCTAAAGGGGAAGATTCTGCTGAAAGCAAAGAAGATTGGCGGTCTGGAGGAGAGTTTCAATGGGATGGTGGAAGACTCTCTGAACGGAGAGGTCAGCGATGAGGACGACGTGGCTGAGATTGACGATGATAACCTCCACCGCGAGAGTGTCCGTCGCAGGGTTAAGGTAGGCCAAGTTGTTAAATGAACGGTGGTACACCTCAGTCCCAGACAGCCTATTTTACACAGTCTGATGAGCCAGCCTGATAAAGACTCAGAATCCTCTATTTCCGTCATTTTTAGACTGATGATGTAACATCGAGGCAAATCAGGAAGTGGATTTCGATGTATGAACATTTAATAGATTGAGCCGACCATCCCAAAATAAAGGCACTCCTTTTGATTAAACAAATCCTGTTAATTACAGTTGGTAGTTTCATTTAGATGTGCAGTCCAGACTGGAAGGTTGCCTGTTTGAATCCTGAAGCATCATGAAACCATTTAAGTTGTGCTTTTTGGTGGCCCAACCCAAGTGTTGTGGTAAGACCACTATTAGAAGGTCTTGTCTCGGAATCTTGACTTGTCTTATCCTGCCTTGAACTTGGTCTTGACATGACCTCGGTTTACTGCCTCAAGTACAAGACTTGATACTCGGTTCTTAGTGTGAATGTACGTACTTACCTGCATGAATGACAAGCAGGATATTGAAGAGTGGAGTTGCATGAATGTTAATCTACATTTCGAGGATTGGTACCCAGATCAGCAGCACTCTTTTTAAGTTTGAAATGCTCTTCTTCTTCTTAAGGTACTTCCGATACCTTAAGGGTATTGAGTACAGATATGCCCAGCCCCAGACATGAGTAAAGACTGCTAGAATAGTCTAACCCACTGGTTCCCCGTTCAAGGTTATTAAAGATGTGAACCAATCCCTCAGGATAAAGACAGGATGCTGAAACTGTATTTATAGAGGCTTCACTGGAAACTCGTCAACTGATGCAACGTTCTCAAAATTCATCCAAATCGCTTGCTTGACACAAATCCTTCTGCCGCTATTGTTTGAGAATTCTTGTTAATTGTACAGTTTATCAGTTCTGTAGTTTGAATGTATTATGAAATATCCATAAATTATTTTAGTCAGAGGTCCTCAGTTTACTCATAGTTGATCATTTTTGATTCATTTCACATCGATTACATTCGATATACTGTAGATTTTTAGATTTATTTGTAGATTTATAGAGAGTTACAGGTTCACAATATCTGTCATGAAAGACGTCCACCCACAGCTTTATCTTTATTTAGCAAGTATAAATCATTAATATATACATTAATGTTCATATATTTCTTTGATGAGGTGTGTAAATTTGCACTTACAGATTCCATGCAGTCACTCCAGCGTATTAAACCCGTGACGTCACTTGCGGGTTGTGTTGATCATGATTAATTATCATGGTTATCATATTCTATTTTGTCATGCATATGGAAAAAAAAAAAATACACAGTTCAGCCTGTGCAGTCAGGTCATGTGCTGATTTCTAAATCCTTCACACAAGCTCTTTTAATCTGCTGCTTTTATTTATTTGATCCGACAGAATGGGCACTGGTCTACTTTCATGTATTTAACTGTACATGAAGATTCAGCCATCTGCCTTTGTTTTTGTTCTGGCGGAACGGAGGGAAGACGCTGGTGAATTCTGACTTTTTCCTCCTCAGCTGTGTGTTTGTTGTCACAGTTGAGTGAGTGTTTTGTAGTAAGCCACTCAGAGACGCCCAGAAATCTGGTAGCCTTTTTATCCAGCGGAAAAGGATTGCATAAACTTCTGTCATCCCTCATGAAAAATAAAGAGGACTGAAGGGCAGGGAGCAGACACTGGGTGTTAGATAAGGTGATCTGTTTACACTGTGATAGACACAGAGGCAGGCAGAGACAGGGGAGAAAGAGAGAATGAGGCTTCAACACTGTGCCACCACTCGTGACTCTGGTGTCCTCTACCACGGACACCCAGATCTGCTCTGAACGTCATTGAACTTTAAAAACAGAGAATACAGAAACAGAATACTTTTCTGCCGAGGCATTTAAACTCTTCCCGAGCTGAAAGGCGCGCACATTCCAGCGCCGTGGATATCAACGAGAACGAAACGGATCAGAAAGAGGAGAAAGAGGATCTCTGGACCTCATTATGCCTTGTCAAACCAGATGAAGCCATGCCATGCCAGGCTAGGCCAAATTAGGCTAAGTTCCACAAGGTGAAGGTTGTACAGTCTCCTCTAAAATGGGATACTTGATACTCTGAAGAGCACTAATTGCAGTCAGTAATTACCTCAGTTGGTAAATACCGAAGTCTAGAGTCTCTGAGTCGGGCTAGAATGAAATATCAAGTTTAGCCTTTTCAGCCACATTTCCAAACATGATCAAATGAATCACTTGAACTGTTGCCATTTGGAATAACAACATCATTCATCAAATTGCTATTAAACATAAGATGTCATGACATCGAGTATTAAATTTCTATCATTCTACACTGTGGGGATTCTGCAATGCGTAAAATCTGCTCGAGGTTTCTGTTTTTCCTTGCCACTGTTGCCAAGTGCTTGCTCATGGTGGGCATTGTTAGGTCTTTGTAAATCATAATATAAAGAGTACAATCTAGACAGTGTCATATACATTTGAGTTGATTCATTTGCAAGGTTGTCGAGGTCCTAGAAACTTTTCTTCAATGTCAAATTGCATCGCTACAAATAAGATTTGTCCACTGTAGCAAACTAAATCAATGTTGTTTAACAAAGACATTTGATCCCCTGGTCCACTTGACAGATTTCTTCAGGTCTTTCTATTGTATCTCGCATCATCAGCAAACAGAACAGTTGTAATTTTTGAACGAATTAGTCCTGCGTGAAAAAAATGCAAGGTGCCTATGCAGAAGGCTCGGGCAAAAAACACAAGATCATCTGTCCAGAGAAGAACTCCACGGGGCAGTGTTTAGCTCAGTCGGTAGAGCAGCCAATTACCAATAACCCTTTAAAGACACAAATATGTTATATCAACTGGACTTTCTGGACTGTATTTCATTGACTGGTACCTTAAACAACACACCACAAGGAGTGAGGGTCATATAATCATATATGTAACCACACAGTCATAAATTGGCTGACCACAGAAATTTGATTTATAGCTCTGAAAAGAAACTAGTAAGACTCTCAAATAATAAGTCAACAGTAGATAGACTGTCCACAAAGTATATGGAGATGCTCCTACCCAGTTCTTTGTTTATTATTATTTATTATTATTCATATTTATTTTGAGAAACTATGGTTGTTGTAATTTTTCAAAAAGAGGAAAAAAACACAATTTACCTATTTCTTCCTAAGGGGTAAATCAACACTTGCTATGTTAAACTGGCTGGCGTGTGGCCACACAGCAGGCGGAGGGTTTGCATATCCTCTGTGAATTTTTAATCATGAGGTTGAAATTAAACTGTCCGCCGCTCGGTAGCTGTTGATCGGGGTGTTCGGAACATTTCTGCAGGTTGCAAAGTTCATCTCGACTTGAAGGTTTTTGGGTGAAGTTTTGCTCAGGACCCCCCAAAACCATCTCTCACATTGTTCATATCACTGCATCATGGGGAACATATTGTTTTTAAAAATATCCATGCAACTGCTCTTATGCATCCCCGATTCACCCCGTACTGTATGTGTAACATGAATTCGTGTTGACATTGCAGTCTTTAGAGCATAAGTTTGATCGTCAATGTGCATCCATGTCCACTGTAGCAAACTAAGTGTGTAAAGGTGCACATTGAGCACTTAGAGTCATGTTTATTGATAAGCATTTGAGAAGCATGAAATGCCACACTGGGACTTCTGTCAACACGGTCATCAGAGGTGAGGCCAGTGCCGAGCCTGGCAGTGATGTGAGCCCCACGGTGCCTCTGCTGATGGTTTAGGTGTCTGGAGAGATGGCGGCCTTGCTGTCTGGTAGGCGGGGAAGGTGATTAGAGGTGGGGGGTGGGATTGATGCTCTGAAGCCTGGGTAGACAAGCCGGATCAGCTTTCATGTGGAAGCAGGCAGCCGTGCATGCAAGGTGCTCGGCAGGTTTCACTGTCTTCGGGGTGTTTGCGTCTGCCACACCTCTGATCTGTACGGTCATGGAAGCTACCCCTGGCAGCTCACCTGCTTTTGCTTGGCATTGTGGCCGAGGATCACTTACACAATTCAAAAGGGGGTTGTCTCAAGGTTTCGATATGCCCGGTGCTTCCACCCATGACAGGATTCCTTCACATCTCAAGGGTTTACCCTATCACGTGGTAGTGATTGAAATAACAGTCCTCTCGCTTGAGCGCAGAGTTACTTCATGGTCATGGGTCATGTGAGCCTCATGTGACTTCTTGTGTTAATGGATCAAAGAGGTTTAAATGCCTCTTTAGGTCATTAGGTTTGGACATCTTCCTACAAGTCAGCAGAACTTAAGAAGCCTTTGGAAAAGCGATGACACGTCCTCTGGTCTAAAACTGCATCCACACAGTGGCGAATGGAGGTTCATTAAGAGGTTCATTGTCCACTTTCACTTCATCAGTGGAACGATCCTCTTGTTCCAGGGTCATATGCTGGTTCTTAGCGGTGTACTTCTTTTAAATTTTGAAAAGTTGCAGCTGTTTTACTGGCATCTGGCTCGTAAAAATTGGCTACCACTTCAGTATAAGGTAGGATAATAACGATATATAGGTATAATGATAACCGTTTGGTTTACTTCGGTTACGGGATGATTGTGGTCAAGCGATGTTGACTGGTTTGAAATGGAAAAATGCAGTCTCTCATGTTACAGTGCACTTCAACCGTCTCTTTACGCAGTCTTTGCAGTGTCATCTGACTTTCTCCTTTGCGTCATAATTCCTACAGCCAATAGACGATTGGGTCACTTCAATGTTAACTTGTCCCATTTTGCGGCCAAGGAATTACGTGATAGTACTCGCGGATAACGTATCCCGCATTTTAGCCTACGCAATGCTCATTACGCTAAATGGACTGCACTCATCTAGCACCTCTCTGGGCTTTTACACAACATACGCTATATGGACAAAAGTATTTAGATGCCTGACTATTATACCAACAGGGACATTGTAAATAAATATGCTTTAATGTTGCGTTGGTCCTCCTTTTGCAGATATAACAGCTTTCCACGAGATTTGGAGCATTTATGAGGTCAGGCCCTGATGTCAGGCCTGGCTTGCAATCTCGTTTCTAGTTCCCAAAGGTGCCCGATGGGGTTGAGGTCAGGGCTCCATGCGGGCCGGTCAAGTTCTTCCACACCAAACTCATCAAACCATGGAGATAAGGGGCCAAACGAATGCCAAACCCTAAAAAACAGCTCAATACCATTACCCCTCCTTCAACAAGACAGGATGTGGCCAAAGCTTCTATTTACTATAATTCTATGATGCTACCATCATAGTCAGAGCAGTAGAAGCATCCATGACATGTCTAAATTTTAATTTACTTGCACAAGATTTGCATTTATGAGGTCAGGCCCTGATGTCAGGCCTGGCTTGCAATCTCGTTTCCAGTTCCCAAAGGTGCTCGATGGGGTTGAGGTCAGGGCTCCATGCGGGCCGGTCAAGTTCTTCCACACCAAACTCATCAAACCATGGAGATAAGAGGCCAAACGAATGCCAAACCCTAAACAACAGCTCAATACCATTACCCCTCCTTCAACAAGACAGATGTGGCTACCATCATAGTCAGAGCAGTAGAAGCATCCATGACATGTCTAAATTTTAATTTACTTGCACAAGATTTGCTGATTACAGACTACCCCCATGTATTAATATGCACATTGAAGCTTTTTCATTCTCGGTCTTCTCATTTACGTAGAAGTCGAAGCAGCGTCTGTCCAAGGAACTGTCCGACTGTGTCGTTTACTGCAAGAGCGTCCACTTCAGCAGCTTCAAACACTCCCGCATCCACTCCAAGTTCTATGAGGTGGCCTCTTTCACGGAGTCCAAGGCCCGCAAACACCTGAGAGAGGCCGGTGAGTCCAGTCTCATCATTCCTCTCTGCTTCAGACAGTAAAATGTATGCCTCATGATGGAAACTGTGGATGCTAAGATTTGACTTCTGCAGATCTTTGATATTCGACATTCAGAGTCAGGGATGTTTGTTCTATTGACAGCGGATATTTTTGTTTCAGTTATCACTAGATTTGAAATTTAAAAGGAAAGCTTGCGTCAGGGGCAGTGGCAGCATACTGACGCCAGACTAACCATATTTCTGATATGATCTCTATTTCAGGGGCCGAGTTTGTGCACCATAACTCGCGACAGCTGACCAGGGTTTATCCCACTGGCTTCCGAACTGACTCCTCCAATTTCAATCCTCAGGAAATGTGGAACGCTGGGTGCCAAATCGGTGATTGCAACTGAAAGACAGCCTTGACTTTATATCAAGCAGGCGTTTAGACCTCCTTTCATTGGCCACAGGGTTCATAAATAGATAATACATTGAAAGGATAGTTTGGTTAATTGAAGGGGGGTTGTATGAGGTACTTATCCTCCAGTAGATGGCAGTCAACATGCTCCCATTTTAGCACAGAAGCAGAGCCATGCACTGACAGGGTCAGCAGAAAAACATCTTTTAGCCACATGGAAAACCTCAAAAATATCAATATCTGGATAGGTGCACGCTATATTTTTTACTCCTTTACCTCACCATCAGATGGCCTTTTTGCTTTGGTTGACAAGACACAAGCATGCACGGTCCTTGCGTTTGATCTCACAACCTTCTGATGCAAACAGCTGATCTGCGCTGTAGTTCAGTGCAAGGTGCAGCTCCGGTTACTTGCCCATGTCTTTTTTTTTTCCAAAAGAAGAACAGAGTGAGTCTAGCTCCTGCGTGGCTTGAATCTACGTAATGTAGATTGGTAGAACAGACAGGTGGTCGCATTTTTTAAAGTTCTTGGCCTTGGAGTTAAACTCATAGTGGCAGTGCGCGGCTTTAATAACATTCTCATTCTCTCAAAGTGCCTGAATACAATCTAAATAAATTCTGAAAAAAAGACAAGACAAAAGAAGTAAATCTGGTTTCTTTCTCCTCCCTTGTTTAGTTGCGTTGAATTTCCAGACTGCTGGGGAGGGGATGGATCTGAACGATGGGCTGTTCTGTCAGAACGGCAGCTGTGGCTACACCCTGAAGCCCAGTTTCATGAGAGAGGCGGAGAAAAGATTTGACCCGGACGCGCCCCAAAAACAGCATGGCTACCAGCCGGTGGTCCTCACCATACAGGTACAATCCAAAGGAAGTGGGACGACATGTACTCCTGCAGTTCTTCATCTGTTTCAGTCACTGTTAGTTGAGGTTGTATTCATGTCTTTAAGGTGATCAGTGGTCAGCAGCTGCCCAAGGTCAACATCAAGGAGGATTCTATAGTGGATCCTCTGGTCAGGGTGGAGATCCACGGTGTTCCTATGGACCAGGCCAAGCAAGAGACTAGATACATCGAGAACAACGGTACACGAGCTGCTGCGGGCCCACGCGATGCCGGCATGGGTTGTCATGTATCAGAACTGACAACGAACTGATCTGTCCTTTCTGCAGGGTTCAACCCCGTGTGGTATGACACTCTGCGCTTCACCATCCACACACCGGAGCTGACCATGGTGCGCTTTGTCGTGGAGGACTATGACAAGACTTCCAAAAATGACTTTGTGGGGCAGTACACGCTCCCCCTCAGCTGCATGCAGCAAGGTAAGGACCAAGAAACATGTCGGGTTATAGCTTCTTCAAACTTTGTCTTGCTGGATAACACCTATACAGTCAATCACTTGCTCATTTAAGAGCTTAAGATCTCCTTAAATATATCCTAATAGTACAACTAGTTTGTTGTCCTCCATAGAGGTGTCAATATGTCCATGAAGAGCAGCTTCAAGCCAAACGCCTAATAGGTTTGGTTGGTTCAGTTTTGTAATTATTTGACAAAATAATCTCTTGTAAGTGGGTTATTTTGTTATAATCTCAATAACAAGTTGGGTTTTTTTTTTTATCTCTTTGTTTGTCTCAGTTTAAACTAGAGCATCTGCTTGTGCGGTTGATTATGCTAAGACTGTTAATTTGACAAAAAAAAAAAAAAGATGAATTGAGTTTCGTGGTTTGAAAAAAAGTGACACATTTCAAGTGTCTATAACACACCGTCCAATCAGGAGCAGCCAGCCATGTAAACAGGAAGTTTGTCAGTGTGGTGTCACAGGCTAGTCCCAAAAAATGTTTTACGGATGCAAAATGTATCTTTTTATTTGTTTCAATTCTGTGCCGATTCACAATGCAGATTATGCTATCATAACTGACATATTAACTCAATTATTATTATTATTATTATTATTATTATTGTTATTATTAGTCAAATTTTGTTGACATAATGGATTATTTTTAAAATGACATTGTGAAATGTAACTTCCAGACAGGTCAGATATTAGCACGCTTCAGTTAGCGACAGTTCTATATGCAGTCTGTGGTTATACTGTGTATATATATATATATATGTGGTTTATATAAAGCCCCGGTTCCACGTGTCTTGACCGCATCTCAGTGTGTACATGAGCAAATAAAGTGTGTTGTAATCCCTCCGGTTTGTTTTGCAGGTTATCGTCACATCCACTTGTTGTCCAAAGATGGGACGTGTATTCCTCCCTCCTCGTTATTCGTTCACGTCAGGATCAGAGACCTGGAATAAAAAAACCCTCTTTCACTTTGTTAATCCAGCCGGAGGTGCTGGAGAGACGTCGTCAGCACAGGCGATTTAGAAACGAACATAGAGTCCTTCCTTCTCTCAGAAAATACTTCCTAGAATAGTTCCTAAAATAGTATTTAATATTATTCTTATTTGATGTGAACATACTACGCCAAATCTTTCGTGGTTCTTAGCAGCAGATGTATATTAGATATGCATGTTTTTTTTTTTTTTTTGCTTTGGTCACTATAGTGTGTGTCAGTGGTCCCTGTGATTGACTTGAACTTTGCTGCTCACGTTTGGTGTACTGTGTCTGTAGCACAAATATTTGTTTCTGCTGAAATATTGTGTTGTAGAGAAGAATGTGCCACCAATATGTTTAGATCAGGATGTATATTTTCTGTCAGTATTTTCCTTCAATGAACAGCACTTCATCCTCACCGTCGCGGGCACTTTGGCCGACGCGCAGAGCTTCCTTCTCCTCCGGTCGCACGGATAACGCGGTAGTTGACTGCACGGAACACGTAAACGCGGGACGCGGTGTTTGGACCTGAAAGAACGCTTCGGATCGATTCAGTGCGGGAAGACAAATTCAAACTGTGGCGATACAAAACATTTCCGATATTCAGATTCTCAGACGTTTCATTCTACGAATCATTAGTTTTATTGCTGAGTCATTGGACCGTTTGTTGTTTGTGTCTGTAAAATGTCAGGAAGCAAAAAGATATTCAACGAAGTGTGACACGAGAGAAAGAACGGCAAAGCAAACCACCCTGCAGACGCACGAGACGTAAAAGACTGTGCGACACACGTCTGCCAAGCCTGCACAGATGATCAACGCGCTTTGTTAACCGTATTGCCAATAGATTGCTTACAACGTTGCGAGGACATATCAATAGAGATAAGCTTTCAGTACTGTAGGCTTGCACATCGGAGCTCAGATCGGCTGTTTAGGTTATGAAGTTGCAAAA
The DNA here is from genome assembly GCA_014281875.1 of Nibea albiflora. NCBI lineage: Eukaryota > Metazoa > Chordata > Actinopteri > Sciaenidae > Nibea > Nibea albiflora. The sequence continues at coordinate 1,571,242 of CM024812.1, read as the reverse complement.
AGAACGACACGCCGCACCTTTATGTTCTTCACGGAGTTAGTTTTCCCGTCGACGGGTTCACAAACATTGTTGAACAAACTAACTAAAGAACCGGAAGATAGTAGTCAGGGTTGGTAAAAGAAGGATGTGTAGCTGCAGCAGCTGGAACGAGGTGATCAGAATGAATTAGAGACTCACAAAGCGAATTAAAAGATTCATTTCAGTTAAAAATCACGCCACATTTGATTTACCTTGGGTATATGTGCACCGTCTACAGTAGTTGACAGGGCACACGTCATATTCTCAGTATATAAAATAGGATTGGAACTCACTGTAAGAAGGGCTGAATCTGTAGAATGTGTACTTGTTGGTCTCGGAAAGTTATGTTTTAATCGAAACGTGTTGTCCCTCCACCGTTTGCAATGGAACAAGATTTAAAATCATATGATCTAATTATTATAATTCTTATTTTTTGAATTTGTCAACCCAAATCAAATTGATAATGTAGGTTTACCAAATCCAGACACTTTTACTTTTGGACACAGTCCTGGATTCTGTTCATGCTCTTTACACATTCAGGGAGGATTTGCTTCATTTTTCAGCAACACTTGTCACCGTCCCACATTAACACCGGGAAATCACCATTACAACCACAGCCCTCCGCTGCCCGCTGAGCAGCTGCAGCAGAGCACCTGGAGGTCGAAATGTCAAGGCACTATGACACCCCCCACTATTCCCAGTCAGATTTGGCCTTTTGGCTGCGTCCCCGCTCTTTTCATTAACACCAGATTCTTCTGCACGCTGTTCTTTTACGAAAAAGGCTAAAGTGATTGCAGTTAAGCTCCCTTGATTTGCTTGAATAACGTGATTTTCCTCATGAGCCTCGACGGCGACGGACTGAAATCAGGATTCGGTACTCATGAGTAGTCTTGTGTCATCTCATGTTATTTTTGTGGTATGTACATATTACTCATTTGTGTAAATGTGTTTTGATATGTCTATTTTTGTATACACGCAAACATTCATATGTACTGTACAGTATAGCACACTGTAATGTTTAAATGACTATTTGCTTGTTTTTTATTGTAGCCTCATATTCATTTGCCACATGTACCTGCAAATAAATATGATTTTCACTTAATGACGCAGCTGTTTAATGTGCTCATCACTGAGGTTACGGCTCTTCTTACTGAGCTCAGTGAGGCAGGTACATTGTCCACTTGCTCAGCTCCTGTTCTGGCACGACACCCATCAACATTCCCCCACGACCTGTGCCTGTAAAACTCCTCTACCCTCTTGCTTCCTCTTGCTAACACTTCACTGTCCATCAGGAAACTCTGTGAATCACAGATGTATGAATGACAGAGACGCTATAAATAGTTTGAAATTGATATTTCATGGAAGAAAAGTTACAAATTGCCTGTTTGAAGAAATGAATAGGTGACCAGAAAGCTGAAGGATGAGCTCCATGAGCTCCAGGGCAATATGCATTATGTTAGTCTGTTGTGGAGGAATGCATGAAGCACTGCACAGGAAGAAGAATACTCTACTTTTTGTTTTGGAGGCAGATAGTTTGCTCCACACGCTCATTTACATACAAGTGTACAATCTACCGGAACAGGAACAATGAGCTGTCATTTATTATGCTGCCGACAGAGCAACATGTCTGTCAACATTGCAGTCATGCATTAATTAACCAAAATATCTGAGTTCATACAGATGTGACTTGTTTGTCCTCATGCATACTGAACTTCTCATGTATCTTTAAACTGCATTCTCTTTCCATTTCAAATGCATGGCTCCTTTTTAAATTGGAATCAGATTCATGTTAAACTTCACATTTCGGTTGCTGTTACATACATGGGTCTCAATCCATTACGCTGTGCACTAGGATTGCAGTCCCAGCAATCTTGCTGACATCTGGCCATTAACATTTGACTGACACAACACAAATATTGAGTCTCGTGTGACTCTTTCAGTAGAGTTTCATTTTGTTTGAGCTTGTTCTCCTCTTAGATCTGCTTCATTCTCTTCCTGCCAACTTCGGGGACATTACACGGAAATCAGCTTCATCAGTTTTCCAACCATATCATTTAAATAAATGTGTATTTTAAGTCAATTCAGGTGCACAGCTGCCTTATTTATTTATTTTCACACATGTCTATTAATTTAAAAGTTTGTTCATGTTATTAAAAACAACAATAAATTAATTTAAATATATATACAGTATATATATTATTTTGACAGCCGAACCATAATATGGTCATGCGGAACTTCCGTTCTGCGTTGTTTCCCCCGATCCACGAACCGGGGACACCAGTCACGCTTGTCATGTCAACAATATGAAGCTACACGGAGTATGAACGCCAACTTCCGCTCTGACCTTCAGAAGAAAACTTGTATTAAGCCGTTGACGCGCTCTCTGTGCGAGCGTTTTAATAAATACGAGGTTCAAAACTGTAAAAATAAGAGAGCCAGTAAATGTTTAACGTTAATTTCTCAGCAGTGTCCTCCAAATGTCACTAGCTAACGTTAGCCACGTAACTTAGCCTACGTGTGACGCTATGCGCGTGGGGCCGAAAAAGGGTGAGCAAAGACGACATTAAACATCACATGAAGGGACTTCTGTCGTGTGCATGTGTTCATTAAAACTACGAATGTCGTTAAAGGCAAAGACACCAGCCAGAAGTCTCAAACGTGCGAGCCTTTCTCACTTAATTTGAAGGCTAAACGGTTTCAGCTTCCGGTGGCGGTGCGGCTAACTTGCTGGCGTCACGTTGTGGGCAGTGAGGAGAAGCTACGCGGCTGCCTGTGTCAAACGCCTCCGACTGAGTTGAATCGGAAAAGTTCGCCGTGGGCTTCGTCAGCATGGTCGGAAAGATCAAACATGTCCGTCAGAAGATTCACCAGGAGGCCGTGAAGCTCGACAGGCCGAGCGGCCTCACTCCGCTGCCGGTCTCCGCGTTACCTCCGAGTTTAGAGAAGCCTCCTGCTCCGGCACCACACACACACACGATAAGTCCTCCGCTGCTGGGGAATAAGAAGAGCGACGCCTCGAACAATGTTAAACAGGTCTGTTACTCGAATAAATAACGCTGACATGTCACACTGAGTGAGGCTGAATGTGGTTTACTGTGATTTCAGGAGCACCGTTATCTAACTCGGTAATAGCAGAGCTTTATTTTGAAGGCTCGCTCCTCATGAAAGGTGAATCCAGTCTGAAACTCCAGATGTTCGAGCAGCTGCAGCGTGAATCTTGATTTCTTCTGTTGTGTATCCTGACAGACTCTGGCAGAGAGCTCCTTCCCCACCGGGATCTTTGCCGGCACTAAAATAACTCCAGAGGCTCTGGTCCAAACACTGAAGTTTGAGGAACCTCCAGATGTACCTGCACCTGTTCAGAAAGGTAAGAGTTCCTTGGAGTGAGTCTGCTCATTTATAGATGTGGATAGAAAGGTCTATTCTCTATGGAAAACTGCATCATGACTCGTGACACTTTCCACATAGAGCAGGTCTAGTCTACAGACTCAACAATTCCCACCATGAGCAAGCACTTGGTGGCAGGGGCAAGGAAAAAGAGGCCTTTAAGAGGCTGTAATAGAGAGATAGACACAGACAAAGATGCACAGCAGCAATAAAATGGTGGAAACTGTAATTATAAACTTGAATAGAGACACCTTTATGTGTTCTCTTAAATATGTAGAGGGTGTCTGCCTCTAGAACCCAAACTGGGAGCTTGTTCCACAGGAGAGGAGCACGATAGCTGAAAGCTCTAGGCTCCCGGTCCTACTTCTGGAGACTATAGGGAACCACAAGGAACCCAGCGTTGTGAGAGCGCAGTGTTCTCAGAGCTGAAAATGAGCTTTGCATTACAAATCAAAGGAGCAGAGGTCAACACGTCCAGATTTCAAAAACCCTGGCTCTTGCACATTGCATCATGTAACTAATAGATCTTTTAATTAGACCCAGTCCTGTCTGGCTAAGTGTCTCTAAAACTTCAGCCTGCCGTTCAGCTTTAACACAAACATCTTGTTATGGCACACAGTGTGAACAGTGCTGGAGAGATGAACAATAGTCTGTCAGGCTTCTTTATATAGAGTGATAACAGCTGGCAGGAATGGCACAGGGTCAAGTCCTATTATTAAGAGCGGTCCGCTGTTTGACCGCTCGCATGCAGACGCCAGGCTCGACTCTCGCTCCCCCCCCTCCACACAGCAGAACTCCAGAGTGGTTCCATTGTCAACAGTTTATTCAGGTTGGCATTGTCAAGTCAGAGGTCGTGTTGAGATCAACAAGCCGTCTGGCAAAAGAAAAAACTGCAACCAGCTATTGCTGCAGAGTCATGGGATCTCTCTGAACGCGCCTGTCCATTCACATTCCTGAAAGAGCAAGAGGAATTTTGGGAATATTCCAAATCGGAAAGTCAATGGAAATATTGGGAATTAACTGTAAATAAAACAATTAAAAAGCAATTCAACAGAATCAAGAATTATTTTATTGAACAGTATTATTATTATTATTATGTAGTCCACGAGCTCAAATGTGTGTCTTCAATAGTCTCTGGGCTCTAAAGTGTGGTCCAGCTACAGAAATCACCTGTGCAGGTAGGGGGCGTGGCCTCAATAGATATATATATTCAAGTGTACCTGCATGAAATCTGGTTGTTTTAGTCAAGATTATGCTCAAATATATTTCCCCCAACTATATTTAAGTTCCCTGTTATTCCCGTTTATTCCCATAAATTCCCACGGAAAGTTTCCACCCTTTCAAATCCCCGGAATGTTGTCACCCTAGTGAGAAATGATTACTTACCACGTGTCTGGTGATCTGAATGAATGAATGAGTCAAATGTGAACACACCACACACTGAAAATGTGTCACAATTAATATGCCGAGTGGAATTAGGGCACACTATGAGAAGTACCATCTTGTAGCATTTCATTCTTTGGCCACTAGATGGTGGGACAGACTTATGATTGTCCCCCGTGTAGCAGCAGCAGCTCTGTGGACTCCAGGAGAGGTTTTTTTTGGGGGGGGGGGCAGCTGGAATATCTCGTTCCAGTTTTAGAGCAGCAGCTTTTAAAAGGCCGGGACTGAAATGTGAGGAGAGCCGTCGAAGAACATAAAACAGGGATAATCAAAGCGATGGAGGATGGAGGATGGGGGGGGCAGCGGTAACATCTCTGTGACTGGGGAACAGAGCGAGCGTGTCTGAAGAACAGAGTGATGGATGTGGGCCTAGTTGCTAAGCACGCTGTGCTGCATGAAGCCTCACCAGACAACGGCCCGCTGCTATTTATAGAGCAGGCGTGATGTAAATTTAGCTCATGCATGAAATCAAGGTTTAGCTGCATCAGTGTTTCCCTGCTTCAACCAGAAGACTGCTCCTGTCTCCGTTTAAGCACACTCTGCGGACAACTCAAACAGGACGGGATCATCTCTTTTTGGGTTCTGGTCACTTTATCGTCGTGAACTCCTGTTTCTGAGTGTTTTCTTCCCTTCCGGACAGACGTTCGTCTCTGTTCTGTTTCCCTTCTTTATGGAAGTCAGGTTGAAACCTGTTAGAGGTCTCACTGTACGTCGTTCCCACAGGGCCGCAAATCATCGTCATGATGGTTTATGTAGGACCAAGGAAGCAAGGTGACGTCCAGCCTGGAGACCTGAACCCTGTTTTATTCTGTTACATTGTTATAAAGCTTGTTCTTGTTAAGTCCCTAGCCATTATTTCAATTCTTTCTACTAATTATTCAGCCTCAAGTTTCTGCCAAGTGAGTTTCATGCTGTAGTGAAAGAAATGAGAACATCTTCTCACCTTTTAGGTCGAACACGACATACACCACATAAAAACGCCAGTATGGTCCTTTTAAATGTTCTCAAGGTCATCTTTACGCTTTCCTACTGCTACATACAACCGGACGCCGGTATTTTCAAAGCTAGACTAGAATGTCAAATATAACATAAGAAAATGCGGGTACGCGGGCAAATAAATACAAACTCCAAACCAACAAAACAGAGCTCTGATATCCGGTAGGTGCCCGAGTGAGGAAAGCGCACGGAAGACGTCGGCGGCTTGCGTCAGTGAAATGAAAGAAAGGGTGGACATGGCAGATGTATGTTCAGGGTTCTGGCACATTTGACCCCCCGTCCCGTGGGGCGAATAGCCGCTTACAGCTCTGCATCGTATTAAGCTGCACTTACAAATCACCCAGGCCCAAAGACTGAAGTCGTACCCAGGTAACTTCCAGTTCATGTGACGCGAGCATGTATGATCAAGAGTAGTACACTTTCTATTTTTTTTTTTTGCACCTCGATTTGTCTGGACTTGATTTATTGGATGAGCCTAAAAAGACACATTCGTCAGTGGAATTTTCAATTTCATAATACAGTATAAAATTACGCATATCACGATCCCTTGGCACACCGACTGAAGATGTGTTTGTGGATCATTTTAGCATTTTTAGCAAGACAATTCTTTTTTTTTTTGGATTACAAGGTTTAAATATCCGCAAATTAGCATTGAAAGATGACATGTTAGGGAAGCTAAATGTCCCATAACCACAGAATGGACCAGTGTCCGTCACCTTCTGAAAATTTAGTGAGTCTGACACCGGTGATGGCTCAGTAAAACTCTCCGGGGACACTGGGGGGGGGATAATAACAGCAGTCATTAGAACCACACATTCCATCATCGCGTGCTCACGTAGAATCCAGTTTCACCTTTCAGCTCGAAACAGACAGCCACTACCGGAGCGATCAAAACGAAGGCTATGTAATCAAACTGATGATATCGTATTCATAACAAAGGGCCCGAGTGTGTTGTCGCGAGCCCTCAGTGTAGAGGTCCGGACTGTGGAAGTTGATCAGACAGCCCCGGCGGCCCCTTTGACAAAGCGCTCTGTCTGCAGTCTAATTAGAGGTATCGTATCACTACCAGACCCTGGAGGGGAGACCCCCCTGCTCCTCTTTATTCTGAGGTCAGCTCCCTGCGGGCATCCCGACTGCCCACTCGCCTCCTCTCCTCCTCCTGCTCTCATTTCATGTTCAGCACAGAGTAACTGACATCGTTTCAGCTGTATTGCACTGATTTTTACCTGCCAACCTTCCCGTGTTCTCTCGTGTTCTTTTTCTTCTTTTTTTTTTTTTGTTACCCGTCTCTGTTATTTTTCTGCGGTTTGGTGCGAGACTGATGGGCCAATTTGCCCGCGCGGAGCTGTCATGTTTACTTGCATCATTGCGAGTCGACTGCATGCCGCAGAGCGCCGGCGCGCGCGCGCGGTGGAAATAATGGTTGAATCTGAATGCGAAACTCGGCGATGCTGCCGAGATGAGAATGGATGAGGAGGAAGCAGATAGCTCTTCAGGGGTGGTGGATCTGTTTGCAGCTGAAATTTTCACACCAAAATAAACAACTCGGAGTGGTTATTAGAACGTTCTTTTAATATTGAAATGTAGATGGCATTGGTGCTACAGACCAATAGGGTCTTAGGGAAAATGGTTTGTATTTGTTACATTTTCTGTTTCTATTTCTTTGTTAGTCTAAATGTCCCTTTTTCCCTCCTTTAATTCTCTTCTCATCTTATTATTTTAAGCCACTGAAAACCCAGATCCACCAAATCCTTCTAACTTTGTGATTTGGGGTCTTATGTTCGTAATAGGAAGCATCAAAAAGGCAGAAATTAGTTTCAGTCCTGATTAGAAACATTGTCTTTTTAGTTTATGTGAACTTTCCTGAGTCCCAGACACTTGTTACTTAATTAAGTCTGTGACTCCAACTAAGCTCCGTTTCGTTAAATAAATAAACTCAAACTGCCAAGAAAGTTAATATTACCATGTTTTAAATGCCATTTACAATCCCTACATTTAAATACAAATGTACGCCTTCTGAATTCAAGCTTCTTTCTTTTACCCAACTAAGATCAGCTTAATTACCTGATTAACTCATCGTAAAACACACAAACGAGACAGAATAAATCTCACAAAAAATGTCTTGGTTTGTCTTTCCACTGTTCCGACACAATTTAAAGGCATTTTTGCTCTATTGTATAGTGCCTGCTGGACAGATAGACCGGAAAGTCAGGGGAAAAGGACCAGGCTGGAATTGTACCCTGGTCGCTGCGGTAACGACTCGAGGTGCACGGTCTGGTCAGGTTAGCTAACGAAGTGCCAGTAGTGAAAATATTCTAACTATAGCATACACTTAAACTGACATTCATGTTTTTAGGTGGATAAAATAGTTTTCGAGGTTCAGCAGAGCATTGTTTAGCTTCCATGTTGGTACTGTCAATCAAAACGTGATCTGCCACGCCTACGCAGCCTGGAGAAATGGTCTCAGCTATTATTGATTTGTTTTTCACTCAGATTTCTGTGGATACTTAATGAGATGCTTAGCTTTGATATCATATCTGCATTTTACCTTTTCCACAGGCTTTGAAGGATGGAAGATTATGGAAGAATATAATCTAATCTAATACTGTCAATCTGTCATTTTAATGGAGGTCTAACAACACATTAGTTTGATCGATGCCTGCTTTAAAAGCCAGCCCAGCAGGAGGTTATACTGACACAATGTGCAGTTATTGATCTGCATCATAGGATGAACTGTACATGCATGAACTCTAACGATCATATTGGCTGTGCTGTTAGCTAGCGTGTTCATTCGACCGTGAAGACATATAGACGGACAGAAGGCTCCTTATTGGCCAGCAGTAGTGCGGCCTTCACACCTCCCTCCAACAGAAAAGTCATGACATTCATGGCTCATTGGGAAACGGCTGCAGTCATAATTCATTGTCGGATTGGGTCAGAATGAGTCCTTACTTTGGCACGAAGTGATGGATTGAATTATTGCACTATGTTGGAGCTCAAGGTGTATCAGCACCAACAGCAGATGTGGGAAAAATCGAAATGGTTTGAACTGAACGTCTAAGATAAATAAATAAATACATTGATCAAATCAAATTTTCACGTCGGAACTATTATTTTCTCTCAAAGTCAGTAATTCCAGACAGAATTAACAACCACCACCAACCAGGCATTTCAAAAGGCACCAGCACACAAGAAGAAGCCCAAAACACACTCAATACAAAATCTATAGTTAATAATAATGAATGAGTCATTACCTCAACACAGAGCGAAGGAAGCAAACAAAACTGTTCAGCTTGTGGCACAGTTCAACTGTCAACTGCCAACGGAAAATCCAAGTGGCTCCTGTTGTGCTTACTAGTCCCGGGTGGTGCTGTTGGTTTCAGGGAATGGCCCGTGTGCGAGCCATGCGTTTTGATGGTGCTCCCACAAAGTAATTAAGTTAGAAGATGGAGTTGGAGAATAATCTGATTCTACAGAACAGGTGAACTATGAAATATGGCTTGATGTCAGGGATTGTCAATCAAGGATGGATTGGGCCTCTTCCTCTAGTGAGCAGATGAGCTCTTTTTGGTAACACCGGCATTGGTACTCCCTGACTTGACGTGACGTGTGTGCTTAGTGGCATCGCTACAGTACTTTTACACTTGACTGGCGGAGGCTGTGTGGCCATGGGCCACTATAGGATCTTCCGTTCCGACATCTTGACAGATTGCGGACCCTACAAATTGGATCCACGTTGGGAAATCAAATTCTTGTGATTGACAGCAGGCCATACAACTTTCATGCTTCTTATGGCCTCTAGTGTCACAAAGAACAGTCCACTAATTTAGCATTGCGCTTACGAAAGGTTTTGGGGCTTGTCAGTTTCCAGTTAAAATTTCATATCAGATCAGTAAATGAAGCATTGCAACTTTTAGTTAAGGATTCAGTATTTGCCCACCTCCACCCTTAAGATCCAAGCAGTCAGTCCAGTCAAGAAGGTACAAGAAGGTGAAGAATCTGAGCAGGATGTTCACTCTGGGTGGATGTGGGCCGGATAGGTGAGGGGGTAGCCTCCAGCCAGCCGTAATCACAGCTATCCATTTCATCTAACAGCGGGAAGACGATGCCCCCAATGGGATCGGAGTCGTGGTAAAGCACCCTCCTGGTTTACCCCCCTCCACAAACACAATAGACACCCCCCCACCCACTCATGAGAGATTAGATTTCTCCACCTCTGCCCGCATTTGTAGTCAGCAGCAGATGCCTATCTTTGCCTGTTCTCGTACTGCAAACAGCAGCAAAAACACTTCTGTTGTTTAGTGCTGCGGTGGCAGATAAAGGCCTGCCAGGATCTCTGGAGTGTGTAGACTCTGGGAGATAATCTGCCTGCCTGAACAGCATTCACTGACACACCAGCAGATGGAATATGTACACAGCATACTTCACACACTAAATACAGCCCTCAGTGTTAGGATTTGAATTAAATATTTGCCCAGATATTGTTTAAACCTTGAAAGCTGAAGCTCATTAAAGTAAATTCAGTGGTCATTCTTCAGGATCCCACAGCAGCCTGGTTCACGGTAATCTTTACAAACAGATATCTGTACACAAGTACAGAATCTGGGACTGGGGAAGTTTGCAGTCCGTGGAATATTGAGCAGGCATGTTTGGCTAAGCTTTGGCTGCAACAGTCCAACTCAGTGACCGAAACACAAACTTAGAACTTATAAGCCATTGTCTGATGACGATTTAACTTTTGACTATCCTGTTTAAAAGCTATCTCCGGTCATTTGCACGTCTTTAAAAAGTTGCAGTAATTTGTCCTTCTCATTATTCACGCATATCATGTTGATAATTAGACAGCAGAGGAAGTCTTGGTCCGAATATCTGTTAACCGTCTTCTCAGAAACATTGGCCGTTGCCTCCAGAGGCTAAATCGTCAGAATGTTGCTGATGGTTTCCAAGATTGGTTTCCAGGGGATGCCAACATTGGTTGTTCAGTCCGTTCACCACTTTGTTCCAGATTGAAATATCTCTATCTAACTATTGGATGCATTGCTATGGAGGGGGTTGGGTCGTCTTTCATGGAGTCCAACATGTTGGGCTGCCATGTTTCTACCGTGGCCCAGAATGGACAGACCACTGGCTATAGACAGGGTCTTTCCACATTCTTCACAGGTTTAACTGCCTCCATAGGTTCTCATATACACTTGGAAGAGGAGGCTGAGGCAAGGGGTACTTCAGTTGGTTGCAGTTAGCAGATTGCTAAACTGCTAAGTGCTTTAGCGTGTTAGCATGCTAACAAACTAAACTAAGATGGTGAACAGGGATTGATAATAACAGTTTGTATTAGTCATTAGCAAGCGTTTTGAGAAGCTGGAAACAAATTAGCATCAATCAGCGGCAGTGATGTGTCCAATGATGTGAGGATTGATGCCATTTTTAGTAGTAAGCTGTGGTTGTCCTTGCTAGGAGCAGCTAATGTTTTTCCCCTTCTCCTCTAGCTGATGACTAATGCAGTCTTAACTGATAGAAAGGAAGCCTCAAACTACAAAAACAAGATCAAGGTTGGTTGCTCAGTTGGGAAAAAAGAGACTTTATCTTGAATCTTGGACTCTGATAAGACTGTCTGGGGTTCTGGAGCCTTGAAGAAGCTCTCTCGCCTCACTCATGCTGTGAGCAACCTGTCTAGACATGCTGTTAGTAATGACCACCAACACTGAGTACAGCTACATCATCAAACTGTATTAATGTTAGAATGTGTGGGCATTTAATGGGTGATACTTCTATTATTAAAACAAGTCAGTGATAACTATGAATTCACACTACATTATTTTATTATTATTTTGGCAAGAGCACCAAATGTGGAAAATAGTTCCCAACCAACACAGTTAAAGGTAGGAATTAGTGGCATCTAGTGGTGAAGTTGCAGATTGCAACCAACTGAATACCGCTTGCCTTACCCTCCAGTTCAAAGCATGTACTACAGTGCCTGTGAACCTCAGGAATAAATATAAAGGTCCTATCCAGAGTTTGTCCGTTCTGGGTTTGTAGAAGCATGGTGGTTCAACATGGCGGACTCCACAGAAGAGGACCCTCTCCATCTGTAGATATAAAAGGCTCATTCTAACAGGTCAACATACACAGTTATGGATATCATATTCCATTTCTGCCAGTCGATCCCCTCAAATGTTACACACTGGACCGTTAAGTAACTAGAGTGAGCAGCTGTTTTTTCAGAATGAAATATATTTGAGAGCAGCTGTGGCCCAGGTGAGAGCGGGTTGTCTAGTAACTGGAAGCTAACTGGTTCCATTTGTGGCTCTCCCCAGTCCAGTTGAAGACTCTTTGAGCCCCAAATTGATTTGGAAGGCTGTGACATGCTTCAGTAGAGCAGAAAAGTGAAATATAAATATAAGTCCATCCCTATTTGTGAACTGGTTTGAAAGGTTTACATTAGAAAGAACCAATGGCCTGGTTTGGGTTATTTCATGGTATGTGGAGATTATAACACACACACCAGCCTTCTTTTCATGTATTGCTAAAAGCCAAATCAACCCATCTTTAACGTAGTTCAACACAATCTGAAGATTACATTCATTTCTCAGTAAACTCTGTGTGATATTGTACTTTAATTATAATAATCATATTCTATTCACAGTGCAGTGTGTGAGTGTGCATTATGGGCACTGCTGTACATCCAGAACAAAACAGCCTGTTTCTTTCTTCTGGACTGAAATGAAGGCTGATGATAGCAGCCGATAACTCAGCTCCTCGTCGGGCTTGAAGTTAAACGGGATCAATATGCCAGCACATCATCAGTCTGCTGCTGCTGCTGGGACAGGACAGGACTCGACTCATCACATCCCGCCGCGCTCATTGGAATGACATGTGGCCTATCTGTTGCCTCTGACCTTTGAACGCCAACCGAGCTGGAGCAGACACAAATCAATGAGCAGAAACAAGGCCAGGCACGACATTGAGTCATTTAGTTTCAAGAGCGTTCAATAATGAGGAAAGGCAGAAAAACTTTAAAGTGCGCGGCAATTCCCGGTCCCATTTTGATGGTTGGAGAACGGTTTCTTTTCTGGATGACATTCAGACACAGCGTGGTGGTCAAGGTCTTTACTGCACTGTTAATGACAAAGTCATTGATCTCCTCTCTGTTCGCACACACACACACACAGCCGACGACTGGAGTCAGTGTTTTCTTTCATGAGCTGAACCCTCAGATTAACCAGATTAGATCACTGTCAAGTACTGGCCGTGCTCCTTTTATTCACTTTGCCAAGTGAAGGAATCAACAGTCTGAAGTGGATATCAATAATTCCTCTTGGTTTGAAGTCTCCCTGTTTTTTAGGGGTGTGACAGTTTGGATTTTATGACACAGATCAATCGAATTAAGCTCAAATTCTGAAATTAGAAGTAGGATTGATTCACCCAGTGCCTTGACGAAGTCCCACCAATTTTCTACTGGTGACCCATGTACCATCACAGCCTCAGTTATCCACAGGGTGACTTTTTCTTTCATTCCCTCGCTTATATTTTCACAAAATTGAAGGACAAAGGCACAAACGGGGATAAGAGACAGGAAGTGATACAGCGGGTGAAAATCCTGTCGCGGGTTGTTAGGAGCCGATAATGGAATAGCTCGACCGCTGATGTTGTTCTTGGTGAGTTATTTTCCCTTTTCCTTGTTAACCCGTGAGCAAACTCTCAGCTCCCGCTGTGATGAAGAGCAGGGGCCGCGCATATACAGTATCTCTCACCCTTATCAGTCCCAACTGTGTCGCTCTCAACTACTTTTTCTCTTTATTTAAAGCTCCGCTGCTGCTGGATCAGAGTTTTTGTCTAAAGGTTTGGAGCAGAATAGTATTGAATTGATTTGACTGCCTTTCTCTCCCTCTCACGCACTCGTACCGTCCCCATCACAGTACAGTACAGTAGAGTATATCTGTGCCACCGCAGCCTCTCTCGTCCCTGAGGATGTCCCGACCATAGGGAACCTCAAGGTGGCTTTGCTGATAAACTGACATTAAAAAAAACAACTTTCCCTTCCAGCCCCGGCATGTTATTCCCACCAAGGGGAAAGTAGATAGGGCTGACTTTATCTTCAGAGTTCTCTCCCAGTGTGTTTAGATTAGTTTCCATTTTGAAATGGAACTTCTGCTCTCTTCTAAAGTATTTGTTCCGTTAAAGGTTCTCTGTGTAAAAAAGCCTTGTTAATAATGATACCCTTGAGTGTTGAGTGAACTGCAGTCAGAACCCGTTGCTCGCACATGGTGACATGAGACCCAAGAGTATTTTATAGTCGTATTTCGAATAACGTTCTCCCGTAGCGTTTGCAAACCATCCATCAGCGTAGCGTTCCCCACCATCCATCAGCCAACACCATGAAGAGGCCAACGCCAGGCCCAGACCGTGCAACCAAGCCACAGCTGTCCACAGCTTAGCTTTGGTTGGTTACAGTTAGCCATTTGGCCCCCTCCTTGCATCCCTTAATTAATGATGTAGTGTAGTAATGATTAGTGATGTATGTATTCAATGCATGTGTTCAACAGCACACCAGCCGTCAGACTCCGGAATTAGCTGACTTTATCACTCAAGACAGTATTATGCTATATTAGCTAGCTAGCAATTCGCCTGCGTTAGCAAGCAAGCTAACATTAGCCTGTTAAAAGCATATGTCACAGTACATTTGACATGCTTAGCAGTGATGTTAGCTTTGGTTAGCAGTTGTTTGTTGGTGTTAGTGGACTTCTTGTGGGCTTGTGTTGCACATGGGTTGACACTGTAGGGCAGCGCAGGCTGCTGACATATTTTATTTATATTTATTTATCTGACATTTTTATCAGGTTAGCATGTTCAGCAAGACTTCTGCTCACAGCAGCGCACGTCGGATAAATAAAAATATGACACAGTCCTGTCTTAAATATTTCCTTTCTGCACAGACACTAAAGTCATATTTTGTTTTGATAATGAGGCTTGAAACTTCATCCCTGGCCTCGTCTCAGTGTCCACTTGCTTCTTTTGTTCCACCCATCCATCACGTCTTGGTTTTGTTTTCCTAAAGATTCCACAGTCTTTATCAACAGATGTGATTTGCTCCGTCGTCATGGAGATGGATTTGTGGTTGATATGTGAGCTCACTGGCTGTTAGGATTTCATCCGCGGCACTTTGAGGACTTCTCATCCGTGTGGGCTTAAAACTGAAGCATGAAATACTCCTCAGATCAAACCCCCCCCCCCCCCCCCCCCAAAAAAAAAACGAAACGAAAGTCTGCGTGTGTGTGTTAAATGCAGCTCAGTGTGGTGCCGCTCTCACTCAGGGAGGGGGGTGGAGAAGGTGGAGGCCTGCTGTAGCTTGCAGCCAAGTCCTTCCCTCGTCACCTTTGATGTATCTCTAACACCCTTCTGAATTTGTCTGCCTTCATGTTTAATTAGTGAGCTTCAGCCTGTGCTGAGTGGATGCTAGCCGGGTTTGATGTGTGCTGTCACATAACTGTGTGTGTGTGTGTGTGTGTGTGTTCACAGGTCCAGAAGAGAAGAAAGTCAAGTCGAAGAAAGAGAAGATGAAGGAGAGGAGGGAGAGGTGGCTCAACAGTGAGTTTATGTCAACACTTCAGTATGAATGTACAGACACTGTTGTCAGATATTAGACTGATACTCGTTTGAACAGAGTCTATCAGTATTGAATATTCAAGATTAATACCAATCTGTCACCTAACAGTGATGCTAGGATGTATGACTTCTTTTGTCATTTTTATTTTTATTTGAAGAATACGCAGACTCTTTGATATTTTGTATTCATATTGTACATTGTGCATTTGCACAGAGAGGTATTCAGATTGGCTTGTGGGCCGCAAACTTTCATCCATCTTACGTCCATCCAGGTGTATACACAGTATATCCTTGTGTGTGTGTATACCACCTATGTGTTTAGATGTATGTCACATACCTATGTCCATCTCACATTATATTCAAATATTTAAATCTATATCACCAGGAGTATACATGTGTATTATCTTCATCAAGAATAGAGGACGCATGGAACTTCAGTGGAGTCATACAAAGTCTGCTCGTATTGCTGTTATACATTTAATCCAATTTATTTATTATCCTTAAAGAATGAGTAAAATTTCCATTTTAAATCTTTCCAAAATCGTTTTTTTTTGTTGTTCTCTGCCCCCAAATATTCCTGTTGTAAGACAAAAAAAAGTTTTTTTTTTTGTTAAATCTGAAAGTGAAAAAAAGAAACTAACGTTTGGATCTAAAACATAAAATCTGCTACAAACTCAAATATCAAAATATATACAGTACGAAAGTGAAAAGTGAAAATCAATTATTTCTTCAAAATAATCATTTCAACTTAAAAAAAAACACTTTTCTTTCATTTTAAGTTTGGGTGTACTGTTTGATTTTTCAAAGAGTCAAGATCAAAACTTAGCTTTCGGCTTCAGATGTTCATTATTAAGTTACAATTTATGTTCTTCAAGTGATCAAAACGTTTGGCCCCGACGTGGCTCCATGCTTTGCATCCCTCCTCTGTGTCAAAACCAAAATGTAGCTCAGATAAAGAGTCTTTGAATGCTGAGATTTATTCCTTGTGCGCAGTCTTTAAATATCCCTCTCCAATGTTTTTCCATCAGCGGTATCTAATATAAGCACCGTGATAAAGTGGAGACTATGTTTTGGCTGCAGCTCTACTTCCATGAGTATCAGGTGATTGGCGGCACATCAAGAAAATCCTGATACCATTAGTGAGGTTTATTTAGATAACCAGTTGACGGATTGTCCAACACTGTGGCGGTGAATGGCCAAAGGGAGGAAACTCCTACCTGAAAGTGACAGTGTGCACAGACAGGGAAGAGAACAGGATATACCTTAACAAACACAAACAGGAGACGCCTCGTCCCGAACCAACTAACAATTTCTGTCTAATTAATGTGTCACAGAGCCCCACTGTTGTCCAGAAACTATTACAAACACTTACTCTATCTGCCATAAATACTCACTAGAACACCAAATTTGTCTCAGTCGGCTATTCAGTACTTTTCTGGTCTTTTTCTAGTCTTGGGCGTTTTGGCTGAAGGTCCATCTCTCTGTAATTGCAACTCCTCTCCCCAACAGAACCGACATTATCACTGCCGCCATCATCTCCCGTAATTGCGATCAGGCCTGTAACCGTACCCTTCTGCTGGATCAATCAATTCCTGGTAACACAACACATATCCTGTCCAGGCGTATAATTAGGTGCTAATGGCCATGCGACTCAATCCTTCTGAAACCCAAGAGCGGCTCCAAGCTGACAGTTTTCAGGAATTAGAAGAAAATTAGAATGAAATATGAGCCATTTCAAATCACAGACACAGAAGTCTGACCAGTGTGGATTCGTACAGGCCAGTGCCACTGTTTGAGGCCCGAAATAGGATATATTTGCCTCATGCGTGTACACATTACAGAAGCGCCATCAAAGCCTGAATTTTCCTGACGTATATACACATATACATATACTAGATATACAAAACGTTGTTCTATCATACCATCATAACGGCTCAATGTTTGCTTCATTCATGATCACACGAACATCTAGGGCATAAACACAAATGAACAAGAGGAAGCCAGATTCATCAATGTTTTCTAATGATGTTTACTGCAATGAAATTAGCTAATTTGCTCCAGATTTTTATTTTCCAGTTTGTGGTGAGTTCAAGGTCATAAAATAACAGATAAAACGCAACACGCAATGTGAGGCAAACTGGCCTAAAAAGCATTCTTCCTACCACAATCCTCAGGAAAGAAGCCACACTTAAAAATGGTGAATTTTTTCCATCCCAAAATATTGTAAACAAATATATAACCCCATCCCAAAATAGTTTTGTTTAAATCCTAATTAAATAATATAATATATTAATAAGTGTCACAAAAACAAAAGGAGGGAAAGAGACGTATGCTATGGAACAGAATCAAACCGTGGACGTTGATGTTACAATATATATTATATTAGACTTTCTCGCCGTAATTGTAATTGTCTGTGATTGGCTTTTATTTAACATATTTAACATAACAAAACAAATCTAGCACAATCATATTTCATAAACAGATTACAGGTGATGTATTTGTAAGAAAAGATGAATGGAGACACCGACCTTGCCATCATTTCTTCCCTGTGACATTAGCTGCCCTTGGCTCAGTACTCCTTCTTTCACCTCATCATCATCTTTTCATCTTATCTATCAACTACATCACAATTATTGGACTTTCTAAAGAAACTTTAGACACTCAGATGATGTGACATTTTGCAATAGCTAGCCGTATAGCTAACCAATGTGAAACCAGGATACACCACGTTTATATACCAGAATGCACCATGTTTATGTGCCAGGATGCACCACGTTTATGTACCAGGATGCACCACATTTATGTACCAGGATGCACCATGTTTATGTACCAGGATGCACCACGTTTATGTACCAGGATGCACCATGTTTATGTACCAGGATGCACCATGTTTATGTACCAGGATGCACCACATTTATGTACCAGCATGCACCATGTTTATGTACCAGAATGCACCACGTTTATGTACCAGGATGCACCATGTTTATGTACCAGGTTGCACCACATTTATGTACCAGGATGCACCACATTTATGTACCAGGATGCACCATGTTTATGTACCAGAATGCACCACGTTTATGTACCAAGATACACCACATTTATGTACCAGCATGCACCATGTTTATGTACCAGAATGCACCACGTTTATGTACCAAGATACACCACATTTATGTACCAGCATGCACCATGTTTATGTACCAGAATGCACCACGTTTATGTACCAGGATACACCACGTTTATGTACCAGGATGCATTATAGCAGAAAGTATGGATTGTTTGGATTGTGTGTGTGTGTGTACAGCCAGATGGAGGGTTGTTTTATTAGCTGTACATGAACAGGCGTGTGTAAAACCTCATCAGACTGGAAAATGTGTTCCTCATTTCATGAGACCTTTAAACAGACATTTTTCTGTAAATGGAGCTCTGTGTGTAACCAGATGGAGACCTCTTACCCTTCACTGACATTCACTCCTGCGTCAAGTCTCATTGTTGTGTTTGAGCTCTCTCTCTTTGTTTCCTTTCCTCAGAGATCAGCTCCATCAAACAGGCCAAGGAGCAGCAGGCAGCCGAGGCCCGGAGGCAGGCCACCCCCGTGGTAGGAGACATGAGGCCGCTGGCTGACGCCCTGCCAGAGCTCTCTCAGCTCATCGCCCCCGCCACCACAGCCCCCACTGCACGCCGCAAAAGCAGGAAAAACAAAGTGTAAGTGCCAAGGTGACCCACCAAGGTGGTGCGCCGTAGTTCTCACATTTCTTTAGTCCTCGAGAAGAGTCAGTGCGAGTAAAAACAGACTTAACAGCAGCGATGCCGTCAGTACGAACAGATTGACTGATGAGTCCCCATCTGCTGACTGTTGTCACACTGTTAGCCGCACATTGTCATATGTTTAATCAACAAAAAATATTATTTGTAAAGGGAAAGTGCAGTAAATGGATCCGTCAAATTATGAAATGAACAGATGTCCAGGCTTATTTACACACAGACATCTGCCTCTGTAGTTAACTGGACAAGATATAATGGACAACATGTCCCAGAATTCTCTGAAAGCAACATTTAGCCCAGCTGCAAACGATTACATTTATGATCAGTCACTAGTGAGAGGAGACTCTGAGATCCCAGTGTGCACAGCCCGGCTAACAAACTAACAGCAGCTACAGTTGGTAGCAGTTTACTTCACTGTCCGTCAGGAAACTCTGTAATCACAGAGAGAGATCCAGCCATAAATCCCATCTCTAGGCATCAGTAGATCCTTGGTTTGCTCCTGCGTCACGCGGCCCACTGCACATGCTCATTAGTATTTCTGTCGATGGCCCCGTCTTTGCGTTTCCGCTTGGTTCATAGACGACTTGTTTCTTTTTCTACAAATGTAAATCCTCCACATCTTAAAACATACAAAGCTTGTTTGCAGGTGGAGGTGTCCGGTCAACAGTTTTACAGAGGTCTGTAGGGAAAAAGGGGGAATCATGGTAACTCCAACCTTTTGGAAAATGCAACACAAAATCAAATCTTCAAACTACTTTCACAAAACCTCTGACTCCTCTGGCAAAAATCAATCAGATGCCTCGGAACCATTTCATCCGTGCCAGGGCACAAGGTCAGCAGCGGCCGCCGGCTAGGCGCTTCTTAAATATGCAAGTGGCTTCACACAGCCGCAGAACCCCTCTGGTGACTCCACACCTGTGTCACAGCAGGTCAAAGACAGGCCGAGGTTTTCTGTGACAGGCCTTGCGCAGCTCGAGAAAAACAGTTCTACACAACCGGTTTAATCGCTTCATTAGAAACAAGCGAACAGTCCGAAGCCGTGCATAAAACATGTTTATTGTACTCGCGTTCAGCTTCTGCTGCCGGTGTTTACCGCTCTGCCGCACCGTGCAGAGTGTCTTTGGACTGACTGACGGGATAAATGGGTTTAAGGTGCTGAGCGTTCACTTCAGAGAATGAGGTTTAGTGTTTTGGCAGTCGCTCCTGTCTGCCGTCGCCATGAGTCCTTTCAGATCGCCTTCAGCAGGACGGATTAGTCTCATTGTCGGCGCTCGAACGGGACTCGGGGTAACGGAGCAGGCCGGGGTGGCTCGTGCTGCTGCAGCAGAACCCGCTCAGGACTCGGTTTTTAAGTGAAGTGACTGTCGGAGAGAAGATGGAAACGGGCGGGACGTCACATCCCGAGACAGACAACCACATAAATCCCGCCCGAGTCGGACGCGGACGGTGGAATATCTCTCCCCTTCTCGTCGCTCCTCTGAATCAGTCGGGCTCCTTCCGCCGAGCCTCCTGCCCTGCGCCGCTTCCGCGACGGAGCGGTTATTCGTGCGCTCGCAAACGTGGTCGTAAAAAAGCCCCGCGGCTCGTTTTCATCGCGTCCTGCTCCACGCCGAAGAGGTGACACGATTGGACTCACTTTGAGGGACCTCACTTTCATTTTAAAACAGAAAAATAATAACGGAAGACAAGGTGTGTATTTCTCACGGCCAGAAATGGTTTTAGTGTATTTTCTTTATTTTAAACTTTATTTCTTCATAGCAAAAAATAATATCGGTACAAAACCACGATAATCTGTTGAAACGAATCAGTGAACCAGGGTCAGTGTGCCTTTGTTTTCCTCTCATAAATCATATGAAGACCTGTCAGAGAGGTCATCATTTAACTGTTATATGCTGGCCACCATGCACACGAGAGGGCCACAATATTAGGAACAACTTTCAATATACAAGACAAGAGCGGCGGAAATCATCTTAAATATTTCAGTTCTGATTTTGGTATTAAAATTAAAATAAAACTAACTTTTTAATACTTGTTTATGAAAGAAAAATGCAACAAAACACACTGACCTGCTTTATAATTTCTGTCAAACAAAAATGAAATCCCACACATATAAAATAATAAAAATAAAAACTAGATATGTAGATAATTTCATACTATTCCATAGACAGGTTAGATGGCATGGTGTGTTTTGTACCTGTAGGTTGAACTGTGACGTCTTGTCATGTTGTAAGTGTCTCCGTCTCCGTCTCCGTCCCCACAGGCCGGTGAAGAGACCCGAGCCCACGGACTTCAGTCAGATGAAGCAGTCACAGAAGCGCAAACTCCTGTAAGCCGCTCGTCTTCCCCCTCCTTCTCCTGCACATTCAGCAGTGAAGACCCTCCCCGTGAACCTTCTCTGTGCATTTTATTTCTACTGCAGGGAAACGGAGACGAGCCGCTTCAGCGACGCGGCGAAGACCCTCTCGGCCAAAATGAACCCTCTGGCCGACATCGGCGAGCAGCTGAGGAAGCGGATGAGGCAGGAGGAAGAGCAAGGTCCGGGCTAACGGCGGCGGCGGCGGCAGCAGCGTAACCCTCGTGAGAGGGAAGCGCTTCCGCACGACGTCAAATCAACAAACCCTGCTTGATTCCGTCAGTGGAAAACCCGAGCCCGGTACATCATCGGGGTTTAAAAGGAGGAAGAAGCCAATCCTCCCTCACATCGCTCAGCCACTGACTTTGAAGGATGCTGCTGACTGCTCCCAGACACTTTGATCATGTTGACTGTAACGGATATCTCCCGCTTTTATTATACACATCTCCTCATCTGTAATAAATCTCAGTCCATTTAACAACGTCAACTTTTCCGTGTGCTTTCTACGCGCTCGTGTTTTCAGCCGCGCCAGGCTCTCAAACACTTCGCAGTCAAACCAAATCTGCCTCGTTTTCTCTCGACACCTACACGCCGTTCCCACTCTTCTATTTTCGGTCTTCTCATTGTGCCCGATTGAGAAGAAGATCAGCTCCCAAAGCCGAGTGACTCATCCGCGATAACCATAGCAACTGATCCATTGGAAATGAACATCTTGTCAGGGCAACACTGAGCCGCCGCCTGAATGAAAATATTGTCAAACTGTCATCGGCGGGCGCCGTGATCCCGAGAGACGCGCAAATCTATGAACGTGCATTAAAAAAAAACGCGCGCGCGCGCGCGGAGACACTCGACTTGTTACCGAACTCGTCATATTTCAGTTACACGGTGTGTCATGAGATATTTTCATAATGACATCATAATAATTATGAGAGTCACTCATACGTTATTTAAATGTATGACACCACGTCATACATCTCATTACTTTTATGGTTTATCAAAATGTTTGATCTTTTTTTTTAAATAATTGTAAATTATTAAATACTGCAACTTTATTTGTGTCATAATACATATAAGTAAGTCATAATAACAGGAAATAAATGTATAAAATCCTTGAGGTTAGGTTAATGCTAAGTACTCACCGATCTGTATACGTATGTCTATATATTGCATAAATTGCTATTTGAAATTATTTCTGTGCCATTTAGTGTGTTGTAACAAATTACAGGAGCCTCAAATCGCAATATTAAAAATGGCATCATAGCAGAAATACAAAAGCAATTTAAGGATGGAGCTTTAAAGATATCGTCCCCATTTCATGTAGCACTTATCTCATGGAGCCATCAGAACAAAACAAAAAAATAATTTTTCATACGCGGCCCCCCTGTAAGATGAAGAGAAGCCTGCTGATCAACAGTTACCTGAAAACATTCATGACTTTCAAGTCCAGTGTGTCAGATTAGAGCGTGTTTTTGTTCAGATCTACAGTAGCCCAGAACGGACAAACTAAATACAGGCTTTAAATATTCCAGTTTCAGTTCAGGGTGAGGCGAGGGTGTTGCAATAAGCAAACCACACCACTGGAAGCCATTAAATCTTACACGCTGAACCTTTAAGCTGAAGAATTCTGACTGACTATACGCAACACTGTGCCTCTCCAGGTAAACTTTACTTCATGCAGTGCTCAAGAGAGTCCAATAAATGATTTTGGTTCCCTTTTTTTTGGTGCGTTGTACACTTTACGTCGTAGTGACCGCCGGGCCCTGCAGGAAACAGAGAGGAAGAGGACGTGCAAGAAATTCTCGCCTGAAATCGAGCAGGGCTGTCGATGGCACGTCTACCCATCTCGTCCCCAAATTCTGCCACTTTTAAAACAGAAAACGATGTGATGACGACTCGGATTCCGACTTAGCTGATGTAGCAGTGTGTCAAAGAGTCAAATCTCTTATCACGGTATTCGACCAGTTGACCTCGGTGGCTTCCCTGAAATCCCGAAAAGTGTTGACTTGTGCTGCGCGGCGCGCGACGCGTGCGGAGAGAACCCGCGCGGCTCGGTCGCCTGAAAAAAAAAGAAAAAAGGACGCAGTCCGTTCTCTGTGAAGTTTTTCCAGTTCGATCTTGTACCGCGAGCTCCTCTGCGGCGGCGCGGTGTGTAAGAAGATATGGAAGTGACAAAAGAAAGAGAAAGAGAGAGAAGGAAAAAAATGAGCCCACAGCTAGCTTCTGCTATGATTAGATTAGAGGTAAGAAAAACCTAATCAATACAAGGTTCAGTGCTGCTGCGGGCCATTAGGACTCATTAATAATGGATGTATGGAAAGAGACAGTGTCAAATTAAAAGTAATCAGAGCTCATTGTTAGCAACCTTCAACATATAGTGAATATATACGGTGTGGATGTTCCTCCAGCCTTCAGTCCGCGCGGATGTTTTGCAGGCTGACAGGTGTGGACACATTCCCTTATTTTTTTTTTTTTTTCCCTGAATCTCCTCCTGACTGCAGACTTTGTTCTACTCCGGCTGTCCCGCATTCCTGAGCCGGGCGCTGAGCAGCAGAGACTTGACAGAGCCGCTCTCGTCTCGTCACCAGCCGGCTGCTCGGTGACGGCAGGGGACGACCCAACGTGAACGCGGCACACGCGCGTGCCCGCCCGCGGGAAGAGGATTAAAGGGCCGTGCTGCAACACGCCTCCTTGACAGTCCAAAACTCAGGAATTAAAAACATGTCGGCGTCTGAGACCCACACATTGATGCATAAAACTCCACTCTCCATTCTTCCTGCTGTTCTTGACTTGTATGGAATATAATATTCGACAGCATTATCGGACACATCGTGGCAAATAATACAACTCGCAAACGCACACAAACATGGATTGTTGGCAGGTTTGAGGCCCTCAGATTTCTATGATGAAAAATCCACACTATTCCAATTAATTCATTGATTTAAATAAAATAAAATATTACCCAATAGATTACATTAATGTCTAGTTTAGCATCTAGCAAGAAGTGATTCAGTTCAAACCACTTTATTCGTCCCAGTGGCGCAGCGTCACGTCGACACCTGAAACCTGAAACATGCAGATAAATGACACAGGGCGCTACATGTGGACAGGTCTGCCAATGATTTGACGTATGATCTTAAAAGGGACGAGATAAAAATGATACACATAATAAAAGCAGATTTAAAAACACCCCAGTGTGTCACAGGGACAGTGGTTGATTGAGCAGTTGGATTGGACTGCTTGCTTTGTTGACGCGTGACGCTGAAAGCTCGCTCTAAAGAACACGACATAAAGAAGAGCGTTTACATACGCTAGAGAGATACAGATGTAACGGCGGAGGTATAAATATGCATAAATTCAGCTATGTGCAGCATGTGCAGCAGTTACATTATGCTCGTTAGAATCACACATTATATATTCAGATGTCAGATAGAAGTAAATAATGTGCTATATGTTTGCTGAACTTGGGGGAAAAAAAACAAAGTTATGTCTCACTGAGACTCATCATGTGTTTTGTGCATTTCTAGTTGACTTCGGGTGAAGTGTGACGCGTGAAGAAGCTCATTAGTGTTTGGACCGCATTAAATATTCACGTAGAGAGTTTCCAGTCCGCTGTCAGTCATCCAGAACGCTCACGTTTGAATCGCAAACCAGTCCTGTTTATGCTCCCCGGCATGATCTGAGCTCCGCGGCGCGGCTGTTTCTGAAAAACAAACCCGCTCGATATTCATCCGTGTTTAAAGAACCTCACCTGCTTTTGCATATTTCTCCCGTTAACGCGAAACCCGCGTGCGCGTTTTTGCGGTCGTATCTTTCCTGGAGGTGGCGGAGCACACTCACAGCAACGCATTGTTAGACCATCAAACGGGTGTCCCAATCCACACGGGGGGGGTCTTTGTCAGGTCAATGAAGTTATGCGACGGGAGATTACCGTACTGGATCAGGTGAACCTAAAAAAAGGGCCTCGAGGCGGACCAGACCAAAAACCGCCTGACTTCCTGTGTGTGGCTACCAGCTCCGAGCTCATTAGCTCCTACTAAAAACAGCTCACAAATATATAGTTTAAATTTTTTTTTCTTTTTTTAAGTACTTCAATAATTTCCTGAAACGGCTGCTCGATGCAGTTTTTAATAAACGTCACTCGGGAATGAGGACAGGCCGTGTTTGTTGTGGGGGGGACTATTTTCAGCGGTGGATGAATCCACATTTGCTGCCCAGACTGCAGCAGCTCGGCTTCTAATTTTAACCTCCTGGTGCGTCTTGACCGCTGCTTGCGTATTAAATAGTTAACATCATTATTTAGTCATTAACAGTCATTAATTAGTCGTTTATGAACATAAACTCTTTTTTTTTTCCCCCTGCCGTTGCGTCTGTCAGGTTTCCTACAGCGCCGATCAGTCCATCATAACCGGATCAGAATGTTAAGGTGTTTACATCAGTTCATGGTTTGGACTCTTATTTTGAAGGCTCTCTCTCTCTCTCTCTAGCATATGAAAGTGAGGTTGGTTGAATAACTCCCAGCTTGCTGGCCCCGCTGGGCCTCCGTACATTCGCAAGGACGCGAGTTTACTTAACACGTCTCCCATCCTTCAAAGAGCGGAGCTCCGCGAGGGGGAGCGTGAACGGAGCGAAGGAGCACCTTTTGAGTGTTTTGCTCCTCTGATGTGTACATTTCTCCTGGCTCCGGAGTCCTCTCATTTCCAACCCCTCCTCTGCCCGCCTCGGTGATTTGCTCTGACTCAGGATCCAGCCCCTCCAGCTCGGTCACGTATTTCTCCTACGTGACTCACTGGATGCCGGTGAAAACCGGGAGCAAAAAACGAGAGACGACGACGGGCTGTCGCGCGCCGAACAGTGACCCGTGCGAGAAGAGAGCCTGCACGCTCCAGATCAGCCCCGGAGATCCGTAATGAGGAAAGAATTACACGAGAAAGAAGCATAGAAATTCTAGTTAGAATTTTTAATGACATTCCCGGTGGTTAGAAATCATCTCGTGCCCCCTGAGTGCTGCTGGTGATTAATCAGATGAAAGTTTGCTGCAGGGCCTCCTCTTTCTCGCCTGGCTGCCTGCGTATAGTACAGGAGTTAACCTGAGCAGTAAAGAGAGCGTCTGACAGGAAGATTTTTTTTTTTTTTTTTTACATTCCACAATATAGTTTTTAATATTTCATGACTCGGGGAGAAAAGCGTAGAAAGAGCCGGACTGTTTTGACGATGCGGCAGCTGCTTCTGTTCTGTTCCGTGTGGAAGTGAGAGCAGCAGGAAGGAGAAGGAGGCGTTTGTGTTGTGTGAAAAGGAATATGAAAAGTAAGAAAAACAGAGGAAACGATAAATCAGTTAAAGCTTTTGAACCTTGCTTGCTGAAACAAAACTGTTGCGAAATTATTCGGAGAATTTCAACAATGCAAATTCATTTTGTTGCATTCAGGAAACAGATACTATCCCAAATATAGGATAGATAGGAGGCCATCAGGGAAGCGTATGCCGAAAAGTAATGTAAAGAAACATTGGAAGCTCTGAATATGACCCCACATGTACGACCTGATTGGGCAGATTTCAGTCAGAGCGGAGCCAATCATGCAGCAGTGATGCATTCACTGCAGCTGCTGTGAAAGTAAACGGGAAAGGCATTTATTTCAAAACTGCTATCTATAAATCAAGTTCAACTTTAAACTGACTGCGGAAACATTTTTATGTGCAGTCATTTTGAGATTTGGGGCTAAGAAACACGCCAAAATTCACACTAAGTGTTTGTTTCCTTAGATTTCACATGAAATGGCATTATGTAACGCCTCATATGTTAAATATTGAAACATATTTCAGAAAATGTCTTCATGTGAGTAACCAACCGATGAAGTTTCATGGTGATATCTGAGTTACAGCATGAGGAAGATTGATGTTTTTTTTGGTTTGTTGGCAGTATTTTCTGATAAAGACGGATCTCCTAAATTCCCTCTGTAAAAACCTTCAAATCTAATATGCCAGCAACATGACACATGAAGTTTGAACCTGGATTCACGTATGTTTATGTTCTGAAAATGAGTGCATTTTTAGCTAGATAACGTATCATTTGGATATTTAAACCTGTTTTTCATGCGAGTAATACACTGGGGACGTGAAATGATAGATTGAAGTAGTGTGTCCTCTCAATAAAAATAAGAAATGTTGGAACATTTTGAATGGATTTGATCATTTTTGGCTCGAGGACAAAGCGCGTCTTGACAGCAGTTCCCCCGTGAGGACGAGGGTCAAATGGAGAAATCTCAGCCGCTGCTCGATGAATAGAATACTGATGTATTGATCATGAAACGTATCGACCGGCTGAAGATGTATTCTGCTTTTTTTCCCCCATTGTGTCATGGGGGGACGATGACAAACGTTTCACCTCCTGATCTTTGATGCTGAGTTCAGGGACGGGGCTCTTTAAATCCCGAGAAGCTGCTGCGTGTTGCGGATTCACCGACCCCGGTCAGACTGTCATAGAGTACAGTAAAGTTGTTTGTGTTCAGACAAATTCATTCAGCGAGCGGATTTAATTTTCATATATTTCTTTTCTTTTAATCGAGATTCTTTGACGGAAGAACAGAAATCACGGCGCTGTCTGCACGCAGCCAGACTCTAATATAAATAACAGCGACAGAAAAACAATAAAGACTTCTGAAAATGAATAATTAAACATCCACTCCAGGCCTAACAAACCATTCTTTAACTCTGCTCTCACCACAGAAGAAGAAAACAATATCCACCCAGCGTCTCCCGACTTGAATCTACATTCACACGTCTCCATAAATGATTTAGGCGTATTCGTTTCTGCCAGCGTCACTCTGCGTCGTCCTTTATTTCCCAGTTTGTTTAAATAATTTTTTCATCGTGCCATACGATACCGTCTCCGGGTTTAGTTTTTACTCTTCCAGTTAAAAGACTTCAGCTTTTCACTTCCAAAACACACACACACACACACACACACTCACCACTGCAACCGCTTTAAACATCCGCACACGCTTAAAGAGTTTCCCAAAAAGGGATAATTTCACCTCAATTAAGTCATTCTGTGGAAGCTACACACGTTGTAAAGTCGACTGAAGAAGCACTGTTAGGTGCAAAAACACGAGTTATCCAGTAGCAACACATTTTTGTCCAACTCAATCATCCGGGTTTGGGATTTCGAAGGTATCACTACCCCCAAGAGGAGCTTTATCTCTCCAGGAGAGACGTCTGAGTACTCTGCCACCTCACGGAGTGAATATAAATGGCCAGCTAGAGCTGATCTGTTACTTTCGAAATCTATTGAAATGATAGAAATATTTAAACGTTCAAATATCTCCGTGATCTGAGAGGTTGTTACCGTCATTTTGTTTAAAGTCATTTGACTGGCTTGAGCTTCTGTCACTGTTTAAAGGTCCCGTGTGTAGGATTTAGTGGCACCTAGTGGTGAAGCCCTCCCATGCTTCACCCTTTTCTTCCAAGCAAGTTAGGAAAAACTCCGGCTGCCAAATGGACAATGAAAGCAAAAGTCCATATCTAGATCAGTATTTAGTTTGTCTGATCTGGGCTACTGTAGAAAAATGGTGGTTCAACATGGCGGACTCCATGGAAGAGGACCCGCTCTCTCTGTAGATATAAAGGGCTCATAATATATTATATTAATGGAAACATACTCATTAATATTATATGCCCTTCCTGCCAATAAATACTCCTATATCTGATGTACACACTGGACCTTTAAAGTTCTGATTCGCTGAAAGCCTCCGTATCTAAAAAATACTTTTAAGGAAAGTAGATGTATAAATTAAATTAAGTTAAAATGAAACCGTTCCTATTTGACAAATCTTTATGGACCACACTTTCCTAAACTCCTCGAACTGGATGATTTCCAGTTGAGGCCATAAGAATCTTTCAGGCACCCACGTTGTGTTCTGATGTGCCAGAAATAATCAGAGTGGGATTTGGTTGCACTGCAACGCCTACCTCTTAAAAAAAAAAAAAAAATCTAAATGTTTCCATAACTAACTTTGAACATGAAATGAAGCTGTTTGTTAAAGTACTCTTCTGGCAGAAAGACATTCATCACGCTGCGCTGACGAGAAACGAAGGGAAGGTTTCATGATTTATCGAGCTCTGCTGACACGAAGAGATGATAACATCAGCACAATCTACAGCAGCATGTCATGGATATTAAAATAAATGAAATTGGCGTAATAATTATAATGTTTCTAATGTAATAGCATCATCATCATTTGATAAGAAATCAGTATGATTAAATATGAAAGAAGCTTTGTGTAAGTATTTCTGACAGAATGACGTTTATCACATTACTGACATGCTATATATATATATATATATATATATATATATATATATATATAGCAGCCATTATTGCTAAATAAACCACGGAAGATGGAATTATTACACGGCTACTCACTCAAATTATTACTTTCAATTTTGTTGGTATAAAAAGTATTTTATTGCATCTGCTGTGCTTCAGCAACTATGATTGCAACTGCATCCACAGTAACAACGTTCCATTATTCATTCCGTAGTCGGTTATACGGAAATAACCGACCACGGAATGCTGCATTTGACCAATCGAATAGAATCGAGCGCTCAGCAGGGCCATGTAATGATTTGAAGTAAACACTTCTAACGTGTCGTGATCTCAGGTGTGTTCACGTTCTGTACATACTGACTTTAAATTGTGTAGTTTGCTTTTGGTCCAAGATATTGATATCAAACAATGAATCAACACATTTCTTTGTATCCTAAGATCTTTCACTTTCAGCAAGAATGTGTAGAAGTTTCTCCACCACCTTTACCTGAACTTAACCATCCCAGGAAATCTCATACCTCCAGCCAAGCAAGTAATATAATAAATTATTATGTATGTATGGCATCCTGGTAGGCTCAAACTTGATGTGATGTCGAGGAACATGGCGTCCAGACACAATGACCGCTCACGTTAGCCATGTTTAATTCCATATTAAAGCAGAGTTTATTTATTCTAGTTTATTTCCGTGTCCGAAAACTTCATCACCGTGAAGCTCCTATGATGCACTTTGAGTGGAGCTCATAAAGATTTATGAGGTGGGATAAAAAAAAAGGTTTCACCCGTCACTTCAGGTCTTGGTTTTCTATATTTTTTTGTCCATTCATATTCATACCAATAAATCTCACAGCTGTTCTAAACAGAACTATAAAACGACGAGCCAACTAAAAGGCCACGAGGTCACGGCGTGTCATTGGGGGCATGTGTAGCTCTTATTTCTGGTTATCCACTCTCCTGTAATACAACCGAAGCCCTCTGTGTTTCTAAATGATGTTTATGTGGAACATCTGAACTATTAAATTGTAATGAGTTTCCTCAAAGTCCAAATTTATGGTTCCAGAAGACGGAGGAATGTTAATAAGTTCTAGCAAATCCAGATGTTGAGAGACATGTGGAGCTGTTTTGGTTCACGGATTTCACAGGCCAACACGCTCCGAGTACAACAATGCAAATCACAACCCACGACTGCATTTCTTTTTTTCTTTTTTTTTTTAATTCGACGAGCAATTTCATTCAATTGCTGTTGTTACAGTGCTGCTTCCTGGGTAATTCCGAGTCAATACAAAAGTGCACGTTTGTCCCGCAGATCTGAGCCTCCCGTAATAAGGTTAAACCAGATGAAATGTCAGTGAACCCTGAGGGGAAACGGAGCCATTACGGCCTCACAGTGAACAGAGAGAGAGAGAGAAAGAGAGCAAAGAAAAACACGGGGGAATGGGGGGAAATTAAACATGCACGGCTGCCAAATTCAATACGGGAGGGAAAAAAAGTGGCGCTGTGGCATCACGAGGATGTGCAGAACAGCTGCAGCCGATAAGGAAGTGCATTAGAAATATCCATGAAATCGTCACCTTTCAGTTGTGTCACTCCAATTCCAAAAAAATGGAAGTAGTTAAAAGATAAAATATATATATATATAAAAAAAATAAAGATTCTTCAACTGACTGTCTCATTCTTACCAGTCAGAATGTAATTATAGATATCTCAAAATTACATTTTGGCCCATTTGGTCAGAATGTTATTACAGCGCTGTTAAACGGAAAGCTTCGACTTTTGGCTCCAAATAAATATCCGTAATGTGAATCCCTTCAGTGGAATAAATAATAAAGCACTGTGAGGATATCAGTGACGGCATTACCGATGTATTTTAGCAGATTTCTGACGGTCAGAATATAGTCGTAACTCGTCCGAACGCAGCCCGAGAGGTCTGAAAATGCGTTTCGAGATTTGCCAAGTCAAACCTCCTAAATGTATCTTCTACGTACATCCACGTCACTTTTTTTAGTGGAATTATGACACAGTTTTCCTGCACTCTCGTCATGCTCGAGTGATCTACATCTGCCTTTAGTCTTCCACTGTTTCCAGATCCCCCTCTCTATCTCCCAGATCCAGAAATTCCACTTTTTGTCCACTTGAGGCTGGCTCCAGAAGTGAGTCAGTCTCCATAGGTCCCCATGTTCAAATGTCCAACTTCACAGCAGAAATAAACACGTTTACAGCCTGGTACAAAAAACAGTTTTGGTCTCTATAGCTTCCCCGTTCATGACAACTGTAAAAAAAAACCCCAAAAAACTAAATTCTACTGACTTAAAATAATAGTTTGACAAATCATGATCCACTTACTCGAGCTTTTTATGCTTCTTTGAATAAAACTCCATGTCAGTTCAGACTGATGCACACCATAAAAACAGGCATTTAGAAAATGATTGCATGTTTGTTGTTTTTTTACAGGGTCCTGACATGTCAACATATCTGTCTCCATGACAACTGAGCAGACTCACTGATGAAGCCCATGCAATGCGGCTGAGAGCACCAGAAAAAGACGCTTCTTATTGACATTTCGTCGCGCTTTAATTGATGTGACTGGAATTCTGGAATTTAGGACAGCGTTATTGTCCTGTAGCATCGTACTTTCTAAGTAAAAGCGCCTCAGCATCTCTATGCCGCGGTGGTCTGCGGGCTCATTAAATGATTCATCGCAGCATAAAATAACACCGGCGCTCCTCTCTGCGTTCACTGGAGCTCACGGGCCGCTCTGCTCTGTGTTACACATGGCGTATAAAAACAGTTTTTTCTCCCCTCTCTCTCTCTCTCTCTCTGTCAGTGTACAGTATGTGCGCGGTGTGTCCAATCAGTGTGTCCGCCGGTGCGTAATGCGCCAATGTGGCCTCATTTCTCTGCGCCCACCTCTTCCCCGCTGTCCAATAAGAAGAGGCGGCATGTGGAGCAGCCAGGAAAGACTTTGCCTGGGTGATGTTGCTCAGTGGTTTTTTTTTTTCCCTCTCTCTCTCTCTCTCTCCCTCTCTCTCTCTCTCTCTCACCCCGCAGAGCCCCGCTCCTCCATTAGTGTGTCCTCCTTAGCGCCGTGCGCGGAGTTCGGACGCTGCAGCATCACCTGCGTCAGGGTCGGTTGGCTTTAGCAGAGACTTCTCACACCCCCCCTCTGACTGAAAACACCCTCACAGACAGGCTCACCGTAAGTCCCCAGCACTGGGTCGTTTTTAATTTATACACACATTATTTTTAATTTATTTTGATTTTGTTGCTTGAGTTCACGCCTCTAGAGCGGCTGGGGTCCTCCAGTCAAAACTCCATTTACAAATGCGTAACCGTTAACCGTACGTCGCTTCACGTTCCAAGCACGCCGCTGACGGAACACTGCGCGGTGTTGGTACAACAAATAAAGCACGCCGGCATGATCGGCGTGTGTGTCGCGTGAAAAGCGGTGGTTACGTCCTGTTAATTACCTCTCAATTAACCGGCTGCCGCTTCACGGCGCAGCGCGGTGCCGAGCGTTCCGGCGGAGGAAAACTGTGGAGACAAACAGGCAAAGCTGCTGTGTTATCGGACCTGCTGCTGCAATGTGTTTTCATCTGCACGCCGAATTGAAGCGACGCCCCAAGCGAATACGACAGACCCGTAAATGAGGTTGTGACCCACGCGGTGTTGCGGA
The DNA here is from genome assembly GCA_014281875.1 of Nibea albiflora. NCBI lineage: Eukaryota > Metazoa > Chordata > Actinopteri > Sciaenidae > Nibea > Nibea albiflora. Next base: position 1,537,687 of record CM024812.1, on the reverse strand, counting down.
TCATCAGCTTTTTGCTTAAATTAGTCGCGTTTTTTTCACGAAGTTTGGCCGCGACTTCCTCCTGGTGTGAGGGAAAGCGCAGTGAGCACGACTCGCTGATATATCCACTGTGCATCTGAATATTTGGAGAGAGCGCTGTATGGTCGGATTGAGCAGCTCTCGAAAGAGATCACATCGGGACACCGTGAATCCGATTGAAAATCCGATCAGGTGCCGCACTAAATTCACACATAACCCGAACATTGTGATTGTTTCAGCATGTCGACCAGCTGCTTTGATTATAGACTACCAAGCCTTATGATAAAAAAAAAAACACTCAATTTGCACAATCAGGGAAAGAGGTCGCCCAAATAAACCTGTCAAAGTTGACTGTGGGGAATAGAACCCAAAAATGAAACGTTGTTTTGTACCATGAGGCAAAAGGAAGATTTTTTTTTTTTTTTTTAAAGAGCGGATACACATATTTTCAAATCTGATAAGACTGTTTGGGACTGTGCAAAGGACCCAAGCTTGAAACCAAGGGGCACCAGGGCAAAACCTCAGAATCACACCTTGTTGTCGCAGGTTTGAATCTCTGCTTCCTGGGTTCTGGCGCAAACATTAAAGCCCGCATCGTCATGTTCCAAAACACGATTTGTTATTCGTCTTTGTGGGATGCCTGTTTTCCTCCATGGAAGTGGAAATACTCCACATGTTGTGTGTGTGTGTGTGCGGTGCTGGCCCTAATGACAATCAGTGGTAGACTAAGCCGAATGGAAAGTGAGTGTTGAAATCAATATTCCGCCATGAGACACAGATGAAATGGCTTCAGCGTTAATCATCTAGGAGTGCCGATGCCAGTAGACTCGTATCTTGACTGATGAATATTGACTTCAGAACTCAGTGTCCCGTTGGAAGGGTTTTTTTTTTTCTTCGATTGTTTGGTCTGATTGAATTCAAAATGACCCTACATATTCAAAGCGACGCGGCAAAGCCTCATTATTCCTGCATCCAAACATGTAAATAAAAGTACAGTCCCCCGTCTCACAGTGTTGAAGTTAAAGTTGTAAATTCAGGACTCCTGTCATTAAGAGCCGGTGTGTTAAACATCCATTTTCTTGGAAACATTCATAAATTATGCAGAACACATTAAAAGACTATTTTAGCATGAAGACAGATCACTCTGTGTAATTCCCCCGCGAGGAAAACTGCCCTCGGCTGCAACGGAACGCCTATTTGGCAAATTCATTTGTGCTGCGATTACTTCTGGCCTCTGCATGGCTTGGCTCAACTCGCCCCAGGCTTCTTTTTTTTTTTCTTTCTTCCTTTCTTTCTTTTCATTTTGCGCTTGTCTTCCACTTAGCCTACATGCACAGAAATAGAAGTAAAAAGGCGGCTGGCAGAATGCGCGCTCGCTTCCGTGGATGTTTATTCAAAGTCGGCTCGGTGTGACTCAATCTGTGGGCATCTTCTAGCAGACCTCGCTCTACTGTATTTTACTGTGCGTCACTCGAGCAGAAAGGTTTTGCAAGATGTTTACGAGCTATAATATGTCGTATGTTCACATTTAAAGGTAAAAAAAACAACCTAGACATAGATATATATTAAATATTTTGGTGGGTTGTGTACTTACTTTATCCCAAATGTTTCCAACAGTGTTCAAATCTAGAGAATTTTCTCATTTAAGCTAACGTTGCATTTACTTGCCTCTAGTTGCTATAACTTACAGGTAAACATGGGATACATCAGAGAGAGAGAGGCAGGAAGTCACCAAATGTGACGTAACTTGAATAAAAGCGTCATGCTCATGGTTGGAATTGTTGGGTCCCTATGAATAATACACCTGCTCGCTGGTCTGATTTTGCGCTGTATGAATAAAATGGAATTGAAAACTTTAATATATTAATGAACAATCATGAACAGTTTCTCTCTAGTCTCCCAGGTTGTTCAACATTGAAAACACCCAACTCCCACGATGCCACGCTACTTAACGACATCGTCAAACCATGTCGTTTGTTATTGTTTTCATGTGAGAGACCCCCCTAGTGGCCAAAATTCTACACTGTGCCTTTAATTTGGTCTAAAATTGGCAAAAGTATCATTTTTATCAGGAACTACCTGAAGAAAGTGGATGAGATTATGATGAGCAGGCCTTCAGTGCCAGATTTCAGTACTGGACAGTTATATACTCTTTGGATATGATGAAAAAAGACTTTTGTAGGATGGCTCCACATCTCACTATCTCTGCTCAGCTTCACCGTTCAGCGACAATGCGTTCAGGGAGTGTTGCGTTCGTGCAGCGGTGCCGCGTTCATTAGCGTCCTCCGCCCCAAACCACAAGCTTTTGTCCCTTGCGTGACTACCACACACCGGCATTCAGTGAGTTTTGCAGAACTGCCGACAACAACAAAGGGGCAGCTGCATCTTATTCACCTTAATGCAAGAGTTTCAGTTTATATCCATCGCTGATGCTCAGTGTCCGTACAGTGCGTGCTCCGTTACAAGTCTGAATGTTCTGTACTAACGTTCTTGCCCGGTGACGGGGTTGAAAAAAGCGGAGTTGTATCCCATTTATTTAGAGCTTTAGTCTAACAGCCCCTATTACTGTCCTTAAGCAAATGATTAGTTGTAGCGCTCCTCAGCGTTCCTGGTTGTCTTGTACAAAAAACAACTTAGAACAGCGACAGAGAGAAAAGAAGTCAGTCCTCACACTTGAGCCAGGCAATGTTTGACACTCTTGCTCGATAAATGATCCGTTCAGCACTTAGTAAAAATGTTCAATATCTAAAATATCCACCCCGTGATTGTACTTGAGAGTGATTTAAATCTTTTTTCCGGCCCGTCCACTCTCACATATTAGACCTACTTAGAGACAGTCGCTCTGCGGTGTCTTGGACTAAATCCCGGGGGCCGAGCGGCGGGCTTTACTATCTGGGATTAGCAGTTCAGACTGGGTGGTCGGAGCGTTTTGTAGACCGCCGAATCCTCTTTTAGACAATTAATGTGCCTTCAGCTTAACCCCATGTCTTACGTGACTCAGCCGGTCATCTTCCTCACTCTGCCGCGTGGTCGGGTTCGCGAGGATGTGGGCTGGAAAAGGAAGGACACTCTCAGGGGGGGGGGCTGACAAATATAGATCACGGCGTGTTTGCTGATGCCGGGCTTGACAACGTTTACTGCGGCCATCAAATCAATTTGTGCTCTTAACCCTAACCCAATCCTGTGAGACACTCAGCAGAATAATATCCTTCATAACTGCTGATGGTCTTTGCTTTTCTTCGCAACAAGACAAGATTAGCAGAATATCTTCATGACTTTATTCTTATCTTCCTCTATTTCCGTGTCAGCGCTGCGGCTGTTGCGTTGCCCTTTTATCGGGGCACATTTACATCATCGTGTAAAAATGATTTGAATTGATGTTATTGACTGCTTGCTGCAGTGCCTCTCATTTCATTACGCTTTTTGTAAACTCACATTGAAAGGCTGGGCGCGGGCTAGCTCTGACTGCTGGGGTTTGCATCAGCTGACAGGTGGAATGGATGACTGGAAATAAACTGGGAGAGGAAATCTGTACCCCCGAGGCTAGACCTGTTAGGAGCAACTCGTTTGGAGACTGGTTCAGAGATTTCTCTGTTAGAATTCCAGGAGAAACAATGACACTTGCAGAATACTGAATGTCTTAAAGTACCAGTGTGTTAGATTTTGTCACGTCTAGCAGTGTTGTCACCTCAACCTCTCTTCTTAGCTTGAAGGAGAAACCACGCTGGCTTCAAAACATGCGATAACGCAAAAGGCCCTATTTAGAACCAACGTTTAGTTTGTCAGATCCGAATCGTAGAAACACAGCGGTTCAACATGGCCGACTCCACGTAAGAGGACCTCACCCTCAGTACAGTTGTCATGAATGGGGAAATTAGCTATAGAGACCAAAACTGTTTTTTGTACCAGGCTGTAATTTTTGTTATTTCTGCATTTTAACATGGGGTCTTATGGAGACTGACTCACTTCTGCAGCCAGCCCCGAGTGGACGATTGAGGAACTGCAGTTTTTGGCACTTCTGCATTGGCTTCACTTGCGCAGCCACAGAGGTTGCCGCTTGGTCTGTCGAGTAAAGTAATGTTATGATTATTCATATTCATATTCTATGAATAGTCCCATAAATCTGACACACTGGACCTTTAAGGACTGCGTTTCATAGTCTGGCAGTCCTTTTAGCAGAACAGTATTGGTTGTCTAAGCCAAAAGTAAAAATATTTTCTGATCTGCAACCTCGTGGTGAAGCCTCTGCTCTTGTTCCTGTCCCGTGTCCAACACCCCTGCTATCCTTAACCAAACAATTTCCCCGTCCTGCCGTAACAATGCACCTCTGAACTTGACACAGAGACTGTTGAGGTGCTTAGGGATGTACAAGCACTCCTCCTTTATCTTAATGGCAGCCTTGTCCTGGGGCAGCGGCTGGACAAAGAGGAAGTGCCCTTATCTCAGAGAGGGGCAAGAGCCTTGTCTGCGATCCTGAAGGGGATTCATGATCACAGCGCGGCAAGGTGACTGTCGCCACAGCGCTGCTCGGTGGAGTTGTTAATGCCGAAAGAAGACTGAGAGGACAGAGGGAAGATGTTTGCGCTTGCTCGTCATTCATTGCGATCCTCCTCCGTCAGCCTCAGTCGTCAGGCATCATTATTTTACTCATGGTGAAGCAGGATGTGTCAGCGCTCATAAGTCAGAGGGAGAAGCGGGACGAGTGAGGAGCGGAATGCTGATCTCATTGTGAAATTCACTGACGGCGTGGCAGATGGCATCTAATAAGGGTCTTAAAATCACACCGTCACAGGTGGGATTGTGCTGTGTGCTTTGGAAATATGGTAAACCAGTGTGACGTGACGCATCGGCAGAGATATTTTCAATATGTCACTGTTAACTGGGGTGGTGTAGAGGAAGGTTTTTAAAACCCAAACATATATATATATATATATATATATGATTTTTTTGGCCACCTGGGGGCAGTAAAACAAACTGTAAACACACCACTGACATATCACCACCTTATAAAATTCATAATAACGAATGTGTCAGCAAGAAGTTGTCTATTTACGCAGAGACAAACCAGCGTTAGCAGTAGTATTCAGAGTCATGTTTCTTGCTAATCTTTATTTTAGCTCTCGTTTTGGTCTCCACCAACTCCTTTAGTCTCTCAGCAGCAGACTACGTCTGTCCGTCGTAGCGCGTCAGTGTTCAGATCTCGTGAATGAACGAAGCGGCGACACCCCGACCAGAGATCCGTGCCCTAATCTCACAGGAAGTTATGGTTCAGTCTTGGAAGTCTCGCAAGTCTAACATGTGTCTGAGATGAGAGGAATCTTTTAGAAATTCCAAAACAACCACAGGTTCTTTTGGAGGGCAGGATTTAAAGTGGAAAGAAAGAAAGGAAACACTGTGACCACAAATATGTTATGGTAGCACAAAAATCCCCCAACATCCTACAATCAGAGAGGCCTGAGACATTAAAACAACATCTTTCATTGCTTTATAATGTCTTCACTCTGTCTGCGACACTCTCTGTGATTTAGACTTTTTTGATACCTTCAGAAGGTATTTGTGGTCCTGATGTTTTCTTTGTTTCTTTTCACATTTGATATATTCCCAGTACTCGGCAGCTTGATCGGGACGCAACGCAGATTTGTCTACATGTGTTTGTCTTGACCTTTGAAAGAAGTGAAATGAGTATTTTTATGTTGATTGAATCAAAAGAATACAACACTCTTGTTAGCTTGAGCGTTCTCCCGTGGCTGCAATCACGGGAATTGCGTTGGCCAAATAAAGCTTAACCGTCGCGCTAAAATCAGGTTATGTAACCCCTAAATTCTCATTTTGAGCATCCACACACAGTAAGATGGAAAACAGCGTGAGCTCCCAGTGCAGGTTCAAACATGTTAAGACGACGGCGAAGACAAGACCACTGAACTGAGCTGTCACTGAAGACGAGTTGCGCGTGGCTGTAAACATGAGGTTAGCACAGCCAGAATTCTCGTAAAAGTGATTCTGAGACTTCGACTTCGTGACATCTCGTGAACATTTCTGACAACACACATCTCCGCCAACTTCTTTCACATCTGTCAGAGTATTCCCCAACACCTGGAGACACACTTTGATGTGTTAAATCAGTGGAGTTCCCCTCTAATTAGCCAAAACCACTCATGAATCTCGTTGCGTCACAGAGTGGGTATAACATGAAATCTTTGCAGTTTGCTTGTAAAGATATGCAACTTGAGGAATACCCATAAACATCTTTTGTTTCATTGGGTCTTCGCACCTTGTGAATCTTAGCAACATGTCACATGGACAGTATTAAGCAAACTTAGCTTGGAGAAGTTTGGAGAAACAGTCTTCAAACAATCCCCCAAATGTGGACGCATGCCCCGGCCTTGACTTTTAGGACTTGAAACATGACCTAGAACCGCCCTTAACCGTGTTCGTAGTTCTGATAGGCCGCATTCAGACCGCATTGCTGGTGGCACGTGGCGGTGAAGGGGGTGTTGCTCGGGCTGTGTCAATTTATGCTTTATGCTGAACGCTGTGAAACAGGAAACAGGAAATAACTTTTTATTTCACGGATTTTTCGATGCCGGCACTCACGCTGTCGAAGTCGCTTGACCGCTGCTCAGTTTCTCTCTTTCATACCATTGGACACAAACCAAATGAATCCTCTAAACGCAGATTTAGAAGTTGCATACAGGAAATAAACAAAGCGAGTGAAGTCCATGAATCCACCTGGACAGGTTTCAGGTTCGTCTGCGGAAGTGCTGATCGGTGGCCGCAGTCAAAACACACTACCCCCGTTCAGATGAATGGAAAAACCTGTCTTCCTCTGTAACTCTGCTCTTAGGTCTTGCATGGATGTACAGTATGAAGGAGAGCTGGGACTTCAAAGGTGGTGCCCACAGTTGATTGACAGTTGCTCAGTGGATGCCGAAAAAGCCTCTGCAGGCCCTTTCAACGTGACACAACAGCAGCACTGTGCTCTAAGACCTATTATTCCCATTGGCTTGTGCTGTGCCTTGCTTGCTGTAGCAGCCCCGCAGCTCCCAGATTTGCTATATATTGGACTTCTGTATGTTCTGAAACTCTGTGACATCGCCCTTTTTGCAAGGCACTTTTAATTTTACCTCCAATCTACCACGTCGAGTGAAATTATCTGTAATGAACGCCTGGCTCCGTATCTCCAAACCTGACAGTCCCGCGTCCTCTCCTCCTCCGTCTTCAGACCATTCTTTGCAGCCGCTTGCGTCGATATTGTGCTCGCCCGAGTTTTGCTGCCTCAGTCTCCTTGGTGCTGATGTAAGTATTCCCCGAATCCTTACCCGACTCAGCGCTATTTCTTCTGCTTTTCCCGTCTCCCTGTGTTTCTTTTTTTTTTTTTGTTTGTTTCTTTCTCCTTCTTCATCTTTTAGTGTAAGGTCAGGCCCCGCCCTCCGGAGTTCCGTGCCGCGCTGCCGTCAAGCTCGCTTTAATATTTCATGGGTCGCCACTTTGATGAAGCATAGGGGAACGCTGGCCCTCATTAATGGGAGCCGGGATATCAATGCTTAGATGGCAGAGCTGCTGAATCATTTATCACTTTTTTTTCCTCCTCACCTGCTCTTTGATGCGTTCGAGCGCAGGCCCCCTCCCGACAGGAACGCCGCCATGAGCTGCGCGCGCGTCATTTCGGTATCTCAACACGCATGCTTTTGCTCTAGAGGGATGCAGCCATAGATAGATATATAGATATTGGAAATGTTGATGATTTTATTAATGCTCAGCGGCAATAATTACACCAAACCAGCCAAGCACTGCCTTCAACCACGCGTCATTCATCACTTTTACTGTCGAAACACCTTCTCGGCGTGTCCGGGAGGCTGCTGGAGGTCCCGAAACTGAGCATCGACTGCGAGACGGGATTTTTAAAGCACTGCTTTTATCCACTCGCTGCAGATTGTAATCATAATATATCTGCCGGGCGTTGATCAATACCAGTGACTCAACTTTTTTTTTTTTTCTTGAGACGCTCGCAGAGCTCGCTGTGTGACCCTTGGGTCGCGATTTGACTCTACACGGTTATGCGCGGAGCAGTTTTTATCTCCCGGGCGAGGCTCGCAGTGTCAACAGCAAATCATCTGCATACTGAAAAAGTGTGAAAGTAAGTCAGTGTCAGTCACCGTCCATCGAGGCTGGTGTCCTTTTGCTGCATCCTGTCTTGTGACTAAAGCCAAAAAATCTCTTGGCCTCTTATAAATATAAATATATATATATATATACTCTGCACCAGGACTACAGTAGATGGATGATTGCAGTGGTTTGTGGTGGGCTGAGCCGGGCTGTGAAGTCTCATAGCTAAACCAGCTGCAGAATGCTGTAGATCATGTGACGCTGCAGCAGCCTGACACTGTTCAGAATTAGCCCGTGTTGCACACATGTTGTACGCCGCCCGCCCCCCCGCCTCCATCATTCAGATGGGCCGTCCTGTCATCAGCGCCGACGTCGGCTCAACAAATAAATGGATTGAAAGGCACGGACGACACAGTTTACCGTTCCAGTGATTTATGTACGGTGTGTGACTCGAAAGCAGGAGTCACGCTAGCAGCAGGTCAAAGCTTTTTATCATCCTCACATGCAGCTGCGGTCCCGGTGACGGCAGGATTCATTTCAGATCCAAGCCGTAAAAAAAAAAAAAAAAAAAAATCTTAAATTTAATCATTTACTTTTACAGTTTAATGCTCGTGTTGATGTTTGTGACGTTTCATCTTCGATTTATGAAGCGGCTTTTCGTCATTCTGCACCTGAAGACAAGAAAGGGATGTAAAGACAGATTTCATCGGTGATCTTTGAAAGGACTCCAGCAATCTACAACTTCATGTTTGTAACGCTGAGTGACTCACATTTTAAAAAAAGAATGATCAAAACAAAAGCATCAGAGGCTGAACTATCTTCCTAACTCCTAAAGCACTGTAGCCTACATTTCCCACAATGCAGCTCAATAGCGTCTTTTATTCAGTTTTTAACCAAGCGGCAACTTCAGCGGCTGCGAAGTGAAGCCAATGCTGAAATGACAAAAAAAAAAAAACTGAACTTCCTCAAACGTCCACTTGAGGCTGGCTCCAGAAGTGAGTCAGTCTCCATAAGTCCCCATGTTAAAAAACTTCACAGCAGAGATAAACGTGTTTACAGCCTGGTACAAAAAACAGTTTTGGTCTCTATAGCTAATTTCCCCGTTCATGACAACTGTACTGAGGGCGAATTCATATACAACTCACCTGTTCACATGATATTAAGGCTTAAAGTTATGGCTTGTTTGAACACCCAGGCGTTTCTCCTCTTCTCGTGTTCAGAGTTATTTCAAAAGCTTCTCCAGAAGACATTAAAAGATGCTGAAAACACACGCTGAGTAGTTCTCATCATGACAAGTTCATTGATCCTGATGTATGAAATTATCACCTCGCCATTTTGACACTCATTCAGTCTCTGACTTTGAGACATTTTTCATGGTCTAATGGTTTAACATCAAACTGGAATTATACTTCTTCAGTAAAACTGTAGCTTGTGACGGCCTTATGGCCTGACCTAGTTTCTTATTGGTTGATTGGGATCTCATCAGCAGAGATGGTCCACACCTGAATGCTGTGTGAATGCTCATCTATAAGAAGAGCTCTGGGCATTCACTCTCTCTCTCTTCTGTTTGAGTTTCTGGGTTTGGTTGAGTTTGGGTTATTTGTTACTTATACTAAATTTTAGTTTAATAAAATTTCTGTTATATAGTTTAAAAAGCATGTGTGGTCTCCATCTTTTGTCCTACCTCTGAGCCAGGTTGTGACAAGCTTGTGTGCTCTTTAGTTCTGAAACTAAACTGAACTGTCAGCGTCGGATGTCTTTGAAAAGTATCTTTTTGGGAACAGACTGTTCTGTTCCTGTCAGAGGAGATCACTTATGCCCGTTGGTTAACAGACCTGAGGCCAGTTTGGAATCATAACCAAAAAAAAAAACTCCTTTGTCTCGTTGTTCCTGTTGGTTTGTACTAGGAAGGTCACTGTGACCATTGTTGGACCTTTGTTGTATAATACTCTTTCTCCCCTGTTTCCTAGCTTCACTTTTCCATCCAGTGAGCACAAAGACGTCCTCAAAATGAGCTTTAAAAAAAAAAAAATGACGAGCAACCTTTGGAGAGGAACAGAGATTTTGACACTTCATGACATTTGGCAGTTTGAAGGAGCCTGATGGTGTAGACCTCTGAAAGATCTGAGTGGAAATACCAGAAACTCCGAAAAAAAAGTTCTTGATGGACAGGTTCTATAAAAGCAGAACTCGACAACGACAATTCGACATACTCGAAAGATGAAAATTGCGTGGGAACCATTGACATCGTCTCACTTTATCTGTTGCTGTGTTTTAATGGATAGACTTAGTTTTATACTGTTATTTTATTTACTACCCTAAAACAGACAATTGATTTGTAGGCTGCGTGTCATCTCTACAAACAGATATCTGCATATGAAAGCAGAACCTGCAGGCAAGGGAAGGTCTTGCGCAGGAGTAGGAACGCGCTGGCCGAAATACAATCTCACACCTCGTCAGCTATCGTGTGACAAAATGACTTAGCTTTGATTAGCTTTTCCTGAAGTTATCTGCCTTCGCATGCAGATGTCAGAATGCGTCTTTCTCGCTGTTCTCGCGTATCAAGTTGCTAACGGCAGAATTATCCGGGCGACGGCCGAACGGTTCCGCGATTTGCGTGCGGGACATTGTCTGGCGGCTGATGCGGGCTTTTGGTTGCTGGTTTGAGAACACCCCAGTTGTGCTGGGAAGATGACGAAGCGTCGCCGTGAAGAATTGTTGTGCGCTCACGCTGCAAGTGAGTTTGTATTGATCTTCCATCGACCGCAGTTCGTTTAGCATTGCTTTGAGAGCGCGCCATCATCGTTTGCTCAGCTGACAGTCGATCGCTTTAGTTCGTTTGTCCTTCCGCTGTCATGAAGGTCACAGCATCCCCGAATCTGCCGGGATAAGACCTCGCACTCCAGGCGCTGCTTATGTATTTAGAGATGAATCCTCGTGCATCGTCATCCGTCCACGTCGGGCTGTCAGACGTCAAGCGAAGGATCCCTGATTGGACTTTGATCCTCTTGCCTGCTCCACTTCTTAGGCGCGCTGCGACTGAAGTGGAAGCCCGGAGGTGTGTTTTTAAGGGGGGCTGCAGAACGTGCGGCGCCAGAGTCAGATACAGCAGTGAGGACGAGGTTAACTCAGGACACTGCCACAAGCCGCTTACGCAACCACTGCAGAGTGAATCCAGGTTTTTTGGTGTAATCACTTCTGACAAGACAACAAAGCAGCGTAGTTGTGAGGCGTCTTAACATGGTAATGCTCTATATCAGTGTGTGTGCGTATGGACTGATGACTCACGAGCAGTATATAGTCCCTCCACCTGGGATTTAGAATAAGAGCTGATAGCAGCGTAACCTCAGCTTGGAAAAGTGATAAAAAAATTAGATTTGGACTCACGACAAGGATTCTAAAATCTAATTATCCCTTCTATCTCTATGGAGCGACCTCAGCCAGAATCACATCACAGCAGCTGATGCTCTGTTGGTCGCATGTCGCCGAGCTTATTTTCGGCGTGGGCAGGGAACAAGGGCGCTGCGTGCAGTTCTGTGTCAGTGCGTCAGATGGGGGGGGGCCAGCAGGGGTCACGCTGTGACAGGGAGGGGCGGGACTGGACCACTGGGCGCTGCTACTGCGGGGAGACAAGGTGACTTTCTCGCTGGTGTACAGTGGAACAGAGAGGATGCAGAACAAGTCCAGAATCACTGCCTCATTCACTGTTTGACTCCTGATTTTGGGGGTTGCTTGAGCGGCTCAAATATTGAGCGCAGGGCTGAAATGTTCAACATTTTTTAAAATGAAATTGTGATTTGAATGGCTGTGATTGTTGCCAGAGTTGTGATTTTAATTAGACTTTTCATAATTAACACAAATAAATAACACAGATTGTCTTCACAAGCTGTAGGAGGTGCAAGGCTTAGTTGGCGTCCATTGATTTCACATGAAAACTGTCTCTGGCAAATAGCTGTAGTGACTTAGTGTTATTCTGTTGATTCATACTGGTTGATAATGTGTTGTCTGCATACAGGTGTCTATACCATTTATTCTTAAGCTTGAATGTTTGAAGAAATAGACAGCATGGTGTTCAAAAACACTAACTACGTGATGGCCCTCAGTCAGTTAGCAGCAGGTAACTCAGTCAGCTAAATGAGAGACAGCTAACGGACACAGTTGTCCGCATGTGACAGTAAACTTTTAAAATGTTCAAGTTCATCACCTGTTAACCTGGTGTCACCGGTGTTAGCTTAAGCAGCTACTGTATTAATGCTGCTTCACAGACAACATTAGCTTCACAGAGCAAAGGGTCAACATTGCGTCGCAACGTTAGCTTATTCAGACAAAGTCAACCTTAGCTTTAGGCGCCTTCACGGACAGTAACATTAGCTTAGGCAGCTGTTAGCACTGCTTCGCAGACAGCGTTAGCTTAGCAGAGTCAAGTGTTGACATGGCATCACAGATAGACCATATTAGTGTTAGCTCCACAGACATTAACATTAGCTCAAGGTGACCAGATTTCCGAAATTAAAATCGGGGACATTTTCAATGCGGCGGTGAAAAATCATTAAATATTATCATTATGAAATAAAAACGGGGACAAGGACTTTTTCATGTATTTTAACCAGCTTTTATTACACAAAAGGTCAGGGGCGCCGTTAGCTGGAACAATTCTGAGGGCCTATGACTGACAGGGGCCCTGAAAAAATATGAGAACATTTGTTTATTTTTGTATTAACATATCATTTATTCATTTCAATAGAATATTTAATTTATACTGTAGTTAAAGAAACACTTTATCTGTATGTAGAATGTTTCCTGTATGTCTACACAGTGTTATATTATCACAGCTCAGTGTCAGGAGATATTGTACAATTAGTGTCGGACTATAACAGAGTTGAAGCCTTCACTGGTCGAGGTGTGGTTGCCTGTGTGTGATGGTGGGACCCAGTGTGATATCTTTTCAAAATCCCCGGTGGCGCCCCTGCAAAAGGTTAATAAATCAGAATGTCAGCACTCACAGATATCATGTATCAGTAATGAACAGCAGTGTCAAAAACACAAATGTAGAATCATTTCCACACAAAAAGAGCAGGAGAGCCTGCTCTTTTTCTCTTCTCTCCTTCACTCTTTACCAACAGTTTCTCGCTATACAGTACTTGTCTTCTCCCTAATCTACAACAGAGCAACAGAAATAATATTGTCATCTCATGGTAATCTAATATAATAAGTTACACCTTTACTAACAACAGTGACATACAAAACAGAGACTCGGCATCGATCACATGCTAATGTTAACATTACGTAAACAGTGTCATAATATTAATGTTCGTTGACTTTTATGACGTTATGTCAGGTCTTCAGATAAACAATATTTCGTCTGGTCAAACTACATTAGCTCAGGCAGCAGTTAATACTGCTTTATAGACAATGTTCGCTTCACAGATGCTAACATTAGCTCAGGCAACAGTTAATACTGCTTTATGGACAATGTTAGCTTCACAGATGCTAACATTAGCTTAGGCAGCAGTTAACAATGCTTCATAGACAATGTTAGCTTCACAGATGCTAACATTAGCTTAGGCAGCTGTTAACAATGCTTCATAGACAATGTTAGCTTCACAGATGCTAACATTAGCTCAGACAGCAGTTATTACTGCTTTAGAGACAATGTTAGCTTCACAGATGCTAACATTAGCTCAGACAGCAGTTATTACTGCTTTATAGACAATGTTAGCTTCACAGATGCTAACATTAGCTTAGGCAGCAGTTAACACTGCTTCACAGACAGTATTATTGCATAATAATATTAGCTTTGACCAGGGACGTCCAAAGTACGGCCCAGGAGCCAATCCGGGCCCGCGGTCAGATTTCATGTGGCCGCAGCTTTGTTTTTATAACATATTGTTTGTGGCCTGCTACGGTTGTCAGATACTGTATGGCTGGAAGATTTGGCTTTTTTTGCTGACATGATGAAGCATTTGGATGCGCTACGTTAACCTCTAAGGACAAAACTGCCGTGACACAAAATATTACTTTCTGAATGATTTTGTTAAAGACAAGAGACAGAGTGATACGTTTTAAACTTAAATATTAACAAACTTTGCATTACTCGTAATAAGTCATGCTTAGAATGAATATCAGGTTAAGATTTGTGAGTTCAATTTATTTCACAGTTTATACCACAATCATAGAATTTGTCAGGAAGCAGAAACAACGTTTCCTTTGCCCGGCGTCCACATGCAGTGCTGTGTCTCACACCTCCAGCTTGTGATTGTCAGTGTCTGTACTGCAACACCTCAAGGAGACAAGCCAGCCAGACACCCGTACAAGCCGAGCCAGCCTCCATCCTCCCCTCTCCTCCTCCTCCACCTCCCTCCTCCTCTGCTGGCAGATGACATGACCGGCGGCCACACAGAGCAGACAGGCGAGAGGGCTGGAGATCACATCCATTCTGTCTGCCGTGGAGAGGAGTGCGGGGAGAGTGAAGGGCATATGTAGCTGTGTTGAATACAAGTGTGTTTGCGTGTGTGAACTTTGATATTCGGCGCATTAAATCCGCCATGCAGCAAAGCTGGCGCTGGCATTAGCATCGAAAGGTACCTCTGGCTGACATTCACTTTTCACAAACATTTTCCCTCCCAAAACCAGCTGACATTTTAAAAGTAAGCTGTTAGGTTGTATGTCCATGATTTCAGCTAAATGCTAACATGCACATAGTGCTAAAATGAAATATAATTTGACATTGTGGGAAATTATTCACTTCTATTTCTGAGAGTTGGCTACAGACATTGATATCACTCATTAGCTTGGACTGGAAACGGGATAACCTGACCAGAAAATGACGTGACTAACTTTGAGACACTCCGAGCTGAGATGAATTCATCTCTGTCTCTCTGCTCTGGTCGGCCTCGGCGTGTCATCGGGCCACCCTTTAAGGACCGCCCACAAAATCCTGAGACCGCAAAACTTCAGCAACTTTTGTCCAACATATTTAATGTATTTTGAAAGAAATCCCAGAATTGCCTTTACACGGACTAAACACTGAACCTGAACTCGGCTGGCAGTGGCTTCCTTAAGTCTTCAAGGGCGGCTCGTCAGGTCATTTACCGCCTTCGTGAGTGTAGCCTCCGTGTTACATGGAGACTGATTGAAGCAGTCCAAAGTGACCTTCTCTGGAGAGACAGCTACTTAATTGGGTAGCTGCTTCAATTTCCAGCACTTCACAAAAGGAAAGGGAAGGCTTGAATTTGGTCTATTAGAGATACGACGGTTGAGGTTTTTAAGCCGTGGTGTGGTCACTGCTGCTTAATGGGCAAAGAGGACACAGCACTGGACAGCAGACACATTTAATTGGCAGGCTGTGGGTTTAGCTTCATAGAACAGTCTTGAAGTAAGAAGGTTTGCTGTTGGATACCTGTTCTGAGGGGGGTCAGAGCCTCATTAGCTAATAAACAGATAATCTCACTGATAAATTAAAAGCTGTAAAAGCTTGTTTGGGGCGAGGAGAAAGCCGAGTACAGTTTTCGCTGCCATGTCGAATTGGAACCCGGAGAGTTATCTTCACCGGCGTGAATTAGCTCTGAGAAAGTGGTGGTGCTGGAAGCCAAACAGCTCATAACTCCTCTCTTCTGAGGGTGATAAACTCTCAGGCTACTGTATTCAGTTATCTCTTCTTCCCGGTGTGTCTTTCCCTGCACTGCGAGTTCTATTTTTTTTCACTTTGACAGCTTGAACCTACATTCATTTATTAAAGCCAACCATCGCTAAGATCGGTAGAAGAAAGTAGGGTAGAAAATTAGGGTAGCAAGGTAGCAGAGTCTAAAGTGATGTTCTCAAAGGGTGATTGTGGTTTGATTCCTGTCTGGTAATGTAGCAATGCAATATTTCAGGCTTGCAACGTGTCAACGTTCAACCGAAATCATTCTCATAGAGTTTATTTTCATGCCGACCAATCCCGATTAGGTGTGCTAATTGGTCAAAAGGGCAGTGCGCAGGATTGAGGGGTATCTAGAGGTAATGGTGCCGATTGAATAGCCCTCACCTCACCCCACCACTCAAAACAGGAAGGAAATACTAAGTGTGAAAGACCCAATCTGGAGCCAGTGTTTAGTTCATCCGTTCTGAGCTACTGTAGAAACAATAATTCTTATTTTGAGGTGATTATACACAAATAAAAACATAGTTATGAATATTACATTCTGTAAATAGAACCCTTTAAATTTGACACACCGGACATTAATTAATGTATTTATCATTAATTGAAATGAATTGATTTTGTTTCTTTCTGTGCTGTTTCACTTCGTAGTAGCCACGAAATGATCTATGAAAATGAGACCGTTGTTGTAAGAAGAAATGGAATATTCCTCAGGGCATTTTCCATAAGATTTAGATTTTTTCATATAAGTGCAAATTTTGGCCCGGCGGTGGCGCTAGAGGGAAGGTCAGTGGAGTCATGAAAAGCATTAGGATTCATGCCCTGGGGAGCGTGAACATCCACTGCAAATCTAATCCAATCTGATCAGCAGCTGTGGAGAAATCTGCCGCTGAGAGGCAGAAAATAAAATATTAAAAATATTATCGAGCTGTGTTCAGGCAGAGGGGGGGGGGCACTGATACCAGCCCGTACATTGAATTAACTCTCCTGCAGATTAGATTTTAGGAACGAGAGTCAGACCAGTGTGTTGTAATGTTGAAGGTCGCAGGTATGTGACCCTTTCCTGGAGCGTGGTGCCCCCCCCCCCGGGGGCCACCGTACTTTCATTTTCACCTCGACGTCAATAAAGAATGGGAGTGAGAGCGGGAGAGTGAATGGCATACAGTCAACGTGCCACCGTGTGTGTGTGTGTGTGTGTGTTCGTATGTTAGCTTTCAGTTTGTGTGCCGGGCCCCGTCAGCAAAGTGTCCCCTCGGCCCGGCTGCTTCCATCAAGACAGACATTTTACAATACAGTAAGAGACATCCAATCGAACGGCCTCTGTGCCGGCGTAATTCAACAACGCTCTGGGGACTCATTGAGCAGAGTGGCTGCACAGATAAAAGAACCCAACATGAAGGAAGAAAACCATGAAAGGACCAGAGACACGGAGAGGGGCTTGATAATGATACCTTTGTTCTGAAGGATACCCCACACATCCAGTCAAGTCAGAGGAATAAAAGGAGCCAGAACAGAACAGGTTTTCCCTACTAAGAACCGTGTATCTCCAAATTTGGCGACTCTCTAATATAAAATATAGAAATGTGCTGTTTTTAATAAAACAATAAAACACTGCCTCTAACATCCATGTTGTAATACATACTATATCCTACATCTCATCAAGGTCAGGTTCATCCTAGAGGACATGACCTCAGCAGCTACAGTGCTGTATATATTATGTTTTATTTAGTGATCTTTTTCTGGCCTCTAGTATGCTTCTTGGACAATCATAAATAATTAAATTAAAAATGTCTGTATGAAGGCAATTTTTAAAAAAAATACCTTTAACGTTTAATGTTGGAAAATAGTTGCTGAAAACATGTGAAAAGTCTTTGGATGATTTATTACTGAAATATTCAAACAGTTTTCCAGTCTCAGGGTTTTGTGGGCGGTGCTTGAAGGGCGGCCCGATGACACGCTGAGGCCGCCCTGAGCAGAGAGACAGAGATGAATTCATCTCAGCTCAGCGCGTTTCAAAGTTAGTCATGTCATTTTCTGAACTCATCCGACACGCTTCAGTCGCTTCAAAATGGCGGTTCTCCCACGAGTGGGCGTGGCTTCAGGGCATTCAGTGGACACCTGATTTCATAAACGATATTTTTAATCATTCAAATTCGGCTGGATGGTTAATTACACTTTCTTCTTTGGTCTGGCAAAATCAGAACACAGGTTTATTCTTAATTTACCCGGAATTTAATCACGTGGTGCTCACCACAGCCGTTAGTTATTAGTCCCCTTGAACAATGTCTGACGCAATCTTCTAACTGAACAGTTAAAACAAACACTGCAGTGGTTCTAGACGTGCAGGCTTGTTCTTGCTCTATCTGGGACATCCACAGGTGCTGTGCGAATTTGAGGAATAATTGCCATAAATTAACCTTCCAAACACTCGAACGCTGTCAGAAGAGGCAACATGATTGCTGGGATGAGATCAGATGAGCTCTCCTCGTGTAAAAATAGCCGAGCTTACAGCTTTGGCCTCAGACGGTGCAGAATTCAGAGGAGGGGAACTCTGAGGCCAAACAAGGAGAGAGATGATTCAAGGTGAAAATGAAGGTCGGGCTTTTTGATTTGGCTGCTGCTCATTCAAAAAACGATTAAATCCTCATGGAGACGTGTCTTTAAACGTTTGCAGTTGCATTCAGTCAGGAGCTACACCTTTTAGCCTGTGTCCGAAAGTGAGCCAAACCCAAGGCTAGCAGTCCAGCTGTCCGTGCATGAACGCATGCCCGGGCAGAATCGAAGAATGGTCATCCCTTTGCATGAACGCACCGTCGCTCGCAACCATAGACGGGATAAAGAATGGACTTTGTATCCGCGATGTCGCCCATTCTGAATGGGTGGCGGAGTGTGGTGGCTCTGGCCATCACCACCTCGGCAGTCCTGACTTAGCCACCTCCTGGCTAATCTAAAAATGGACAAAGGCGTAGATCCTCAGTGGATCTTACACATTATATTCAAGGTGTTTGGTATTTACTGATGTTTTTGATTGATTCTATTATATTTGGTGTATTCTTGGTGTATAGTTTGTCCTCCAGCAGAGCCAGGCTGTGTAGAAGTTGATGGGTGGAATACTTCATATTCGTTTATTGCCGTATGCTGGATCAGTCTCGGCTCCTTAATGATTTTTTTAGATCGAGCGGGCCTCGTCCGTGATACGACCGATCCGCAATAAATGCACAAATTCGATATAAAATGTAGCCTTTCTGCTAACCGCTACATTTATTCAGCCGTGCCGCCAAGCCAGTGCTTCTAATAAGTTCCCTGCGCGACACTGTCCCCTGAGTTGAGGCATCAGACGGCACGAAAAGGAAGAAACTGGATAAGTGCCTCCCTAGGTGGTGTAAGCACAGCTAGCAGGCTATGTAGCTTCCAGTCTTGGCTCTCTCGCCGTCTCCTCATGACTAGTAGATTGACCCCCATGTGCAGACTAAATGAAGTGTCTCTTCATTTGAGTAAAGTTGGAGGGCGCTTGTGTCCCCGCGGAAAGGTTAAGGAGTCAGAGAGGTGATGCTAGCACGCTTAAACGGGAGCACACACCCCTGCAAGGCCTGAATAACCATGAGATTTTAGTACCGCGTGCGTCCTCGCCGCGCCGCCCCGCCCCGCCGCAGGTAAAACTCCTCCGTCAGCCTCCGCAGCGGGACTCCAACTTAATCCTGCCTGCTTTGAAAGTGATTTTAGGAGATAGATTTGATGCAGAGGGGAACGAACGCCCCGGCCTGTCTCTGCTGCGGGGCCCCTCCCCCCGCGGTTACCAGCAGCTGCTGCGTAAAAAGATCTGATCCAGCACCGTAGGACAAGATTGGAAATAGAATTCCATGCAGAAACGTCTCTAATACGATGAGTTTGGGATGGGAGTTTTGGTCCGGTGACTGCGGCTTGCGTTCAAATAGGTTGTTTGCGACTGTCCTCTTGGTGTTAGAAATGCTGACTTTGGGTTTCTCGTCTTGTCCTTGTCAGGCCCCCCCCTTTGCACCCCTCCTATCCCATCAACCCCCATCTCTCTCCGAAGCCGCCCCCCCCCCTCTCTGAAAAATATGCAAATGTGTGAAAGTAGGCTACAGACATCCCCCCATGTTTCCTCCTCATCCTGTGCTGTGGGATTTGGAGAAAGGGAAAGGAAGCGTGCATCCTCCTGCCTCGGGTCTGTCGCCGATGGCCTTCTCCTGCTCGTTCTTCTGACCCCGTCGCCAAACAAACTTCGCCGATTCACCAAACAGGGGTGTATACACACGTGTGTGTGTATCAGTCTGATTTTTAAAAGGCCGTGGCTGGCACATCCCTCTTGGTTTGTGGAGGACAGTTAAGGTCAGCAGGCAGCAGCATGCGAGAACGCAGCCTGCAGCTCCGGCTCGAGGAGTCCCGCTCCGACAGACGCACATGACATTTGCAACTGCGGACGGTTGGACGTTCATTCCGCTCCGCGTTGTGCGGTACGATGCCTGATCAACGCTTGCGCAACATTTATGTAACTGCGTTTTTCGGAAAGGAACTCGGTGGTGGGATGATCATTAATCACAGTGTCGGGGATGCTCCCTGATGGTCTCTGCTCTGTACACTGGTGCATGAGTGGAACACGTATAGAGCCTGAAGGGCTTCTAGCTTTTTATCTAACCACACAAGATTTATTGCAAACGACTGCGTTGCCTTCCACGTCCGACGGTCCACGATGCACGTGTATTTCTCTTGTTCTCACTTTGTGGTTCACACTTCTTTTTGTGCAGTCGTGGTGGCGCGCTCTCTCTTCAAAAAAAAAGTTCAAGATTAATTAATACGCACACTGGAGTGCCTGAACGGGTGTGTGGGATATGTAGTGTAGCCAGAGGAGTCGAAAGGCGCTGTAGAAGTACAGTCCATTTAGCAATTAAACCATCGAAGAGGAAGAGGACGCGGCGAGGTGACGTCAAGTGGAAACATTGTTTTGTGTACTCGTCGGATGAAGGTTACAGCCCCGTGCTTGATCCGACACTATTCCTCATCTCCTAAGCCGTGATAACACGATAGGTATTTAAGACGGATAGAATGATCGCCGTCTTAGTTTGCAGGAGTACTTGAGAGGACGCTGCCGTCAACGTCGCAGAGTCGGGCTTTCCTCTCTTACAAGAGCACTAGAGAGAGATGTACACTGACTGATCATTGTGTGTCAAAGGCCATCTGCTGGTCTGCTTCAGTAAACAGCAGCTTCTGTTTGACAAATGCAGACACTGTTCTCCTCGCAAACACTTCAACTGCTGGAATGTTGTTTTTTTTTTTTACCCGGACTGCGGAGGCCGCAGGGACAAACAGATGAAGCTAAAAAAACCGAGCGCCGTCACAGCGAAGTGGCTCAGCGTCAACGCGTTTTTTCCCCGCGGATCAATGCTCGCAGTATATTAGCATGTTCTTGTTCTGTTGTATGTCAGCTCGATGAATTGTATCGATTATCAAGTCTATTTTCAGACACGTCTGCCAAAATCGTTTGTTTTCTAGCTGCTTTGCGCGAGTATGTGTGAAAGATGGACCAAAGTTAAGCTGGTATTTATGTTTGGAACAACTTTTCCACTTCACACAGACAGGAAAAGGTTAGTCAGAATATACAAGGTCTCTTTTAGAGGCCTGAGCTGGCTCTAATATTTCCCTTTTTAATGCAGCAGTATAAATGCAACAACCTCCAAGAACTACTTCCTCATCATCGTTAGCCCTCTGTATCTGCTATCGCTGAAGGCATTTAACATATGTATGATCATCTACTGAAGATTTAGCTCAATGTAACATGATATACTTTAAAATGATATGTTACAATGATATGTACATTACCATTGCGGAGGTTAGCAATTTACAGCCAGGTTAGCCCAGGGAGTCTCAAGGAATTAGCTCCCATTAGCCACCCAAGACGGTATTATGCTACAATAGCTAGGTAGCAAGGTGTCCACATTAGCAAACAAGCTAACGTTAGCCAGTTAAAACCACAACATTAGAATATATTTCAAATACGTTGCAGTGATGTTAGCTTGTGTTGTTTATTGACGTTAGCAGACTCAAAGCTAACGCGTTTCCTTTTTTCGAGGCTGTCGTGGGAGGGTTCAGTTTCCTCACAGCCTGTTCACTCATTAGCAATAAATGGTGATTAAAACATAAAATTAACATGTGAAAGTATTCACACTTGACTGACTGGTGACTACACTGTAAAAAAATAAGGTTCTCCAGTTCCAGATCAGGTTCTGTCCCAAAAATGGCTTTAATATATACGACTAATGTGGGAAAAATGAGGTTGTTTTCCACATAAACATCAATGTAATGAGGAAATGTTGTTTATTAACGTTGATGCGTCAGTCAAACACCCACTGTTACATCACGAGCTCACAGCGATGACATCATCACGAGTCGAACAGACTGTGCTGCGCTCCCTTACTTCTGTCCGTCCTGCTGTGGACAGCTCCTGGTGCTGAAGTCAACTCCTCACAGTCCGCCTTTTCATGGGCAAAGTTTTGGAGGAGCGTGCTCTCTTTCATACGAGACGCTGCCTGTAGCGCGGCTTCGCCGCCGTGCAAATTCATCTCGCACATCGTGTCCGATCCCATGCACTTCTGTCGGAATATTACAGGAGGTACACCGCGGCAGCCGAGCTCTGTGTTTCACTCAGGGTTTCTACTGAAGCTACGCCGGCAAGAAACAAACTCACACTAACACTTCACCAATACTTGACCACCTAGTATACTGTGTGTGTGTGTGTTACAGACGCCGTTTGTTCCATCTTAGAGAGGTGAAGTGCTCTGTGATTGACACCGAGGGCACGTCGAGTTCAAGCGCTTGACTGCGGGTGTATTTCTGGCTCGGCTTTGTCTTCTTCCTGTGTAGCCGTGGCCCTGTGAGCTGCCACAGATGCCTCCGTTTGAGGGTCATTGTACTTTAAAGTGACAGCGTAAAACAAAATGCTGAATTTATAAAACCAAAATGACCAAAATCTGTAAAGCAATCCTTTCGCGTAGAGGGAAAAGGAGAGGGAGTGATGCGAGTGCAATTGCCGTTGCCGTTGTGTAACGGACAGTAAAATGAGGCCTGGGTTCAGTCGTCCAGCGCGACCTTGGCTGTGTTAACAGATATCTGCACCTCTCCGGACGTCTCCTCTGATCCAAATCTTTAATCACAACCCCGGACCCGGCCGCGATGGCTTCCTTTGATTCCGACCAGCCTGCTCAAGCTCACCTGCCGGTCTGCTCTGTTGGCGGTTGGAGGAGAGGACAGACGGCGATCGCGTTGTGTTGTTTCAGGTGGAGTCCATCCAGTAGCCCAAACTAAGCAGGCGCACGCTCTTTGTTGCGCCCTGGTGTGTGGGGATCAGGACGGGAACACGTGGGTTCATGAGCGTCTGTTAATGTACGCCCGTTACTCAGCACACCTCAAACACGCCAACATATTCGACACAAAAATGTAAATGACTGCCGCCTGACTGGTGATCGGTTGGAAAAGATGAGGATAGGCCGTGAGGGAGAAAAGGGAAGGTGGTGAACAGAAGGACAGGCACTGAAACTTTTATTGATGTGACTCAGTAAAAGAATCTCTCCTTGCTGTTTGAGGAATCGACCCAGGCGCGAACGCAGGGGTCGATGGGAGACGTAGTCCCTTCAGCAGCTAAGTGATGACCAGCCATCGTTACTGATGGCTCCTGAGGCCCGAACGAAGATCCTCACTCTGTCACAAAGTGAGAATCTATCCTGCGGGTAGCCCCACGGTTCTTTGAAAGAAAAATGTCACATTTTCTCATTAAGGTCTCTCTGAACGGTGTCCACTGACCCAGAGAGGCCTACAGCGATGATCACGTCAGGTTCCGAGCGTCACCCTGAGGCCCGGCTGCAGGAATATCCCAGAGATATTCCCTCTCCTAGCTTCATTTGTTCATTTCAGTGAGTCTGAGGCGAAACAGCTGATCAAACGGAAGTCGTTTAATGAAATCATCTGGTGACACCCTGATTTCCGAGCCGCGACGCTCTCTCCGAGTCGTCCCCTCGGTGCGCGCTGAGGGAAAATATTGGGATCTGCTCCCTCCTGATAGCGAGCTCTTCGGGCCGTGGTGAATGTTAAGATTCAGTAGGAGGAGAGGGAACAGTGTGGGAAGAGGGACTATCACATGGACTCCAAGCTGACGGAAAGCGCAGCTGCTCCACCTACAGGCCGCCCGGCGTAACCTCGGCTTCTGCGGAGCCGTCCGTCAGTCTGCGGACGGACGCATTCATGCCCTCGAGCCAACGTTAACACTGCAAAAGTAACGCCGGGTGTCTTTCTTTATTTCAGAGCACGGCGTCGGTGAAGGAGGCCTCGGAGGAGACGTAAGCCAGGTTGGTTGACCCATGCAGATTATTTACCGTCCATCTGTGTTTGGAAGGAATATGAAAGAGGTACTCAAGCAAATTAGCGTCACATTTCAGCAGATAAAAAAAAAATAAAGAGGCACACCAACAATAACAGCGAGCACTGATAGCATAACATTTAAGTGACGTAAGTCCCTGAAGGTTCCACTGAGGAGGAGCCAGTTCCAAAAGACGGTCTGACTTTGGCCGTGTGGAAGTTTGATCCTGGGAACCTTCAGAGCAAAAATGATACGTCATCATGTCACAAGATTGTTGGGGGAGAATCCGTGCAGGTGGCAAATAGAATCATGTTTAGGCGGTGAAAAACGGCACGGTCATGTTCTCTCATGGGGCCCTCGTCAACTTCAGGGTGTGGGTCCGCATCTGCACGTGCCTCTGATGCCTCTGTCCTTGTGTTGAAGATCTGTGAGGCCGGACACGAAGGGCAGCTGATTGTCACTGGCATGATCCCTGAAGTCTAGCAGCGAGTCTGGTCCCAAGTGTGAGAAGTCTGTTTCGAGGCTTCGATATATTCGTCCCGTCTGTTTCGGGCGTCTTTCACCTTGCCGTAGCGGCGGAGGCACGGGCGTGACTAATAACACCGACGGCGTCGCCGTTCGTACGGGGGACCCAGGAAGTGGAACAGCGGAAGCGGAAGGCAGCCGCTTGTTGACATCATTAGTTCCACCTGTGCCTCCGTTCCAAAGGTCTGCCCCACCCCCGAGGGGATCATTAAAGTTTCATCTTGATTTCATTTCGGAATAATAACCATCATCATCATCATCATGAACAAACAGTGTCTCCTGAGCTGTGGTGTTATCCTTTCACTGCAGCCCACAAGGGGGCAGTGTTGCCCTGTCCTATCAACACCCATGCTTTCTGAACACCGTGTGAGTTCAACACAGTCCAGTTCCAACACAGGCGAATGCACAGTGTAAAATCAGAGGACTAAATCAGGCGAAAGCTCTCATCACGCAAGACATGTAGCAGGCGCGTGTGAAGGGGAGCTTCATTTTTTCGTCACTACAAGTGGAAAAGATTCCAGATCTCACATGAGATGATCTTTCGTGAAGTTGAACAGAAAATGTCAGGAATGTAAGGAAGGAGCTGCAGGAATTGAAGCGGCAGAGACAGGAATCACTGTCACTTTCACTCTCCGGTAAATCGATTTAAAATTTAAAAAAAATGTTTTAATGCACTGTTATCTCGCGGTAACGACTTAGTATCTCGTTATCTCGACATAACAAAGGTCGCTTTCTCGTGATAGCGAGATAATTCACTTGCGTGCTTGCGTGTCTGCTCCTCTCTCTCAGGAGAAACTGGACACCCCGTAGGTCACCCACGTTTAGCTTCTCAATGGAGACTTGCGTTGTGTATCAATACCTAACGCTATCGTGGGTAAACGGGTGTAATAAAAATGCATGTACGCATGACCCTTGAGGGCTTCCGTACTCTGGCATGGACCAAGCTATAAAACGTCTGTGTCCTACATTTCCCATAATGCAACGGAGCGCCATCTTTTGTTAGATCTGTTTGTGACACAGGCTTTCTTTCAGAGAAGCTGAAACGATATTGTCCGACGAGGAGGATGCAGCGAATCCTTAGATGCCGCTTGGCCCTCCAGGACACCCTGTTGACTTCCAATGTGTGTCATCTCAACGATACACGAAACACCCGACGCATTTCCACTTACAACATGAACTTTTTCTAAGTTTCCTGCTCCTCCTCTGGACATAAGTTTCTGTGCACTTCACCGTTGAAGTCAGCGCTTCTGTCTTGTAACTCTGTGCATGCGCAGCTTGGCTCGGCGCGTCGAGCGATTTATATCTCCATCACGACACGGCTACATGCTTGAAGGTGGCGGTGCGCTTGTCTTGACATTTAAGAGGCGCCCTCGCTGTTTATCCGTCGCGCCCCGTGCAGCAGTTGTTGGTATTTCCGGAAGGTGGATTTTCCGGAAGGTGATTCCGGACGATGACAAATCTGACGTCCCCGTCACTGACTCCACGACTCAGGGTGCTAACGTAAATGCCAATCAAGGTTTGCGAAAGCCTTATTAGAGGGTATTTGGAGGGGGGAAAGAAGCAGTTTTAAAGCTGCTTCAAGTATTTTCTGTCCACTTGGGGGCAGCAAATCAAGCTACAGATGTGACGCTGACATATCGTCACCTTATGAAGTTGTTATTGCAACCTTGTCCAAGCCTTTTTAGCTGAAAACATCTGGCTGCTGCATCTGGAAGCAATACGGATGAGAGTCAGAACAGTAAAGTTGAGTTACAACAAAAGCTCGCGAGCTAAGAAGAGCAAAAAGCCCTTTAGAGTTTATTTGCCTGTACGAGAAGTCCAATTTCACGTCCTGCTTTGAGCCGTCGGTCGTATAAATGCGGCTTCACGTGTCGGGTCGGCGTTCCACCGGGTAGCGCGCGAGACGGCGGGCGGCTGGTTCGGGTCGCGGGGGGGCGAGTGAGTTTGAAGGCTCGTCAGACGACAGAGCAGTCCGAAGTGCGGAAAGTTCTCACCAATCATTTATCATCCTTCCACCTGCACAATCTCAGCAACCCGAGCCGAGCGGGGTTCGAGTATTTTTTTTGCCAACTCACCGAGCCCGGGAGCTGCGTTTGCTCACTCCAGTGTCAATATCGGTCCGAGCGCAGCCTTAAAGTTACTCAAAGGAAACTTTGAATGTGTGTTTTTTTTTTTTTTTACGATCACAGGTGTTTGATATTAGAGGAGCCTCGATATCTTTGGTCGACGGGCGCCAAAGTCTGTAAAAGTCTGACGTTTTGTTTTTTTTCTCGCTGCATTTCCCAGCATTTAGCGCTCACACAGCCGCTCGGAGAAGAGCACTTGTCTCGTCTAGAGTCAGATGCATATTCAAAAAGCACTTTTTTTTTGGTGTTTTTTTTCAAGAGCGCTTGCCAAGAGCCCAGAGTGTGGACATGGGGGGGGAGGAAAGAGAGAGAGAGAGAGAGAGAGAGAGGAGAGGGAGAGCCAGAAAGAGACAGAGGAGGGGAGGAGCAGGAGACCAGGAGACATCCCAGCCCATTTATCTGACAGCCATTTACCACAGCGAGTCAACGTGCCAGCAGCTCTGCCTGCTTCATGGTAGACTGGCTCCCCCTCCCTCCCTCCCTCTCCCACCCTCTCTCTCCCTCCCTCCCTCCTCTGTCCAAAGTTGTATAGGCGCACTCTGTGTCTGTACTTAGCCTTAGGAACACATCAGAGCCCGCGGGGGGTAAAGGCTGAAAGGGACCGCTCTCGCGCCCGCGCGCCCGAGCCATGGCTCTGCTGCTGGACAGCTCTCACACCGCGGCGGCTTACTACTGCCTGATCCGCCGCAGGTTCAAGAGGAGGAGGAAGAAACGCTGCGAGCGCAAAGGTAAACCCCTCCGTGCTCGCCCTGCGCCTCCCGCCGTCCGCCTGAGCGCCCCGGGAGGCGAGCGCGCAGTGAGTTTGTTGATTGGAGCGCGGGGGGCATTGATTGTGTTAGTTCTGCCGCATGGACAGTGCCGTCGTATTGTCACCATGGGAAGGTCAGATGACTCGCCCCAGGGTGACTCTCGAACTGATTGGCCTGTTTGAGAGCTGCTTGTTGTCTGCCGTGCATGCATGCGCCGGTTGGAACGCTCAGATGAGTCTGACGTTTTAAGTTTAACTCGGTCCGATCTTCCGCCTCGCTGTGTTTTCTTTGCTTTTTTTCTGGAGTTATGTTCCCGTGAGCATCGACTCTAATGTCAGCATCGGTTCTGCGAACGCTTTGTCATGAAACGAGCGCCCAGTAATCATTTAAACGTAAGCGATGTTGGATTCTTGTGGTGATTGAAGCGTTTTAGTCAAAACTCAGTGCAGGGTTTATGCCTTTAGAACTCTGAACACGAAGAATGATGTCATGGTCATATTTTGTTCATTATTTCTTTAGATTATAAAATGTCTTCATTACTTAAAGAATCAAATCGGACATCGAAACGTTAAAATAAATCTCATTTTGAAGCATATTGCTCTGATGTAAGAGCGCCTCCTCGGTGAACGTGATATTTTAATAGGCAGGAGCAACAAGGAGCAGCTGAAGAATCAAATATTTTACATATAAAATCATTGAAGGTAAATGAATGATAAATAAAAATGACAGGATAGGCGCGCATCATGCGCGTCTGCGTGCAGTTTTGGGGGGGTTTGTGGTTTTGTGTAAACCGTCGCTGAGTGAAGTTTCCTAATGTCCACGACTGCTATTGTACTGCCATTACAGACAGTATTATCAGCATCACTCTATTGACCTGATCACTGATTTAAATCTTAAAAATATCGTACTGATGTAACGTCCATTTTCCATGAACACTTATCCTTTATCAGGGTTGTGGGAGGCTGCAGTTAAGGTTGCAAAGGGGTGGTAAATTTCTGGTAAATAATGTTCCATGGGAAGTTAAGCTGGGGAATTTTGGAAATATTCCAAATTAGAAACTCCATGGAAATTGATGGGAATTAACTGGAAATTTGGGGTGATTCAAACAAATTGTATCATATCCGAAGATAAATCTAAACATTTAGTTTCACCATGAGCAGACATGCAAAATAAAACATTTTAACAGAGAACTTTATCAAGAATTATTTTATTGAGCAGTATTGTGTAGCCCACGAGCACAAATGTGTGTCTTCAACAGTCTCTGTGTGCTCTGGGCTCTAAAGTGTGGTCCAGGTACAGAAATCACCTGTGCAGGTAGGGGGCGTGGCCTCAATAGCCCTGCAGTAAGCATTGTGCTATGTGCATGTGATGGAGGAATAGCAGATATTCAAGTGGACCTGCAAGAAACCTGGTCATTTTAGTCAAGATTATGCTAAAATATATTTTCCCCGACTATGTTTAAGTTCCCTGTTACCTTCAATTTTGTAAATTAACGGTTTATTCCTGTTAATTCCCATAAATTCCTGTGAATTCCCATTGAAAGTTTCCAACTTTCCCAGCATTTTTCAACCCCACCTGCGGCAAATCCTTGGCACTGGGCGAGTCCACCCTGGACAGGTCACTGAAACAATAAAAATTTGTACAAATAAGATTATACTGACAAATGTTCATGATCACAGGGGATGTGAGTGATGCTAACTTCCTAAAAAGAAAGGCACCATAGACAGGTCTGAAAACTGCAGTGCACCCTGGGAACATACTTCATCCATGTGCTAGAGATCATCTCGCAGCATGCTCTAAACCTGCACGTACTTTAAAAATCCACTCCTCACTGAGCTGATGAGTTCTCGTTGACGCGTTTGACTTGAACATAGTTCCACGACTTGGCGTGAAATGTAGCTGAGAGGCCGTTCTCAGACAGAAACACATGCCTGCCACCGTTCAGTCGAGCCTTCGACATGATGTTCATGTTCCGCGTGTCTTTTAGCCAACATGATTAGCAATGATCGCGTTAAGTTAAGGCACGATCTGGTGAAATGTTTTCATTTACGAAATGATATTAATATCTATCCAACCTTAGTTATGCCTGCTGTGACAAAGGTCTATACAAGTTCTCTTCCATAATTCAGCTGCACACTTTACACACTTTTAGCTTTCCTTTGATGGTTTCCTACTGACGCTGCCGTGTAGTTATGCTAGCATACCGTAAAAGAGAAGAAGAGATCACTCAAAACAGAAGATACAGAAAAACAGATTTCACATCAGATATTTGATGACCAGTATGTCAGTGCAAAAGAGTTTGAGAATGGATAATAATTATTCACTTGTGGATTATTATTGAACACATATATAAAATGACAATAATGCATGAAACATATACAATAAATAGGACTAACTCACAGGAATTCTCATGATACCCTAACCTGAACGACATGTAGCATTGGTCAAATACACGTAGTATCGAGTGTACTGCAGTAAGAATAAAAGTACATCTAAAAATTACAGTGATTGCGTGACCATCTTTCAACAAACCTGTCCAGTTGTCAACTATCTATCTCACTGTGACTTTCTACATGATAAAGACCATGAAGTCCATTGTTACGCTGCGCCTTCAACCAGGAAGCTGTGATTGTTTCACTGAAATTTAATATTCAGCACATTTAATCATTTTAAATAAAAAGTTTCCCTCCTGGCAGAGACTTAGTCATGGAGTTTATTATTATATTATGCAGAGTAAAGTAACTTAAAATGTTAGTATAGTATAGTAATAAATGTAGTCGGGTAAAAAGTATATATATATATGGACATTTGTATCTAAAAGTTATTAACATTGACGTAGGCTGTTGAACACACACAAACACTGATGCACCACGTGCACGAACATTGTATCAAAGTGAAACACACACACACACACTCACGCTCGTATCAGTCATAGCGCACGTTGCGGCGCGCGGCGCGGAGGGAGCTCCACTCGTAGACACGTATGCGCTTGTATTTGGCCTCCGCCGCAGCGTCCCCGGGGAGCCTCCGTCCCGACACGCGGACGAGCAACACTTCAGCTCCGCTCAACTCATTTTCTGTCCCCGCCCCGCTCCGTTGGCTCCCTTTCAATGATTGCAAACGTCTGCTAATATTTTCGTGGCTGCGAAAAGAAGAAAGAGGAAAAAAAAACAAAAAACTAAAAAAACCTCAAGTGCACTTAATCCTCGCATTAATTCAGATTTCAGCTATTGCCACACAAAAAAAAAAAAGCGGGAGCAGCAGGTGCTCTGCACTTTTTCATCTTTTTTTTTTTTGCCCACTCGGGAATATTCAATTTAGCCTAACTGTTATTCATGGTGTGGGTAAACAGTATTAATGTGTAAAAAAAAAAAATAAATTTTTAAATGGAGCCGTTGTACATACTTTGCATGCGGGGCGAGTAAGAAGCCCATCATTTCCGTGTCCCTGCTAAGCGGGGTGTTGTGAGATGAACTGAAGTGTGAGTTTAATCTACTGGGAGCAAAAGTGAATTTCAGACGAGGTATAAGCCGATGTGCTCTGTGAGGCGTGTACGCCACGCCGCCGCTAAGGGATGTGTCTGTCGGCCCAAAACCGCAGCCGCAGATCTCTGTCTGGCAAACAGCCGCCGCTCTCTGTGTGATGTGGGGGAGTTGATACAGCCCCCTTCCCTCACACCTCCCTTTACCATCCTCCCCTCCCTCCCTCCCTCTGCCCTGCAGCCGGGGGTTTGGCCTGAAGCTCTGCTGATAACCCAGACTCTCCTCTGAAAGCCACAGGCTCAGGGTTGTGATCTCCACTGGGAGCTCTGACACACACACACACACGCGCGCGCACCTCCTCCACCCGCACTGTCCATCAAAATGCCCCATCAGACAGGTAGAGGAAGGAGGCGGCATCGCAGCGTGAAGGGCAGGCTCGTGGCTCAGGTTTGACTAATATTGACTTTTAATTAAAAGCCAGATTTAAGGTCGAGATTTGTATTTAAAATGCGCCCGTTTTATCAAACAAAATCAGATGAGCCGTCCCAGATGAGCATCCCGTCCGCTCATAAAAGATGAGCCATGTTGACACAAGTCAGATTCTCATGTCAGGTGTCAACAGGAACTAATGAATGGAAACCAGTTTCCTCTGATGGTTCCTACATGAGAGCTGGACAAACTCTACCTTTCTTTAACAGTGATGGAAAACGTGTTTAGATACTTGAGCAAAAGTCACAAAACCACAACGCGAGGAGCCGGTTTCATGTTACACTTTTTATCCCTCTAGGATGGTACAACTGTTGCTCGGTTGACCATTTGTCCTCCCGAAAAGCAAAATTGACAGCTACGAGATTTCATTCTCCAAAAAACACAATTCCTCTTTCATTTGATGTCAAATATGTGGAATTTGTAGACCGAGTTTGTCTTTAGTCAGTCCTCCCTGACGACTCTTTGGCGCACTTCCTTTGGGAAAGCGTCCACCTCTGTACGGTCTACGTGTCTCGAAGAAAAAACTTGAACTCACAGAGTCTTTAGCGCTTTCCACGGTGGCGTTGTAGGTAGAGTCTTTGGAAACTCCTATGAGAGAAAAAAGCGGACTAATTTATACGTGGAAAATCCAGCATGGCCTGGCCAGTCCTCCCCACCGACTCTTCGATGCACTCCTCCCACGAGTCCCAGTCAGCAGTATATAACTGTTTTCCCCAAAGACAAGCATCATCAGCTGTTAACACCACGCTCTAAAATCAGTACCCAACCTACATTGCTATATTTATTGTTTTTAAATCAGAGGTCTGAGCAAAGAAGTTGGTCTTGTGCGTTCAAATCTGCCTTTAAATGTACTTAAAATATGTGGCATATCTTTCTGGATCAAGCTGCATCTGATCTGCTCCGTGAATCAGCAACGACAAAACTCTCTGAACCGCGTCCGCCTTAGAAAAAATAAAAGAGATCATTCATTAATGTGCTAACTGCCAGAGTTGATCACGGCTCACAGCATTGGGCAGTGACACTGAAGCGTGCGGACATACCCTTGCTTGTTCAGGCGTCAGTAGGCAGCGCCGACCTTCCACCCTCCACCTCCACCTGCCTGTCCATCAGCTCCCCGGTCTCGCTAATCCTGAGGCCGTGGGGTGTGAAATTCAACATCAGCCCAGAGCTTCCCGTCCTCCCCTGCTTTCTCTCTCTCTCTCTCTCGCTCTGGGAGATAGCAGAGGACCTGGCCCGGCCTTGACTGGGGTGAAGGGAACAGTGATAGCCATCTGTTGTGCACGGCGAGACCAGTGATGCGGAGAGAATGGGGTGGTGGTGGGTCAGCGAGTGCGAGGGGGGGGGGACCTGAAGATGACTGAGCTCGAGCAAAGTCCAAACCTGTCACCTCGGATCACATTAGATCTTTTTTTTTTTTTAAATCATTGATACTGAACATGAAAAGTTTCATCTCACATGTGTTTCGTATCAGCGGTGTTCTCGGAACTTTCCAAACCTTTCATCTCGTACCTTCAATTCTCAACATCTGGAAGGCTACACGATGTTGATTTGTTTTTCATGGAGAAGGAATGCAAAAATTAACTCTACCTGAAGTCAGATGAGAAGATTGATGGAAACTTGAGTTTCAGTGTGTCCACGGCAGACCAGAAGCCGTAAATCTATTGCTATGTCTCAAGCTTTCTCACAGAAACGAAGACGTTTTTCAGCCTCGTGAGGAACCTTGACACATAATATTACATTTATGATTTCTGGTCTCTCCATTACGTAGTTTGTCCACCCCCAAGCCAAATTTAAGGGTTGTTTATATGATTTACTGTTCAGGTCTAGGGTTAGGGTATCAGCCTCAAAATTCCAGAATCAGTCGGACTGTATTTGAAACATTTATCTATTGTTTTACCCAAATGTTCTTTGCACTCATTGTCTGTCAGGTCTTTTTAAGCCAGTGGGCGTCATGTGACTTGCAATTCCGACTGTGGCTTCTACAAAAATCACCTCACAAGCCCCGCCAGAACCAACGAGAACCGCTGGCCCGAGCTCCTTCGCTTTTTCAAAGACTTCAAACAATCAATTTTCTGACCAGCGTCCCCTTATTAGTAAAAAATTGTTATAGCACTACAAAAACTCAACCCAGTATCCTTTAGAGGAACGTCCTGCTCCAGTACCAAGGTCCAGCCAATGTAGGAGTTAGTGCTTTAGTCCTTTATTGCTGTTTCTTAATCAAGTAGGTTTGACCAAAGTAAATCAGAAAACACTAACAAAGAAAACTAAAAATGTTTCTTCAATTTTCACTACAAGTGAAGCCCTTGGACTACTAGAGAAAACAACTGTAGCAGTTGACTTCTCACTTGAACAGAATCTGTGGAACATTAAGGCTGGAATCCCCTTCTTTTTTCTTCCATTTTCCAAACTGGAGTAGATGTACTCCCACGGGAAAATATAGTTGCTCTACTGGTTCCTCGGCATGCGTGCCTCCGTGTCCCAGTTGGCCACCACAAGCAGAGCTTTCACAAGCATGTAGTCAGCAGCAATTTTCAGGCCCAGGAGGCCCAGGGCTACCTGTGTTAGCGTTAAATGAAAATGATAGTGTGTGTGCCAGGAGGGTGGAGGGGGAATAAACTGGAAAAGTTGCACAAAATAGAAAGAAAGAAGAAAAAAAAAAAAAACCCAGAGAGCCCTGAGGTTGACTGGAAAATATCTTCCTGTAACAAAATGCTGCAACAAAATTCGAGAAACCGTAGTAAGGCAGAGTCTAGATTAAATGAACTCAAATCTAATCCACAACGTGAACAAAATATCGTTATATCCATACAAAGGGAGCCGTGTCTGCCCTGAGCAGTCACTGATTGTGGTTAGGTCAGTGTGACAGACTGGGGAAGCCATGATACTACACTGGTTAAAAAAGCAGCGAGGCTCAATCAGTGTGTGTGTGACGTGCTGAAATAAATCAGCTCTCTAATTTCTTAAAACAAAGTTTGTCTCATAAATTAACAGTTTTTAAATCACGTTGATGCCACGCTGACTTGTAATTGTGTGAATGGTGTCAGTTCTATGTGACTTTGTGCTCTGGGTTTATGGAGCAAAGCAAGCATCGAGCGAGCAGCTGCCGACCGTAGCCGCTGTTAGCTGTCTGAGCTCAGTCTGGTAGCTGGGTTGCCTGGACTGTGAGCTCACGGCACTCGGGGGAGTGTTAGTGTTTCGTAACACTGGGACGAAGAAGAGGAGGTCTTCAGACCTCGGGCGTTGACGGGGAGCAGAGCTGGTGGCGTGGCAGAACCAGAGCTGGGTTCTATTGACATAATGTCAGAGGAGAAGAGACGTAACAAAGAAGGAACCAGGAACTAAAATCTTTAAGCCAACTGGTCACGCCAGATCACCGTCCTCATTTTTAACTCAAATTTAATTAAACTGAATTCATGTAATGTTACATAAATACCGTATTGTTTGTCCGGGAACTTATCGGATACCAGTTACACGTACAGCCACCCCAACTCAGTACGCCATCAGTTCAAATGTCTGCCACACACATAGTGTTTGTATCACTGAAATACCCATAGCTCCAGCAGGTGATCTGCAACATCTCTGCACCTCACATGACCTTGACTGGAATACATCAGCTTTATTTCATCAGTGACTCCTGTGGCCGACGGGCCCCCGAGGCTTCATTTACAATGCGCTATCAAAGCTTTCTCTCTCTCTGTGTCTCCTCGGCAGTGTGGAAGTAGATAATCCACTTAATTGCTTTACCTTCAGGAAGGCTGGCACTTCTCCTTGGCCCCCAGTGGAGAGGGCACTACAGCGGTTTGAATAGTTTGCTGTCAGCAGCACAAATGTCTCTGGGAAAGGCAGGGGAAGGAGGGGGGGGGGCAGCCGTGTGGTGGTCTGCACGGAAGCCCCGTTGGTTAAGTGAGTCGCATTAGCGTGTGGAATTGATACAGCATTCGCCCCGGCCCCTCCAGCTACAGCCAGGGCCACACAGCAAATTGAAAGCCGTCATAAAGATTTCACAGAGTCCCTGCGAAAAATGTGAGAGAGATGGCTAGAAGTCTGCAAGTGTCCTTGGGAGGCGGTGAGGAGTTTAGTGTCTTTAGTTCAGCAGTGCTGCTGCAACACGGCTACATTAGAGAGCTGTTCTAGCACTGGATACCCGGCGTTACTGTGAGCATCTTGGTCATGACGCGCGCTCACAACTCTGCCAGGCTGTTGTTCCGATGTTCCTCAGGGGATCTGTCCACACCGACCATTTTAATGACTGGAGATAACTTCCGATGGCCATGCGAATATATAGAAACATAGCTATAAATGTAACTCTTGTGTCACGGTGAATGGTAACCATTGACACCTCGATTGTCGTTAAACAATCCTGATGTTCCAGCATATAGCATAAGTCTGGTGATCGTACCATCCAACACCAACTTTATATCCCAAATCAATCGAGTTTTTGTTGTTTGTAATTAATGACCATGATCACTCAAAAACAAGACAGAAGTCATCGATATATTGTAACTAACAAAAAGTATTAGGGAAGTTGTTCAGAGTACATGTACATTGTTGGGTCTTGATTGGCTCCAAGCCTGCTGAGGTGACAAACTGGATTACAGAGGACAGGACTTTGACTCTGGAGCCTGGATTCACAGCCAGAGCGTGGACATTGAATGCAGCATTTGAATGATTTCACAAAAACGTTGATGTACGGTACTTGGAAAACCATTTTTTTCAAAAAGGTTGTAGTCACATGACCGATTAGCCATGTCCTCATGGCTCTCATGGCCCCACGCTTTCTGTTAGTGAAGCTAACACCTGTCAGTCAAAGCGTCCACGCTCTTAATCCTGTATAACTTTAAGCCTTAATATAATGTGAACAGGTGAGTTGTATATAAATTCACCCTCAGTACAGTTGTCATGAACGGGGAAATTAGCTATAGAGGACCAAAACTGTTTTTTGTACCAGGCTGTAAACATGTTTATTTCTACTGTCTAACATGGGGACTTATGGAGACTGACTCACTTCTGGGGCCAGCCTCTAGTGGACGTTTGAGGAACTGCAGGACGAACTTTTTTAGCACCTCTACGTTAGCTTCACTTCACAGCCATGGAGGTTGCCTCTCGGTTGGAAACGGTGATTGTGTATTGATCCCAGTGTCTTTTTAACGTTTCCGCGTTGCTGACAAGATGGAACATTTCTCGCGCGTGTTCCCACTGAGGCCGAAAATCATCCACAGCTGTGCGCTTTTGCGTGTCGCCTGCCGCCTCATTAATGTATTTCCCCGTGCTGATTGGATGTAATGTTTTTGCAGTTACATTAGGCAGATTTCTGTTGTGATTTTTTTTTTTTTTTTTTTTACAGTGACGCGCCGCAAATGTCACATTTCCATCCGGCTCCACAAGCCTGTGAAAAGTTAAGTGAATTTAAAACAGAAACTTCCAGGGAGGTGCAGGTTAATAAGCGTTCTGTTTGTACCTCCCAGGCTGAAAAGGTCAGCCAATTATCTCCATGAACCGAGCAAACTTCACGGAGACGTCTTCATTTTGTGATAGTCTTGT
This sequence comes from Nibea albiflora, assembly GCA_014281875.1. Classification (NCBI taxonomy): domain Eukaryota; kingdom Metazoa; phylum Chordata; class Actinopteri; family Sciaenidae; genus Nibea; species Nibea albiflora. The sequence goes on along the minus strand of CM024812.1, from coordinate 1,500,644 downwards.
TCACAGCCAAAATGTCACGGTTTTGTCGAAGTTAAATTATATTTACATCCTGGTACAACACCAAAACTGTCGATCCTGTTATTAAACGAATGATGATGGCCTCTTAGCTGTTTTTAACTCAATTAGTTTGAATTTTGTCCCCACCTGGTGCGCCTGTACGAAACGCTCCCTCCTGTGTTTCCAGGCTTCTCCTCTCCGTCCTCTCATCCACCATCTCATCACCTCTCAATATGTCACACCGCGGTCCGTCAGGGAACAATTTCTGCCCGTCTCCAAATGTCATTTCATGGGGAGAAAATGGAGTTTGTGTGTGAGGAAAGCGCAGCGCTGCCGGCAACATTCAAGAAACTTTTATTTGTTTATATATATATATATATATATATATATATATATATATATATATATAGTAGATGTGTAGTGTGTGTGTGTGACTGTCACATGTTTGAGGCTGCCGGTTCCTCTCTCCTCGCTGTCTGCTTCCCCTCAGCGCGATCCATCTGCATTAGGCCGCTAAAGGAGTGCTCTGACAGCTGTTTGCAGTTGTCCCCCCCCCCCCTCTCGGGCTATGATTGTAACCCGCCTCAAGCACCAGGAAAAAAGGCTCCCAAAATCCATTTATCACTGTTCGACTCAGTCGCGAGTTACCACTGAGGGCTGGCGTCCAGATTCTCTGCTTGCGTTCACGGGGCTTCCTGGGAGCCGCACGAGAGGCGGACATAGGCTAAAATGCCCCTGCAGTCCTGTTTCTGGCAAGCCTACGAGTGTGTGGCCGTGAATTATTTTAATCCCCCCCACCCCATCCAGAAGCAACAGCACCATGACAGAAGGTAGAACCACTGCTCAGATAATGGGACCAATTGATTTTGTTTTAGGCGATGAACAATGAATCATGTTCCAAAGCCTTACATCAGTCCTCACATTGATTTCCATTCATTTCAGTACACCATAAAAAATCCTCTTACAGGGGCCGATAGCGTGAATATATGTCTGTATGTTTGACAGTGTTGTTTAAATCTGCGACTGATTTGCAAACTTTTCTCATTCATTACAACACTGGTCTCATTTTTTGGAGTTTTGACCATCTGTAATGATGGGTTAGGGGTTAGGGTTGCAACACCGTGCTCACCAGCGGTTGTCGCAGTATTTATTGGAAAGCTGCAAAATTTAAAGCTCGACCTTGTGACTTTCGCGCGGCCCGTTCCAAAAAAGCACTTATCCTTTCAAAGAGGAATTCCAAGATGTGAATCACAGTTCGTCGGGAACATAAAAAACGATGATCTGTCGATCCCGATGAAGATAGTCAATATCGTAACAATGGCGGAGACGTCAGTGCTGAGAAAATGTTTTAAAACCAGGAGTCCGATCGAGTAGTGGATTTGGAGATCAGTCAGTGCTCCGTGTCGCAGATCCAACTGGTTCAAGAAAGCAGCAGTCGGGTGGAGACGAACCTCCAGCTCAGCGCAACTCATTTGGAGAGAGGAAGTTAAGGTTGAAGACTTCCTGTAGACGTCCAGTTTACAGACTGACTTCCTGCCTCAGAGACTGATTCAGGAAATGATTCCCAACATCCCAGGTTTTGGTTGAACCACTGCTCATGGTTCTTGGTCTTCTTCTGTTGGACCTCATGTATATGATGGAGAAAAAGAGCTAGACTCAAGTTGCAGAGTCGTCTGTTAAGATTCGTGTTCTTAATTCGGGAGACGGCCACATTCACCATGAACACTTCATTTCACACGGCTGTAATTTCTTAATTATTTCCCAGAAGTTAGCTGTGTAATTTAGCACTAATTATCGGTTAAATGGGGGTTTCCTGAACGTTAAAGCTCTACTTAACGCAAATGAGTATTCATTCATACTTCGTTAACATTAGAAACTTCATTCTACTGTACATACAGTGTGTGTTCAGTGCTTACCTGGAGTCTCTTCATGTTCCTCTGAGTATCTGTGGTTCCGCGAGCAATAAATGAACTAATAATTAACCTGAAGTGTGTCGATTGAGTTCCGTCTCTAATTAGTACCAAATGACATTGTTTCCTCTGGGAAACTTCTTGAAGGAGTCACACAGCCGTGTAATAAAACAGTGTTTTCTCCATGTCTGCAGGGGTTTTCCTCCCAAAGCGCACAGGCTAGGTGTTAGTTAGCTTCCACCGCAGGAACTTAAGAATGTCTAAACTGTGGTTTCTCATTACCTGGAACTTCATGAGGCTTTTTTTTACAAGGTTCTTCCCCGTGTTTTTGCAATTTCTAGTCCTTAAAAAGGCATGTCAAATGTCAAACATGGCAAGATATAGTGCGTAAGGACAAAGAATCTGTAGCACTGCCTAGACCCAGAACAAGCCAGTCAGTGGCGTCCAGCATGTTGCACCGTTTTGTACCTTTTCACCTTTACCACTGTACGTTTTTGTGATGCTTGCCCACCCATGACCGACAGCTCTGCCATCCAAGCCCTCAAAGTGCCAGGATCCCAGGTTTTACTGTCACCTCCTGAGCTGAGCCCTCAGGGACCTGGGTAGACTTGGGTGTACCACGCAGGATATAGTTGGAAAAAAAAATCCGTGTTTTTGAAAGGGTTAATAATTCCAGTTTATTCTGTATCGCAGCTGATTCGCCGTGCCAGCTCCTAACCTTGTTCTCCGCTCGCTGTGTAAATGCGCTCGGCTCTCGGGGGCTGTTGTGGCTGCTGCGCTGCGATGCGTGATCTGAGGCGGGACTGTGTCGGAGCGTGGCAGTCGGCAGCGCAAATAGATTTTTATTTATTTTGTCCCGCTTGTCTCATGAGCGCATTCCCCGCGCGACATGGATGGGAGGCCTCGGATCCCTTTAATATACATGCCACTTTCCATTCCTGCCGGCCGTTTATCCTCCGCAATCTCATTTTCTTTCCAATTTGTCGATGGCGCTTAGTGTTACTGCTCAGCCGATAATGTTCCATATGTATGCATGTATGAAACAGTGCATGTAAAGCACTGTCTGCGGGCAGATAAATCAGATCCTGTAGAAAATGTGCAACAAGTCCCCGTAAATTATGACTCAGGCAGTAAATAATGAGGTAAACAAGCTATTTGAACGAGCATAATACAATTTTCAAAGCCTCAAAAGTTTCTGTTTCTGTGACAGCCCTCCCTGATAACTACATTTGTTGACATTTTACTCCCTCTGAGTTAATTTTCTCCTTGCATTATCTTGAGAAAGGCAACCTAAGCCCTATTCTCCTTCCACCCGACTCACACAATAGAGCCAGAGGAGCCTGATAACATTGTCATTTCTAATGTTTGGAGTCGCACAGCTGAGTGGCAGCGGGGCAGGAGGCCATATCAGCCCGCAGATGGAGTGATTATACAGACCGAGTATGAAGCCTTTCCTGTCAATCCCATTGGCTTGGAGTTTGCCTCTGTTCTTCTTCCAGGGGAAAGCTGATTAGTCATTTCGTTGGGTCTAATTGAGGTCCTCGCACTTGTAGACTGAGTAGAGCAAACAGTGTCGACCAACAACTCCTGCGGATGGACCTCCTACAGAGACAAAGAACAACCTGGCATCACGGGGTTTAATGAAACTCACATTACATGTTGCGGAAATGAAAAATGCCAAACTTTCTTCACCGTGAACTTCGCTAATGGGCTTTAAGCAACTCAGCGTTGTTCTTAAAGAATGGAGGAACCTGAGACTTAAATCTTCAAGTTCAAGATTATAAGTCTTATCAAAGAAGTGTGACCTGAACCGCCTGGGAACCTTCAAAGACATTGCAGTCATGGTTACCGGTGTCTACTTTGGAGGAGCGTTTTGTCACGGTAAACGTAGGATCCAGTGTTTTTGGTGCTTGACCTATACCAGTGCGGAAAAGTCGGGATATCTCGACGTCTGCCGGTTTTGGCAACTCTTTGTTGATCGAGTGTCCAAGTCAATGGAAGTATCATGCAACCCCCCATGTACTGCATCATACAGCGAGCTGTCTCTGTCATTTAGCCTAGAACATGGATCACCCATAGACTGCTATGAAACAGGAAGTACCGCGCACTGTCACTGTTCCTGTGCTTGTGAAACACGGCGCTGTCCATGGTGCTGAAACGGGACTGCGCGTGTGTTCCATCGACTTTCAGACACTCCGTGAGGCCATTATTGTTCTCTTGTTTAAAGTGTTGTGTGTGTGTGTGTGTGTGTGCGTGCGCGTGTGTTCCACCTGTCCCGCTCGTCCATGTTAATGGATCTAAAAGCGCGTCTTGTTTGATCCGCTGTCACTGTTTGGCTTAAATCCTCTTCTGAAGATACCCACTTGAACCAAAATGATTGAACTGGACACATTCCTCAAATCTTTGGATTCACACAAATAGCTTCCGCTGTCATATCTACCAGTTATTACTGAACTAACCTCAAGTTTGTCACACGTTTGAGGAAAGATTAGCATGTTTCTGCATGGCATCATCAATTAATAGTGAAAATATATTTAAATTCATCATTTCTTCGTGTAAAACCTCTTTCGGCTTCTGATAATTAATTTAGCGTCCCCACTCTGTTGCTCACACGGGGAAGTAGCGAAGTCAATTTTCCTGCTAAAATATGAAAAAGCGGGAACATCAGTCCATCCCCTCCACTAAAGATGAGAACTCTAAAAAAGTGTTTGACCAGTCAGATCCCAGCCTAACCAGACCAGAGAAATGAGACCGGCTCCACCACCATGTCCGTAAATCGACAATAATTATCTAGTCATTTCTGCTGGCCTCAGTTTGTTTATTTATGTCCAGGAATGGCGCGCTGAGTGACAGTTTCCTGATTAAACTGGAGGAAATAACGGCAGCTCAGTGTCTCTTATCAGCCGCAGAGACGAGTACCTCTGTCTGACAGGAGTAGCTTAGGGCAGGGTGGAGGTGGAGGGGGGCCATAGCTGAAGGGGAGAATAAGCCGGTGATGACTTGCGACATTTGAACAAAGGAGGTGTTGTGGGGGGGGAACAGGGGTGGATTGTTTCTAACAGGGAAATGTCAATATTAGATTTGTTACAAGAACGTTTCTCAAAGGATTATCGTGAAGCTGACACAGCTGACTCTAATGACACCATGAAAGTGATCTTTCTATTTTGTGCCATTTACATGAAGCCAGATATCAAGTCTCAGTTCAGGGTGCAAATGTCCAACAAAACAAAGTCGGGATATCTCGACGTCTGCTGGCTTTGGCAACTCTGTTTCACCAAGCTCCCACCAACCACTAAAAGTCAGTTCCAGATTCACTGTTCTTGTCGGTGTTCTTTTTCGGGCTCTTCACTTCTGCCATTTTGTCTACAGAGGCTGCTGAGCCCTGTTACGTTGCCAGCTTGCCCAGCTCCAGTTCTGGCACGACACTGGCTTCGCTCCTTGTCCTGGTGGTCCAAAACACCTGTGCTTCCAAACTCTAGCAGTTCCCCCGGGTGCTCTGAGCTCCCAGTGTGGCTAACAAACTGAGCTAACATTAGCTAACAGCAGCTAAAATCAGTCAAATAGTTGGCGGTGTGTGACTTAAAGCGTTGCATACTTCTTGCAGGTACTACGCATGAACGACAGAGACGCCATTCACCTGATTACAAGCCAGATGTAGCATCAACAGGATTTAAACTCTGTTCAAGTCAAGTCACAGTAAGCTGTGTGCGCTTCTCAGGCTGGGTATGGTGCTCTTGATGTAGATGTGTTGTGAATAATTCACACATTTCCTAAGGTTTTCACTACACTGCTCTTAAACTGTGATATCGGTAGATGTCTGATAAACAGATAATCCACACAGGTCATTATTTTTAATTAGCGTCCAAGTACTGCCATGTAACTAGAAGACAATGTGTCCGTGATGTCTGTATTTCACTGCACAGCTCGCGCAGCTCAGAACAGCAGAAGTCCTGTCTGGTCACACTTTCATATGTTCACCTGTTCCACCTTCAAATTTGGACTGCGACCGTGTCTCCATCTCTCATTCCCTGAAATACATGAAATCAAACAAAGCCGAAATGCTCAGAAAAGTTTTCATTTTCAAACGCTGGCCATGTTATATAGAATGAATAGAACGCTGCTGGAATATGAAGGTTAGTCAAATGTATCAGTCTCAAAAGGCTGCTCAGGCTTCTCCGAGGGATGTCGGCTGAATGTTAATGTCTTCAACAGGAACCGTGTCTCACCCGCCAGTCACTGTTTGTGTTCTGTGTCAAGCTGGTAAGCAGTGAGCAGATTTTTGTTTTGTGCATTTGTCTGTCTGCTGTTGTTAGTTCATGGAAACAGCCATGTATTTCAATCCTTTAGCGTCTGGCAGATGAAGTTATGACGCGCGTTCCAATGCAAAAAAAAGAAAGAAAGAACACCATAACAAGTACAAGGGGCGGTTGGAGGTAGAGCGAGGTGTAATTAGATGGTTGGCGGTTCGATCCCCGGCTCAAATGCTAATGTCAGGATGCTAACCAGCTAACGGTGACAATGCTGGAAGGCTGTCGTTTAGCCATGTTTAATATGTTAGCATGCTAACATTTGCTAGTTAGCGCTAAACCCGTGCTATAATGACAAGAGTTCGACGGTGATTCAGTATTGTTCTGAAGTAGTAGAAGTTTGTCTGACAGACAGGCTAACAGTCAAAATGCTACAGTAACATCCTCACAGGGAAAACAGATGAGTGTGAATGAAATTTAACATGTTAACCATCTCAGTTCATAACATGTTTGCATGCTCTGAGCACAGTGAGCCTGATGGGAATGACATTAGTTTTGTGAGTACTTGTTATTAGACAAACGTCAGAGGATCACTGAAGTTATAAGAGCGTACCCTGAGGGGGGACATGAACCTGTGTTGCATCTGTCATCTGTCTAAACCTAGAATTGAGCTGACGTCACCAAAGTCATGGATGTCTGTAATCCATCCAATCGTTGTTGATATTTCACTCTGGACCAAACCAAGAAAACCAACCAACGAAGCATAGTACACATGGAGCAGCTAAGAGAGTCACGCAGACTCTCGGACTTCCTCTTTATGTGGGGTATTTTGTAAGCTACATATACCCTTTCCCACTAAATCTAACTGTATAACCATTCCGTTGTCAACTCTGTGTTTCCTCCAGGTCGAGTGGGAGCTCGGCTACCTCGAAACCAACAGAGGCTGCTCACCATCGAGGGGCACGAAGCCGAAAGCATGAGTGAGTCCATTTTTACATTTCGAAGTCTAAATAACATCATGATATCTGCATGACTATGTGACTTTTGTGAATTCTAAAAACTTTGCCCGTACCCGAGACTGATGCTGGATCCCCAGTTATGTCCAGGTTGTGTGTGAGATGCATAAGTGTCCCCGGTGCACCGCTTGTAGTCCTCTGGGACTGTCCTTGAGAAATGTAGCATCCAATTCCTTTTTGCCAGCTCAGGAGGCAGGATCAGAGCTTAATCCCAGGGTCAGGGTGTATCTACTGTGAAATTTCAGTCCATTTTGATGGCACATTCTAAGCTTGTCCCCTTGCTTTCAACAAAAAAGCTCCCTAAAGCCCCCTGAGAGCTACCTGGATTTGAAAGGTAGGCCTATTTCAGCCCTTAAACCATCTGACCCATGATAAGCCTCAATAGGACTTTATGGAAAAGATGGATATATCAAGTTCCAAGTCAAGTTAATATGCAGGGCAAAGCGAATAATGTTAGCGTCAAGCTTTGCTTTCATGTGCCTGTTTTTGGTCCCGTAAGCCGCAGGTTTATTCACATGGAAAGGACGTGGGGGTTTGATAAGTTGGCTATTTATTTGCAAAAATGATACGATCAAGCATCAGGCTGGGCTGACATTCCATTTTCAAGAGTGAGTGAATCTGGCTATTTGTCAGGGTAGACTGAAAGGAGCGAGTGCGCTCGAAGACGTGAACCAGATAGGCAATTTTTGCATCGTGATTCGGCCCGCCGATGCTTTGCCCCGACGCTAACTGATGTGACCTCTTTAAACACTTTTTTTTATTTGTGTTCAGACAGCAGTAATCCTCCCCCCCCCCCCCCCCCCATTCTGCGCAAGCCAAAGTGAAACCAGTCGGGAGAACATGTGGATTATGGCTGACAGTGCAGGGAGAGTTGGTCGCAGGCTGACGATGGAAGTCGTCAAGGTTGTTCAAGGGCTCTTTGCTAACATTATAAACCCTAAGTCATAGAGATCAAGCATCAGATGGCAGGTAACACATTTAGTACTGATCCTGCAATTGGACTTGTCAGGACACATTTAGAAGCTTGACAGTTTGACGTGCCCAATGGATTCACTTCTCCCTCAAAGACGGGAATTTCTCTTTCTGCTTCAAGTGAATATTTTTGCTCGCTGAGCCGCAGCACCGGCTGTTTCTATGGAGTAACAATAACAGTATGTTCCCTCTTCCCCAACAGCCCTATAATCACTCTCCCCCTCTTGTTGCTCAGGGCATTATCAGCTATTGTGTTTTTCATGTTGGATTTCCATCCCCCTTTTTGCATGCTTGTTATTTACTTTGCCTACAGTAGGCGGCTGAGCACCGAACACAACTCTGTACAGGCACTGTACACTCACATTGGAGTGCATGAAGCTAAGCTTGGCCTTTAAGGAGACAATGTATAGAATCCCTTATTGAATCTTTTTAGGTAGTTTGATTGGCTTATTTCACTCAATATACCCGAACCACAGACTGCTGAGCTTAATGAGTGCAGAGCTTTCACCACATCAGTTGTCACTGAGGTGTGACATCCATTAACCCTGTCTTGTCTCTTTTGCTGTGAGGGAAAGCAGCTTTCGCTCCCCACGACAGCTACAAAATGACTGACACTGAACAGAAACACCACAACGGACATATCAGTCGACCTTATTAGTCAGCAAATGTTAAATGAATTGAAGGCAAAACGGTTATTGCAGGTCACAGAATCTGTCACAAGATACGGTGTAATACTGTATTTGGAGGTTAGATTAATATTTAAACTTGTTGTTGTAGGAGCCACTTAACCACTACAGGGAGTATTATATCTTGGTTTTTACTAATTACAAATGGGCAACAGTTTTAATTACATAAAAGATAAGTCTAGGTTAGTAGGTAAAGGGGAGCCCATGATTCTTACTGTCCAACTGTACAATGCAGGTCAAGAAGTGTAAGTAAAAAGTGTTCAACAACTCAATAAATGGGAAACATACCCAAAGAGAGAAAACATAAAAACTTCTGAGTTGTGTTTTGATAAAAAACGCACCAGGAACATTACCTGCTAAGTGACTCGAGTTTGGACAGTCGCTACAGCCGTTTCCCCCTTTGTTGCCTGTTTGTCTTTGTCCATGAGGCCTGTTGTGAAGATCTAAGACCGACTGACGACGAAAGATTCAATAAGGGATTCGTTGGCCACGGAGCTTAACAAATCACAGTACTGGTTATCAGAACCCATCACACTGCAGTGCCTGAACTGTGGTCGACTATTTTGAATTGTTTTTAGCACGTTAAACATGAGCTACTGTTCTATATTTACACCCACATTTTATGGTGACCTATAGTACCTGCTGGTTTCCTGTTTGAAGTGGCCATATTGAATCAATCAAATGCTAAAAGTGAAACGTGATTTCTCTGGTATTTTCCTTCAGGCTCAGAATTATTTTTGGGAAAAGTTGACACCCTTGTTTGCACCCCCATCTATCCCCACATTTCCCTCTAAACCTGCATTTTATAGGATTGTTTTCTGTCCTGAGCACCGAAAGGAGTAACCTATCGAGCTTTTGCTGGAGGATGTTATAAATGGAAATTTACATCCAGTTCCATCGGCTTTGTTAACAGGGCCTGGTGATATGTGTTCCCAAAACACAGAAGATCGTCCAGAGAAAGAAATTAAAGAAAAAATACATTCTCTCTTTGTATTAACAGCTTGTCGTGTAATTTGCTAAATTAAACTCAGAGCACTGCAACAAGTAGCTGAAAATAATGTTCTGCTTTCCATGCTAATTTCATTGCTTTACTTTGGTCAGGAGAGTATTAAATGTTGACAGTATTCATTGCTTCTAATTTCCTCCTAGCACTTTACCCAGATTGATCCTGATTGTGTGTAGCATTTTTGTTACTCTAAATTAATGAATGTGTTTAGCATACCAGTATAATTATTGCCACTATATTACTATAATGTCACCACAGAAGTATTGATGAAGGAACACACATCACTTGTTCAGTTGCAAAGAGAGATAAAGGAATCTCTAAATTTTACATTTACAAGATCCTGCAACGAAGGCATTGTAAGTTACTCTTTCTGGGCACCGCAGGTTCATGCAGCACAGATGTTAAGGAAAATCGGAACTTGGACAACCTCTTCTCCAAAGAGGGGGTTGCAGCTGAGGCTGCTCAACTCCCCAATGGGAGTGCTGGGGGTGGGAGGAAACGTCCCTTAGAGGAGGGCAATAATGGGCATACACATTCCAAGTACAGGCCCAAGAAGCGTAAGAAAGTCCCTGGGCCCATTCTTCCTAAGAATGCCCTAATGCAGCTGAATGAGATCAAGCCAGGGCTGCAGTACAAACTGCTCTCTCAGACCGGGCCAGTCCATGCGCCCGTCTTTGTGATGACTGTGGAGGTCAACGGGCAGCTCTTCGAGGGTTCGGGTCCTACCAAGAAGAAAGCCAAACTGAACGCAGCGGAGAAGGCCTTGCGCTCCTTTGTCCAGTTCCCCAACGCATCCGAAGCCCACATGGCCATGGGCCGGACTCTGTCTGTCCACACGGACTTCACCTCGGACCAGGCTGACTTTCCGGACATGCTCTTTAATGCCTTTGAGACATCCACCCCTGTAGATGACCCGTTTTACCTTGCATCCAACAGTAATGGTTCCTTCAGCTCACTGGGAATAGAGTACCCATTGCTACCCTCCCCTGTCCCAAATCTGGTCCAGGCTCCCTTACCTCCAGCCCCCTCCACCTTTATCTCCCCGACAAGCGGCAAGAATCCTGTCATGATCCTCAACGAGTTGCGGCCGGGCCTCAAGTATGACTTTGTGTCAGAGAGTGGGGAGAGCCATGCCAAGAACTTTGTCATGTCAGTGACGGTAGATGCTCAGAATTTCCAGGGTTCTGGGCGGAACAAGAAGCTGGCCAAGGCCCGGGCCTGCCCAGGCGGCTTTATCTGCTCTGTTTAACATGCAGCTGGATCAGGCACCATCAAGACAGCCTATACCCAGAGAAGGACTGCAGCTTCACCTGCCACAGGTAAGCATGGAGGAAGGTAAATGAATACTAAAAGGGCCTGTTATTTTAAAGATAGTTGATGATACCATTGCAGGAGTGTTACTTGATGGATGGCACAAGCAATTTGGTTCCGTACTCCTCACAATTATTCTCTCTGCTCTGCATCCCCCGTGTGCTACAAGTTCAAAATATACAATGTGAAATCCATTATACGAGTGTCAGACATATGGAAGTAACTTTAAAGTTCTGTTCCTGTTTCCCTGAGGCATACTATGAATAATAAACAGGAACTGATGAATGTTAGCATTGTGAAACACTCCATAACTGTCATTTGAAGGGGGCCAGCCGAAGATTGTTTTTTTCAGCACAACCTGATGCCTTAGCTCGCACGAAAAGTCATCCGCTAACTCTTTAACTTGACCAGGTTATGGACCAGGAAGCACGTGACCCTGTGTCACTGCATAGTTACTGAAGTTTAACGTTTTGCTATTTATAGTCTATAAAAAACAACATAAAATATGCACTATGATGCTACTGCTTGGATGTCTCAGAGTCATAGAGGTAGAGACAAATTGTTAGTTTGCGGAGGAACATTCTAAATTATTGATTAGATGAACTAGATTTATTGGAATATGTGATTTCTCATAAAGTGTAACCAAATTATCCCATTACCTCTTGTAGCTCTTGTATGGTTTTTTTATTGCCGTGTTCCATTTGAACAAATTACAGTACTGGCATCAATACCAGTCTCGTTAAAGATTTAAAGTGATACTGGTATCAATACAGTACTTCATTTGAAGCCCTCGTCCCATTTCTCTAGCATTTGGCATGCAGTTTTTAGGGTCGCCCATTTCACCTCACTTGGTTGCTACCTCTGCGTGATGAGGTCACCAGTGTGCTAACATCACAGGAATGAAAATACAAAGTCTCGCTCCTTTGACCAACATTTGAGTTGACGTTAACATGTTCTGTTGTTGGAGTAGTGCTAGCGTTGGCTTAGAATGATGCTAGTCTGCACTTAATGCTGCTCGGGTAGGATTTCTAACTCTTCCTCGCTTTCTAGGAACTTTTGGAGCCAGGCTAACTTGCTTACAATGCCACATATTGCTGGCACTCTCAATTATCATGAACCGGAGGAAAAAAATCGAAGCTAAAAGATGCTAGCTTTTCGAGACTTTCGATGCTTCAGGGGGGCAGTGGCCTGTTTGATGGCACGCTGTAAACACTTCCTTGTTAGGTCTCTGTCGTCTAATGAAAGAACCGTCTACAAATGTCACCTCTCATGACCAACCCGATAAAGTCTGATTGAAGACGGCGACGGCTTCAGGAGAGACAAGTTCAATACACCGGGAATCTATTTACACATAAACTAATCCCTGCCTGTAATCCCGGCACAGCGATAACAAAGCTGCTATCTTAATTACTATCACCCTCTGAGTGCTATTCAAACACTGCTGTTCATTATCCCAGCCTTTCCGAGTCACTCTTCACTCAAAGAGCAGTCAGTGGAGCAGAGGATTTGACTGTTTTAAGCTGCTAAGATCGCTGCCTGTCATTCACACCAGTGCACCACACCTAATTGAAATATTCAGGAATAGTTCCAGTGCAGATAAGGAGAGCTTTTTTTTTATATATACCATCACACTTGGGTGTTGTTGTCGTCGTTTGATATTTGGTCATTCGCAGTTCATAAAATCTGACGGCTAGAGTCCGCGTGGCCCGCATTGTTCCGTTCAAAGAGTTCTATTCTCCTCCCTTCATCTGGAATATTTCTGTTTCACGTCCACATGCTTGTTACCACCCCAGGTCCTGGCGGACGCCGTCTCTCGTCTCGTCGTCGACAAGTTCAGCGAACTGACAGACAGCTTCACGTCTCCGCACGCTCGGCGAAAAGTATTGGCAGGCGTTGTCATGACAACAGGTAATTTTCTTTTCTCAACCCTCATCCAAGAAGATTTAGAACCTCTGTAAGTGTTTGTTTAGGGCTACAGCCCCAAATATCAAGGGGATTTGATAGTGGGACGCTGCGGCTCAGCATTTACATAGAGTCAAGTGATTAAAGAGATGTTTACTGTGCATGTTCTGTTCCGTGTCTCCACTCTGCATCTCTCAGCGGGGACCTGATTCAGCGCCATTCTTTCATTCCTGAGCTGTCACTGTGTCGCATTTGGGTTTTTATGTAAAATATTTAAGCTTACCCTGCCTCTGACCCCAGCCCTTCCTTCACCGAGGGAGGGTACGAACATGCCCGAGCTCTCTTGGGTTTAAATCTCAGCGCTTCGAGTCAAAAACAGAGGATAGATCTTTTGCAGTGCGTTTTCACGGAAAGGTTCCATTTGAGAAATGTTTTTTTTTTTTTTTTGCTTCTGTTCCATTAGCTTTTCTAATCCAGCTGGATTCGTAGCTTCCGACATACGGTCACTGCAGCAAGGTGAAAAGTTAAACCGCCACAGGTCCAAAAAAATCACATCAAGCTCGCAGATAAAGGGGTGGACGGGGCTAAACAGGGGCCACGGTGCAGACAAAACCCCTGGAATCATGTTTTTGTTCTTTCCTCTGGATGAGGCCCGCGAAACAGAAGCTGCCACTAAAGCTCACTCATCTTTAGGTCCCCCCTGCGCGGCGGCTTGCGTATGATGGCACCTAAATCCCTCGTGTATCTTTCTTGCTTGTCTTCAGGTTCTGACGTGAAGGAGGCTGAGGTCATCTGCGTGTCGACGGGGACGAAGTGCATCAACGGTGAATACATGAGCGATAGAGGTTTGGCCCTCAACGACTGCCACGCTGAGATTGTGGCTCGTCGGTCGCTCATCCGGTACCTGTACTCGCAGCTGGAGCATTTCCTCAGGTGAGTCACAGTGCAGCACCAGGTCATCTTAAACGCTACTTGCCAGCCTATCAGAAACTTTTCCGTAGCATTCCCTATGGTATCATAACCGTTTCACCATGTGTGTCTCTAGTAACCACGAAGAGGAGCACCACAAATCCATCTTCACCAGGTGTGACAACAGAGCAGGCTTCAAACTGAAGGAAAACGTCCAGTTCCACCTGTACATCAGCACCTCCCCCTGCGGAGACGCCCGGATCTTCTCTCCTCATGAAGCCGGAGTGGAGGGTGAGAGGACGCAGGGCAAAAGAAAGGCTTTTCAGTATGGTATGGTCTTTCGCGCGAGTCTCCTCAAAGTGTCCGTGCTTGCTCGCTTGTCTTCCTCAGATCAGGGAGACAGACACCCGAACAGAAAGGCTCGAGGTCAGCTCCGCACTAAATCGAGTCCGGTGAGGAAGGAACCATCCCGGTGCGCTCCAGTAACACCATTCAGACGTGGGACGGGGTTCTTCAGGGTGAGAGGCTGCTCACCATGTCCTGCAGTGACAAGATTGCTAGGTTTGTATTGGTTCGCCCGCCGTTCGCGCACACTGTTACAGACTGCCAAACACGTCACGCTCTACAACGCCAAAGATTCACTGTGGGTCATGTTCAGAGAGAGAGAGAGAAGATGACAGGAAGTGATGTGTAATGTGCAAGTTTCCCAGCCAGAAATCAACCGGTGCCTGAACCCCAAGGCCACGGCACCCCACAAACTGAACTTCACGTGGCAACATTGTCGCGCTTCAATGAAACTCACTAAAACCTCGACTTATCTTTGCACTGTTCCAAAAATCCCCAACTCTGATTTGGTCAATAGAAGCTCTTCGTTCAACTCAGCAAGTTAAAGGTTTGTGACAACCAAACCAGAGATGATAAATGTTGGAACAGACAAACTAAAAGTTTTGGTGAGCTTGTGGTGTTTGCTTCTGGTAGGTTTGAATGAATGTGTGTTACCATGTTACGAGATGTCAATGGAGTCTGGCGGCCTTGAACGCAACGATATAACTGCTGCTCCTGCTTCAATGCAGTGATCTTACTCTTTGACGGAAGGTTCCTCTCTGTCTTCGGGCTCCTGCGTTAACAACCCGAGCCTGTCAGTCACAGAAACAAAGACTTTGAATGGCCGTTCATTGACTTGCCGTAACTATTGCGCGTTGCGGTCAGTCCCGCGGCTCCTGGCTGCGGCTCTCTCACTCAACACTTCGAAAATCGCTGCCCCCGTTAGTCACTTCGACGCCAAAACATGGCAAAATAGGGTTAAACATATAAATAAAGCATGTGTTTCCAAACATACAATGACTGTACAGAATACAGTGTGAGTCAAGTGAGTCAAGATTGCCTCTGATCGAGCGGCAGCGCCCCCTTTCAGAATACTGAACGCAGCCCTGCAGACCCTCTCGAGGTGCTGAAGGGTGTTTTTTTCGAGCAGACCGGCAGGAGTCCTGATGATTGTGTGCATGTGTAAAGAGGCTGAATTATCTCGGTGTCACGCTGCAATCACTTCATTCCTGTCAGCTGCACTCCTCGAGTGTCATTAGGCCGCTGGAGCTTTGATTAGGCTTCTCGATGGATCTCCAGGACGCGAGCGTCTCCGAGACTCCTCTGAGCTGGGATCAGTGGAATCGGCTGGAGCAACAATGTCGATTCTTTTGCAGGTTTGCGGAGGCTCTTCGGGTTTTTCGCGTCCTGTGTTTCGTCCACTCTGTCCGTACGTTTGCCTGATTGAACGAAACTGTCCGTTCTGTCTCCCCCCCCCCCCTCCCTTCAGGTGGAACGTGGTCGGTTTCCAGGGCTCTCTGATGAGCTACTTCACCGAGCCCATCTACTTCTCCAGCATCATTCTGGGCAGCCTGTACCACGCCGACCACCTCTCCAGAGCCATGTACCAGAGGATTACGGAGATTGAGGACCTGCCACAGTCCTTCAACTTGAACAGGCCACTGCTCAGCGGTGAGAAACAGACTGCTCTTTTCACAAATGGCTGACTCCCACTTATCTGTCACCTGTTTTCCACGCTGACAGCACAGACGGGACATTTTCAAGTACACCGGCGCATCTGTAGGTGCTCCAGAAGTGTGGAAAGGAAGGTTTTATGAAATATCAGGGAACTTTGAGGTGCGTGCTTAAGGCCGCGTTCTCGTGTTCTACAGGAATCAGTAACGCGGAGGCCCGTCAGCCGGGGAAAGCACCCAACTTCAGCGTGAACTGGACGGTGGGGGATCAAGGGCTGGAGGTGATCAATGCCACCACGGGGAAAGATGACCTGGGTCGACCCTCCAGGCTCTGTAAGCACGCTCTCTACAGCCGATGGATGCGCCTGCACTGCAAGGTAACCCACTGCTGACACTCAGCTGGTCTTTGCACAGTACCGTTTAATAACTGATAGCGTTGTGCTCCATTCGTACCTGGACACGGAGTAAGTCACATGACCCGTTCAGTCACCTGAATGAGGATGAAGCCCCAACAGGTCGAAGTGTTGAGATATTGAGAGTGAGATATTTGCACATGTACGTGCTTCAGTATTAGTTTCATCGCGGTCTGTCTATGGAGCGCGACGAGTGTCACTGAAAGAGAAATCAAGCATTTCGTTCATAATTAAAATAACAAAAAAATAATTCATTGTGCATTAAAAATGGGCATTTTTTTTTCGTGAATCTATAAATAAATAGACTAAATTACAAAGTAATTCATTATTGGTTTTAATGGGTAATATTATATAAAATGAAATGAAATATGTAAAATATAAAAATATATATACAATATTAATTAAATAGAAAATCACAAAAACAACATGGACCAGATGATAGGTAGATTCAAATATGTAAGTGAATAAATAATGGAAATTAAAATTCTATTCAGAAATGCAGTTTAAAAAGACTAGATAATCAAAAATACGTAAAAAAATAAAGAAGAAGAAATAACTGGATGCACACTTTGAATTGAGAATACAGACTCAGATCAGTTTATAGGATACGGTGGCATTTAGCGGTGTCGTTGTGCATTGCAGTTTTGATTTCAGTTTCAATTCATTATTAATTCCTGAAATGTTTTATTGCTATTGTTGTGACACTTGTGGTCTTCCATATGCTGGCTCAAAGATCATGAACACTGGTGAACACAACTCCGCGTGAATATTAATTAATCAGTCGCTAACAAAAAGCCAAGACAGTTTTTTGCCATCTGTCTAACTTCTTGTCCACGTCCCTCCAGCCTCGCCGCCATCCTGCGGATCCGAACCATGAGACCCAGCAGCTACCACGAGGCCAAGCAGGCAGCGGTGGAGTACCACAGCTCCAAGCAGACGCTCTTCAGAGCCTTCCACAAAGCCGGTCCTGGGCGCCTGGGTGAAGAAACCTATAGAGCAGGACCAGTTTGCGCTCGCCACCTGAGTCAGCGCCTGACCGGCGACGGCGGCGGGGGTCGCGATCTTTGACAGAACACGCGCGCTTTACTTTCCGTAACAGTTTCAGCGGTGGAACACTCTCCGTCTGGACTGTCGCGGAGTGGACTGTGTTACTGAGAAGAACGAGGATGTCAGAACCCATGGATTTAACATTCCTCCTTAATTTTTATAGCCTCGCGCTACTCCCTCTCAGCCAGCACTACACATGGGAAAAAAAAAAGATTACTATTCAGTCAGTTATGCAAATTATACAAAGGACAAATGTAAAAAGAGACTTTGGGGATGGAAACTTGTAAACAGCATTGTTAGCTAAAAAGGCACTTGTTTATATAAGAGTGGTGATATATTCATTTTGCATGTATGATACCAAATTCATAGAACGTCTCCAGTAAAAGGTTTGTTATCATGTTCTGTATCGTGATCTCCAATTATCAGTGTCGTGATAACTCGAGAATGTCCTCCCGCGGTTTGTAAAACTCTTTTATCTGCCCTGCTGCGGTTCTTTGACTGCAAATTCGAGGCCTCGCGGACATTTCTTTTTATTTTAAGCCAAGAAGACGCCCCCGCCGCGACAGAAAACACTGTTGTGACGTGACGTGTCAATGACGTTAGAAGATAGACCCCCCACAGCTCCACCCTCCATTTCAAAGACAGGTTTGTTTTTTCATCTACAAAACTGAATCTGATTGGTGGACCTGCCTGTGCTTCTGTAAAACTGTACCTGTAAAATAACATAGATGAAGAGTCACACAGGCTCCCTCGAGAGATATATTTTAAAGATTGCGCTATCTTGCCAGAAAGTCCAAATTTGGTCAAAGGAAGGAAAAACCAGCAAACCACCACGGCTGACTGTGATAGGCTCACACACCTGTCAATCAAAGGAATACAACCTAAAACATTGTTGCGTTTAAGAAATTCTCAATCATCTCTGTACAACATTCCACATTTAGTCAAGACCGTCCATTTTTACCCAGGATGCTTTGGGACTTGTTTTGGGACAATTATCCCAGCATGCATTTCACATCAACCATTAAGATTTTAGATTTTAACATAGCACCTAGAGATGTGTAAAAACCAGCCTGTCCAGACCGGCCTCTGCTGCTGTCAAACTGGTTTGCCTGAAGGTAAAGTTGAAGTCGATGTTTTACATATTTAAAGTTGTGCAACAGCTCCTCTCTGATATCACCACACATGACACTGTATACAGTGAAGGTCGCAGGTGTACCGCTTCAAACAGACAAGTGTTCACACTCAGGTGTAAAGCCGCTGTGAAGCACCAACTACAAGTGGCAATAATAGTAAACACTAAAACCCAAGGTAGTCAGTGAACTGATGCAATGTCACGTTACACAACGATCTGGAACATTTGCTAATGCTAACATTAGCCACCAGATGGATGTACAGTGCGGAGTTTGTTTTATTCTTTATGGATTCCATGTTCATTCTTAAAAGGTGCCACATGTAACATTCTGGTGCTTTTTATGCATTCATTTTATGTTTCAA
Organism: Nibea albiflora; assembly: GCA_014281875.1. Classification (NCBI taxonomy): domain Eukaryota; kingdom Metazoa; phylum Chordata; class Actinopteri; family Sciaenidae; genus Nibea; species Nibea albiflora. The sequence goes on along the minus strand of CM024812.1, from coordinate 1,481,737 downwards.
TCACTGTTTATCGCTAAACAGGAAGTTAAGCTAAATGGAACAGGAAGTAAGGTAACTTCAAAACAGCTTATATTCCTTCTTCTATTTTCTAATTCTATATGGGTTTTTTTTTACAACACTAGCAAAACATAGATGTTATTTTTGTATGAAAATATAAAATACGCATCAGCGTACAACATAAGCAGCGGTATTTTCTTTACTTTAGTTCGCATTGTACAAATTCAGAAAAATGTATTAATGGATTTTTTTTATTGGATCAGGGAATGGAGTCGCAAACTTGAACAGAATATTTTTCATTCATATGGCTGGCAGAGTGATTGACAGTCGGGACAGTGTTAACTTCTGCTGAAAGACGTTCTGGTTAATGTCTAGCTTGCATTTTAGTGTAATAGTAATACTGAGAGGCGCAAACTAAACTAAACATGATGAAAAAAAATTGAATTTCAAAGCTGCTTTCAGTCACATCTGTTTTGTTCATTGAATTCGGTGCAAAACACAAGCTACTGATTCAGCAAGTGATGATAATGATTCAGTACCCTCAATTTGGCTTGAGGGTTCAGTGTTAAAGTTTCGTCCATCTCTCATTGCCCCGGTCGCCAAATTCAGACCCCTCGTCGGTGTTTGCCCCTCAGAGTCTCGTACGGATGCACAGGGAACCCTTTAGCGTCTGCATTAGATGCGCTGGGCTTCAAGTAAACCCATCTGCAAGCAGGCAGTGTAGTATGAAGTCGGAGAAAATCTTCATCTGAAGGTGGCTCAAACGAACCCAGGACATTCATCCAGGATGCCAGGGTTTGTGTCCCATGTGACACCAAGTTACGTAACATGCATCATCATGTGTGACTGCTGACATCAATGTACGTACTGTACGTAATGTGATGCAGTTATTTGAACCCAAACTTAAACATAACCAAGTAGTTTGGTGCTTAAAAACTGACAATACTGGGACCATTTCATAACATTAGCTACAGGAAAATGGAAGGGTACAAAGGTATGTCAGACACGACAGCTTCCCTGTGAATCTGCATGAGATGCCCTAACCCTGAACACCTCCACAACCAGCATCTAGTGGCCATCAGAGGAACTACAGGAAGACTAAAGCACTCAGCTATGGTGGTTGATCTGGGCTGACGCTTCATTTGGTTCAGGGGTCATTTTCTTCTAGTTGGATGGCACCAAACCTTGTTCCACATTTGACCCAACAAAGGAAGCACTCCATACATTGAGCAAACGTGTCAGGGTGTGAACACAACCCTAAAATATCTCTCCTAACATGGGCTGGGTTGCACCAGATCGGAGTAACAAATCTTATGCAATGAACTCAACAAAAATGTCGGAATCTGCGGACCTCTCCTCCACTGACAGGTCCATGCGCAGTAACGACAGCAAACCCACTCCCCCGCTAGCGTTGCCGGCCGTCCACACTCCAGTCGCTCAGAAGCTCACCAAAGATGATGTCAGCATTTGTCAAACTTTTTGAAATTCACGATTTTACGTGTCGTTTTGCCCCCGCCTCTGCGACCCTGTGTCTCGAACAATCCAACTGTGCGTTTGTGATGACGTGTGAAGTGGTGTTTTTACGTGTGACGTCCCACTCTTTCGAACCAAACATGAATCCCCCAAAATCACCCGTTCCCTCTATAGCAAATGTAAATTTTAACTTTCAGATATGTTTTTAATTTTCTAAATTCTTTATTTTGCTGTGAACATCCTCCGGGTGTAAACCTCCAGCCTCAAACCCACACAGGGCATATTTAACTTATTTACTTTCAGTGTAGGCGGAGGTCTTTTCTTTATATATATATATATATATATATATTTTGAACGTGCATCCTTCTGCTTCTATTTAACAGCTGAAAATGCGTCTTAACTCTGAGCATGTGCAACCTGTTCCTGTCTCAGCATACCTGACTCCAGGCTCGGGCCCTCTGGGTTTTTGGAGGTGCCGGCCAATTAAGTTTCCACAGGATATGCACTTTTTAAAAAGGGAAATAATTATATTTTCCCACTGGTTTTGAGGTAAAGCAATGGTGACTGGATGAATGGGGAAATCTTTTCCACTGTGTGTCAGTCCTCCCTGTCTGTATGTTGATGGTTGGTGAGCCTCGACGGTTCCGATGGGTTCATGCACTATGTTATTGATTTGCCCCCATAAAATATAAGCAAGGCTGTGGGGCCTAATGCATGAGCTCTACCTGTAAAGCATGAAAACTATAAATATAAAAAATATGTAGAAACTGAGTCAAGTCACTGAGCTAGAGATTTAATAAAATGCTATTACACTCATTTTGTATGGTTGTCTGCTTTGAAGTAAAGACTATAGCTATGGCGCTTTGAAATGAATGTTTAAGGTGGATCGAAGGTTCCCACCCATAGCCTTGAAATTTAAAGACCTACCATACTGTTTCCTTCCCCCTTTCCAACAAAGAAAATAGATAATAGAAATAAGCTTTATTGTGTTTATCCTTGACAGTTTTAAAGGATCTTTCATCTTTCAAGTTGGTCTTGTCCAAATGTGAAATCAATCTTCTCGTTCATATTGGCCATAAAGAGATCCCTTGAAATCCCTGTGCAAAAATGGATTCCAGAGTTTATGTGAAGTGAATAAAAAGCTCGGCAGTCGAAGTTTGACAAGCGAGCATAGTTCCCAAGTGATGTTTACAGCTGTAAGATATCCACTGATGTGACTCAACTTTATATGAACTTCAGATAAAATTAGGAAGAGGAGGAGAGATGCAATGGCTTGTAACTCTTCCTCAGGTTTGCTAACATTCAGGAGTCACGAAGTTCCGTTTAACCCTCTGGGGTTCTATCAATTGCTTTTGCCTGTTTGGACCCCAGAGAATGAACCCGTTTAGAGATTATTATATGTTTACACTATTTCAGAATTTACAATTAACTGGGCGATATGGGCTATGGTTAAAGGGAAAACTGAGAGTGGGTCATGGGTAACATGATAGCTTTCTCCATCAGCTTTCTCCGATCAGCGCAAGGACACATGCCAAAGTTATCCAAAGTCGAACTCTTGTATCCAAAGGCCATGTCCCAATTTAACTTGCCTTTGCAAGCAAACACACTGACCGACACACTGGCCACTAGCTCCACCGGAAGGAATCTTCCATCTTAGCACAAGGAATATCAAATATTCAAATTTCAATAAATTGAGTGAGGACTTTGATGCACCCAAGAAGATGGACCCCTTCTAAGCCTTTCTCTGGCACCACAAACACTAAGGTCATGAAGTTGTGTTCACCAGGAGGTACAGATGGAATGGAGCTACTGGTTAAATCTGGTACAAACTGTCTAGTACTCTTTCTTTCTTCATTGTCCTTGACAAATGCATTTCATGAAACTGAAATTGAAAGATCTTCACAGAAGAACATGGGACATTTTTGAGGATCAACTAACCAAACTAACCAAAACGTGAAATGTTCTGTGTATTTCAAAAGAAGAAGATTCAATTTATTGACCCCCCCCCCCCCAGTCAGGAAATTCTTTCTCAATGGCTTCCTTACGTTGTGGTCATTAAAGATACACATTCATTCAGCGTTCAGCTACTTGTTGCCCAAATGCCCTTGTTCAGTGCTGCTCCATTTCGACGCCTTTCATGACAGTTGAGGTGTGATGTCAAAGTGATCGCCTCGAGTTAAATCTGGGGACTGCCGCGCTGCTTTTGTTGTCGCTGTTGACGCAATGCCAAGCGGCTGCTGCTATCTAAAGCCATCCTGGCCACCATCTCCACATGGGCTGTTAGAGGCCTATTACTTTGTGTCATATCAGCCACCGGCACCTGTGCGACATGAGACAGACGGATAATCTCACTGTGGCTTACCTGTCCTCTCCGCATCACCGGGGGACAGCCAGTCCCTCTGCAAAAAGACAGACCCTTTCTATATTGACAGTTGTTTTTTGGGTTTTTTTCTTCAAAACCTCTGCCCCCCCCCCCTTTCTTCCTAGTCCACATAGAGCTAAGAGTTAAGAAGTTGATTTCCGTGGGGTTTAAGCTGATATATGTGGCTAAAAAGTGAGAGAAAAGAGAAAAGTCAGACAGCTTCAAGGTGAAGTGGGATTAGTGAAAACAGCTCTTCATACTTCTCCACTTTCCCCCAATTTATCTGCAAATTATGTTCCTGGGCTAAGCCACGTAAAGCAGACCTTGTCCTGGACAAATTTTAAGTCCTAGTAATTCTTCTTGGCGAATGCATCATTTGTGTCTCCCGCTCGGAGGGGATGGTTCCACTTTCTTGTGCAGATATAGAAAAATTAAACAAGTAATAGTAAAAACTTAAATGTTTAAATATGACAAGAGGGGAGCCATGGCGCTGGGCTGAACTGCCAAATAGTGCGTCTGTGGCCTCAAATCAAAACTAGTGTGACTTGTGATCTATCTATCCACCTATTTGTCCTTGCCATTGTCGCCAAGTGCTTGCTCCTGGTGGGAATTGTTGGGTCTCTGCAGATAACATTATGAAGCGCACTATCCACATCTGCTTCATATGGAAAGTGTCATGAGATAACTTTTGGAAATGATTCGGTGCTATAGAAGTAAAACTGAACGAATTGTGATTACAGTCTTAATTAATGGGCTGTACTTTTCTAGTCCTCCGACCGCTCCTACACGTCTCATTCATACGCTGATGGCGTTGGGCGCCATGCAGGGTGCCAACTGCTCATCAGTTTGCCGGGCTAACCATTCACACACTGATGGCACAGCCTCCAGGAGCAATTAGTGGTTCAGTATCTTGCCCCAAGGATACTTCGACATGCAGACTGGAGGAGCCGGGGATTGAACCGCCCTAGCATCTGATTAGTGGACGACCCGCTCTACTTCCTGAACCACATCTGCCCCAAATGTAAGTCGCATTTTTGAATGATTATTTCCAGAATATAACACTGAATATAAATTCATATCTTTGTTTTCATTCATATATAATATATATAAAAAGAAAGAATCACTATGTTGTTGTCCACCATGTTGAACTGCCGTGTCTCTACAGTAGCCCAGAACAGACAAACTAAACACTGACTCTCTACTCGGCCATTTATGGTTCTGTGTATTTTACGGACAGCAGTTTTAATTGAACTTACTACACCCCTGTGAGATAAACGGCTCTTCCTCTTTGCAAACAGAGCGCCGCAGCTGAAGAAGCAGATCTGGAGCCGAGCCCGAGTGCCCCCCCCATCAAACACTCCGGCTCAGTGGCTGAAGTTGTCCATCCATTAGGACACCTCCTCATTTGTCACAGCTCGTTTCCCCGGCAATCAAACCCCATTAGCCACTTAATGGGCCTCCGCATGAACTTAGTGTACATACAGTACGGCAGCACTCAGCAGATGGTCAGAAAAAAAGATGCTCCGACCACAGTTTGCCTTTTCTCGTAGATGTTAAACCACAGCGGTGTTGTAAAAATACACCAACCATTCATAACTTTATGATCTAACTTTTACAGTAACACTACGTCACAACATGTTCTTCAACCTTTACCATCTGCATTAACTTTATAACTTGTTTTTAGGACCCAAGTGCTGTCTGGTTAAGATTCTGTGTTACCAAGGCCAATTAACTTGAACTATGAACTATGGGGTTTGTTTGGCAGCCGTCTTGAACTGACACATGCTGTTTTGAGCAATTTGGGGTTCAGTATCTTGCTGAAGGATAATTCAACATGCGGTACTGGAGGAGCCGGAGATCGAATCACAGATCATCTGATTAGTGGATGACGCCCCGCTCTATCTCCCACAGCCGCCTTCCCAGTTACTGCAGAATAAATGTGTGCGCTGCTTTTTATTGCTGACGTTGGAGGCTGAGGTCATTCAGACTGCTTTGTATAGAGCAATGCATCATATTCTATAGGATCGGATGCTTGTATGTTCCGTGGCTCTCGGCACATGCTAGGTTAGAAATGGACATTTTTACAACCTGTTTTTGGCGCCTCGATTGAGAATTGAGTCAACTGGATGATCGGTTTAGTGTTTAGGTTTCATTTTGTCCTAACTGGTTTGCTAAAAAGAAATCACGCCAAGGAAGAAGTCACCGGGCTAAGGAGCCGAAAAGAAAGTGTACTGTGGACAGCCCGGCCGCTTTGTGTCCACTCAGCTAATTTTCATGGCGTGTTGAGGGGGATAAAAAAGTAATGAGGCATCGCCCACTCCTGTTCAATATCACTGCCCCACGGATACACACTGCATCAGCTATATGATGCTGTTAAATTATCCATTTGGACGTTTATAGAATATTTATAGAATATTTCTGAATATATATGTTGGTTATCTTAAGCCTGTCTTGAAAACATGTAACCACACTGCGCGGGACTACTGTTAATGGGAGAAAGAATGAAATGATCTATGCTGAATGATGAAAATGACAGCCTTAACAAACAAAAAAGTCCACAGTGAATGAGAATGATATAAGTTGCAGTGATGTTTTAAAGGGCTAATATGTCCTAGGCCTAGAGGGCAGAAGCTACGGCCGTCAAATGCTTCATAAGTTTTCTTTTGGATGTCAGAGATTGCTATTTTTTACTGAGCTATAGTTGCATGAGTAAGTTGCAGCAATTGCCTTTGACACAATATTATCTATTTACACACAAAAACCTTTAGCAGGTTTGGACCACTGGACCAAGTTCAAGACCAAGTTATTAATAAAGTAGTGCTTAAAATAATAATGAAATAATATCAATGTGTGTGTAGTCTGTTTAAAGGTTGGAAGAATCACTTAATGTTTCCGTATTCGTCCATGGTAACAATAGTAAATATGAAAACAAATCTGTTATGCAGTCCGCAGGCTCATTACAGAAGTCATTTTTACGTTCAGTCAATGACTCGTAATCAATAAAGAGCGATGCTGTAAACACTATTTTGAAATGACTGGTTATGAGTCGGCGCATCGAACGAGCTCAGTGGTCCAGGTAGCGTTCAGGTGATGTAATCGCCCGCCATAAATCATACAGCACAGGTCAATGGGACCCTCGACTCTGTTCAAGGCCTAAATTTCCATTTTAATTTTCTGCTCAGTGGAGTTGATGTATGCGGGGGACACAGTAAGTAGCCGGGCTCTTCACTCCCGTCTATTCATTATTAAATGATGACCTTTCCTTTCTGGATCTCTGAAAAGTAGACTCTGTCACACGAGGAGACGGGTAGGCGTGCGTGTGCTCCAGTCCCATCCGACGATTCCAATACGGTGAAGAGAAAAGTCAGGCGGCATGCGGGGTGAGCTTTAGAATTCGTTGCAGGTTTACTCATTTTAGCGTGTAGCGCCTGGTATGTGGTGAATATTCTACTTGTAAATGATGATTCAAAGGACCATTACCGGGGCTTTTGCATGTCAAAGCTCAATAGCTACAAAGCTTACTGTATCTGTGAACAAAGACCACATAATCCCATAAGGAGTACGCCCTCATTCAATGAAGGTACGTCTCTATGCAGAGAAGGGTGTGTTGGGGAACCACAGGTCACAAAGGCTCCCTTAGAAGCCAATGCGACCTTAACAGGTTCGAAACTGAGACTCATTAGCTGAGTTGCTGTTGAAACTATAAGCTCACGCAGTCAGATGAAAAGGTTTTTGGCCTATTTGCACCATCGACTCCTGGATCATAGCAGAAAGTAGGTGGCGCAACAAGCACCAACACTTTCCTCTGCTTCGGACTCTTCGGACTGCCATGATGTCTTGCTGGTGGTACTTCAGGTAATCGCCCATGGTTGTCCTTGCGATGGATCGTGACGCTTGATCCTCGAATCACAAACTAGATCACTGAAAGTGCAACAGACCCCCAAACCACCCTTTTTTTCAGACGTAAACATGTCTCTCCAGTTTTGTTGTTAATTAATGTGGTGTTTGAATTCTACGTGTTGTGCTATAAATATTCATAGCGACCTCCGTCTGCCAGTTCCAGTAGCGGGCATTGCAATTTTGGTTGATCTGGAGGCATACGCTGCCAGTTTTCATCACCAACCAACCTCCCCCTACTGCAGACTGTGCCCATAGCTGTACTTACACACACACTAAAGACTTATAGGCTGTGAATGTGCTTTGCATAACTGTCAGATCCGGTGTGGACAGAGTCTGACAGCAGCTGCTCATTACTGTTTAGCCCATGGTTAGCTCTGACTGTATTCCTGCTACACACTCCGCCTGTAATGACTGTCCTCTGCTGCCTTTTTTAATATTTGGGGAAGTTGGGGTGCAGCTTTAAGGTTAGCTTCTTTTTTTTATATATTCAACAGTATGCTAACCTCCTAAAACGTATGCTCGCTTCACAAATATGGGAATATACCTGACCATATGAACTGGTCAAACAAACACTGATGTGGCGCTGAACATAATTTAGATGAGATATCAAGAACAATGGCAGACAATCTATGCATTTGCATTTAAATGTGTATTTTTGACCTTTCCACTCATCCGTGCGTGATCCCAGTCCCATTAGAATATTAGACGTCCGTGACAAACACTGTCAGAAGATTCCCCCGCGCCACGCCACAGTCCGTTAGAGCTGATGTAATATGAATGATGCTGAGATGAAATTACAAATCAGACACCTGTTCAGGGACAGTTTGCATTTTGCTGTCTTCCACACCTGCCAAGCAGAGACTACCTGTCTGCATGTATACGTTCCTGTGGAATCATCATATTTAATACATCACCACCTCCTCCCGTCTGTATGGACGATCTGAGCAGAATCTGGAATTAATTTGCACATTAATGAGTGAAAATGAGTGAAATGTCTGCAGTGGCTCAAAGTTCAGCCAGTGTGTTAATATAAACATGAAAACAAGCATGCTGGCACACAAATATGCGCTAATGAATGCATCACTCACCTTATTAAATGACCTAATTAGCATGTTTTGTTCAAGAGAGTGTGTGCGACAAAAGGCAGTTCAAGTCTCTTTTGTTCTGAGTATGCTGTCTAATTGGTGCACGAGCCCCGAGGTGACTCCTGGATGTCACCTGATATTATTATTATACCGCAGCACCTGTACTGTGCAGATGCTCATGTTATCAACACTGTCCTCTCTCTAAGTCTCTTTCAGACTGGTCAGTGATTGAAACACATTTAAATAGTCGAACAGTGCGTTTCAAAAATGTGTCTAAGGCAGAGACGGTGTTGCATTGTGAGGTAGTGCTGAGCTGTGTCTGCCATCTTGTGGTTACTAATATTTAGTACAGCACCAGTGTTACAGTTACTGGGACCTTGAAAGGAAAATATTGATTTTCATTGAATGAATTCATACTAGTTTATTTCAGAATGAGTAGTCCGGGGAGGTTCAAGTGTTTCGTTTGGTGCAGTGACATGTATGTTATAGACAAATACAGCACTTTCAGTTCAGTTCAGTGTTATTTATATAGCCACTAACCTAACAGAAGTTATCTCAGAACACTTTCCATACAGAGCAGGTCTCGACTGAACTCGCTATAATTTACAGACCAAACAATTCCAACCATGAGCAAGCACTTGGCGGCAGTAAACACGAGCATGAGATAAAATCAAAGGAGTACACATTTTGTTCACTCACATTCTACATTACATTTTAGTTATCCTCCATGTCATTTACATTCACATATATAAATATATTAAAACTACATTGTAGAGCAGCAATACTCAACTTAAGTCCTGTGGGCCTCCAGTATGGTACTGGTTGACCTGCCAACCATTTCACACATAATTCACAATGAATATTTCTTTACATCAATTAGAAAAGGTCAATGTCAATAACGTCCATTGTTACTTGGACAGTTGACATACACCTGACCTGTGCAGCTGTGTACAGATGAATTTGCCTTTATTTTTCTACGTCATACCAATCATAAACCACTAATTATTTGGTGGTAATTAGAATATAATCAGGAGTAGAATAGCCTAGTAGTAAATTATGACATATTAGTATAATAGTAAATGAGGTTTTGTCAATAAAAACTAGCGATAAAGGTAGCGACGAACTGAATTAGTGTCATGTGAAAAGTGGTAAAGACAAACCGTGGCGCGAACACGCCGATTGGTCGGGAAACCAAACAGTCTAAAACCTCATTGGTTTAAACCGATTGCGTCACCGCGCTCCCGTTTGAAAGAGGAAGGGGCGTGTCCAGCGCTTGTAAACAGCTCGTTAACGCAGCTGCTTCTCCGAAAGGCGAGCTAACTCGTAACGGAAACTCCAACAACCGGTAACTCACACAGTTATTAAGAGCACACATATACACACAAACATGTAGTTCGCTTCATAGTCCGCCAACAGTAACACAGTATCAGTAACACGCGGCTGATATCAAGCGGTAAAGCTACTTTGTTAGCCACAGAAGCTAACTCAGCTCCAAAGTTGAACATACTAATAACTCGGGAGCAGATGTATTGTGTCAGCCTGTAATTATTTTAACGTATTCAAAGTTTTATTGTATGCCGAATTTTCTGGAATAACCTCATGATTCCTAACTTGTATAATTTTCTCCTGGTTTGTACTTCTGTGTTGTTACAAACGGCCAAGCAGCTTTAAATCGACCGTTTCTTAAGGCGAGTTCGGTCATCGCCGGGGGAAAAAAAAGTCTGAACACTAACTGCGTGTTGCTTTATCCCCCGCAGCGGGCTGCAGCGATGGAGCAGGTGAGTGAACATTAACGCTATGAAGCCGCAGAGTCATGTGTGTGTGTGTGTGTGTGTGTGTGTGCGTGTGTGTGTGGAGGATGGATCGCCTTTCATTCATTGTCGTGGTGCAGTGGTGGCTCCCCAGCTCCAGCTCCCAGCTGCAGAGCCGCAGAAACCTGATCACCGGCAGGAGCCACCTCCTAAAACACACACTCGGGTCCTGCAATGATTCCGGTTTGTTTGTTTGTTTAAAGAATGGACAGCGGCAGGACAGGAGAGCTGAGAAATAAGACTTATGTTTATCTGTGGACTAACAGGCAGTTTCAGGTAGAGCTCGGAGCGTCTCCGTGGTGTGTGTGCGTGCGCGTTTGACTCTCACCCCCTGCGCTTTTCTCATATATCTCGCGTATCCTGTGTGTTTTTTGCAGCAGGAGCAGGTAGAATGGGATGACGTGAACAAACTTCTGCAGCATCATGGTTTCAAGCCGGTCTTCTTTGCAGATCCTGTAGAGAATAAGACCCTTTCAGGTAAGACTCGGGCGGTTCTTGTCACATAAATAACGTTTCTGTGTTGTTTTTTTCTTCTTTTGAGCTGAAAACATCAAGTTTAGCTGCAAATATCGACTTCATTTCTGGTAACGTACAATTGGAACACCCCTGCTCTCTAGATTTGGTTCTGCTGGACAAGAAGTCAGCCGGCGAGATCAGGGCAACGCTGAGGACGATGCTCACGGACTCGGACAGAAGGCAGGCCCTCATCCAGGAGCTCATCAAGACTAACAACCAACTCAAGTAAGTTAAAGACATTTTTTAATAGGAAAACCTACGATAAAGCAGCCTCCTGGACCGCATGTTTAATTAGTCGCATTACTCTTGTAGTCATTTGGGCGACCCGTAAAAGACGAGACACGACAAGCTGTCAGTCATCATGTCGTCCTCCTGGAATGTGGAGCAATGCTGACTGAAGTCAAGCAGCTGAGGGGCTTTCTCGGCGTGTACATGCCTGCAGTGTGTGTTACTAGGCGTCTATATCTCCTCAATAATGTATGTGCAGTGTGTGTCGACCACCTGGCCTCCTGTCATCCAATCTGATCCGCATCAGATGAGTATCGCAGAGATGCACCGCCTGACTCCTGCAGCTCAGTGCTGGTATGAAGCCTCAGCCTGAGGCCGGGTTGCCGCTCCACCTGTCGTATTTCTCCACAAACCTCTCATGTAGTCAAACGTTCTCAACCTGCCGCGTTTTCTCTGCGTGTCCTTTTCAGAGAGGAGGCTCATGAGCACATGGGTCGGGCGGCTCAGCACTCTCAGCGGGTCACGGAGCTGGAGGGGCTGCTGGACGAGGTGAAGACCAGAGTCCAGGACCTGGAGGACCGCTACCCTCGGCAAGGCCGTCCAACAGCGCAGCCACGCGCAGCAACTGCAGCAGGAAAAACAAGAAGCGCAGGTAGCCACTACAAGCTGAGGTCAGCTCACTTCGTCAGTTCACGATCCAGTCATATGTAAATGTGATTATTGTGCGTGTGGTCTTCTGTAGAAAGTGTGTCAGGTTCTGGAGCAGAAGCTGTCCAAACAGAGAGAGGAAGCAGCTCAGCTCCAGAGGAAACTGTATTTCACCATCAAAGAAGAGGAGCGACGACTGGCTCGCCAGAGTCAGACCTTCCAGCACATCTGCAGCAAAGTGAGCCAGCAGGACTCACCGACACAGCAGCAGTAAGGACATGACCGACTGACTGACGGAAGCTGAAGTTTTGACAAAATTCAGAATTGGAAATACAACCGGCGTGTTTCAAGATCAGTTTGACAGAGAAAAAAAAAATCTAATCTTAAGGTTCACTGAGCAACTTCAGCCTCTCCTTCTTCTTTTGTCTGCAGGCTGTTGGATGTGATCGACTTCTATGAGACTAAAATGACTCAGCTGTCGGATCAGCTCAGGTAACACACCCCTCCCAAAATGTGTCACATGTCCTGTCTGACTCTTAAATGTATGGGTGACCAGTGTGCTTGAGCAGTGATTCTCAGTCTGGGAGGCAGGGTTGAGAGAAAAATCGAGTTTGAGTTCTAAAAAAAAAATAATAATATGATGTAATGGTCTGAGCTAAATCAACAGAACTCCTCATGTGTTACATCAAAAGATACAACCTCTTCCCACTGGATCTCCAAAAATATTCTGCACATCACCCCAAAGTTTGGAATGTTACATTAAAGCAGCATTTGACTGCTCCAGTTCCAGCTCCGTACGCTCTCGTCCTCTTCTTGTCTCTTCTCCTCTGCCATTACGTCCATAGAAGCTGCTGTGGCCAGTTATGGCGCGCACTCGGCAGATTCCGGCTCTGGCGCCCATCGAGGCGTCGCTACCTGCAGCACGGCTAACGGAGCGAACAGCAGCTAACAACCTGCGCTAACATTAGCTAACAGGAGCTAACAACCTGAGCTAACATGAGCTAACAGCAGCTGCAGTTGGCAGCAGTTTACCTCACTGTCCGTCAGGAAACTCCGTAAATCACAGGGAGGGAAAACCAGAAAACATTTTTTCCATAAAATATGATCCAATTTCACCAAAATTAGTCAGATAGTTGGTGGTGTGTGACTTAGTGCTGTAAAGCGTTACGTAGTTCTCCCGACTCGGAGCCCAAAGTTTTACTATGAGAACAGACGTACGGATGACAGAGACACCATTCACCTGATAACAAGTCAGTGTAGCATCAACAGGATTTAAAATCTGTTAGTTTATGGCAAAAAGTTACTCCTTGGACTAAGCTGTTCATTTTCACCCCAGATCTTTCAAAGGAGAACCTAAAGGATCTCAGGTGACTCATCAGACAAGAAACAAGAAGACGTCCAGCAACGTTACGCCATCCTTCAAAACCATTCTCAGGGTACCCTGACACACTTTGAATCGTTTCCACGTTGCGCTCTCTCCAAAGCAGCAGGTGTAACTCTTGCATCTCTTCCAAGGCGTACCAGGACCAGCAGAAGGAAAGCAAGCGTCAAATAGAAGAACTGCAGAGCGAGGTGGAGCGGCTGAAGCAAGAGTTGGAGACGAGGTGCGTGGTCACGCAGCGCGAAACAAACGTGCGCGCGCTGTCATCCCGGCACTCATACTGACTCTGTTCCAATGTGCAGGCCCACGCTCAAAGATGTGAAGTTCTACAAACACAAAGTCCGCCGTTTGGAGGCGTTGAACAAACGACAGTGAGTGCTCTCTGTGGCGTGTACCCAAACTTCAGAGTTTTAGCGTCCTGGTATTGATCTAATTCGCAGGAACGCTCATATGTACAGTACCAACCATCTTCGCAGGTTGCCCAAAGAAGACATCGCGACTGATATCAGCGAGAACTTGCCTGACCACGCGAGGGAAGCCACTCTGTGTGCCCACTATCATAAAGTAAGCATGTTGTTCCACCTGGTCGCTCGATACTTCCTGTTCTCTTTCTCATCTAAACATAACTGACTGGGTTTGTCTTTGTCATGAATTCCAGCTGTTGAACGAGGTCAGTGCTGTCGCGACCAGTCCCAAAGCTCCGTTTCGCCTGCACAGACAGAAACCCTCCTCTGTTGGTTTGTCAGAGTTTCAGACCCTCCTCCCCACGCTGGAGGTCTGGGCCCAGCAGCTCCACCTACTGAAGGTAAACACCACCTACCAGCAGGCTTCAGTACCCACCGCGACCAATACCGTCGACGTTTATGGGAAATCCTTAAAGAGAGCTTCTTAGCTTGACTAGACTTGTTTGTGTGCATGTTGGTAGGATCTGCAAAAGGGTTTAAATAAACTGAGTGCCAGATTGATGCCCTGGCAGCCGTCCGATGGTGGCCATAATGCTACAGAGGCAGTAAAGGTGGAGGACATGATGATGCTGGTGGACACCTTGCTGGAAAACACCTCGACTGACGACGAGAAGGTAATTCCGCACTCTCCCGTAGACTGCTGGTATCGTCCCTGATCCAGGACAGGGTGAACTCCATAAAAGTGTCTTTTCCGTGGTGGTGTCGGCCCTGCTAGGTGCTCAGGAGTCCCACCCGATACACTCTGGGCTCCATGGTGTCTCACTTCCAGAAGCTCTTTGACGTGACCTCCCTCGCCGGAGTTTACCCGCGCATGAACGAGGTCTACACCAGACTGGGAGAGATGACCAACACCATGAGGAACCTCCGAGAGGTTCTGGATCTAGGTAACCTTCAGCTGGACTCTGAGCTTTGGAAAATAGTTCAACAGGGATGAAAGAAAAATGTCGAGTTGATGTTTGTGGTTTGGTGTCAGACAGAAGAGTTTCCTGCCGCTGAGGTGGTGAACCGGGTGGCCAAGCTGGTTTCCTCCAGTGAGCACACTGCTGGATTCCATAACCTGCTGGAGATGCTGACATTGACAGGTTCGCACACACAAACTCGCACACATTGTTTGGAACGTCGGCAGCCAGCTAATCCCAAACTGTTCCTTCAAATGTTTCTTCTTCTTCTCTCCAGTATCATCATCAAAGTGAAGCAGCACGATGAGTTCTTCCCAGCTTTCCATGCTCTCATTACGGACGTTTTACAGACTCTAGGTAAGTGAGGCTTTGCAGATAGTTTTGGGCCGATGTAAACATTTTCAAACCAGTTTGAGCTTAAGCCAAGGAACTGCTCCAGAGTGGTAATACCAAAATATACCACTAGATGTCATGACTCTCCCAGAGAGCCACAAATGAGACCAGAGCTAGAGGTTTTCCCCAATATAAGCCTTGTTTTGTCCTCTGAGACACTGGAGGGCTCTTAATTTGAAACACAGGCAGCTTGCTGCTTCAAGTCTCGTTCAGTCAGTCTGCACAAAATCAGACACAGCCAGAAACAGAAAACCAGAAACATCAGCCCTCATTTTGAGTGGGGGGGGGGGTTCGTCTAGTCTGTAACAGAGGAGGCTGCAGGGACACCTGTGGTGAAGTGGGTGGGGGGGGTGGAGCATTTTGGTGCTTAACAGAACAGAATTTACTGAGTGTGTGTGTGGGTGTGTGTGTGTGTGTGTGTGTGTTTCAGGAGTGAGTCACCTGAACGACATCCTTCCAGCTCTGGAGTCTTTGAAACAAACAGCACAGTGACATGAAAGGAGGTTTTTTTTGTTCACAGTGACGGTGGAGTGACTTTTGTTTTTGTTTTTTTAAATAAAACTGAATGTTTGATTGTTTTCACAGTTTTCTTATTTTTTAAGTACAATTTTAAAGAAACGTCAGAGCGAGGTCTGTGAATAATCCAGAGTAACCAGGACATTAGTGCAGCGACTGGCTATCATTCATCTCACTACCTGCAGGGACTTGGCGCTCACAGTAATCCATCATAGTTAACATGCCCGCGTTGTTATTTCTTGAGAATTTTCTTGAGAATTTAATCTGGATTCAGCAGAACAATCTGATGTTTGTATTCCTGTTAAACCCAAAGCCGAGCTCAGGCTTGTCTCCGTGCGTCTGAACTTCCTATTCATACCTTTGTGATCGCCTTCTTTCGCTTCAGAGGCAGTCATTAGGAAGACACTGCAGTGAAACAATGAGTGCTGACTCAGCTTCAATTTACATCACATGACCCATAGAGAACGCGGCGCCCTTTCAATGCCCCGCCTCCAGGGTGGTAAGAGGAGCTGTGACTTCTGTTCATCTATTCAGAGTGCAGAGAACACCGACGCACTCTTTAATGTCATGGCAAGTGTTTTCATTTAAAGAGACAAAGTGTTAGAAATCACGAGCGTCCCAGTACACAGTCTGTCCTCGACGTTGGCCTGGAAGTCGTCCTGTAAACTGGCACGCTCCCCCTCCTGTGCCACCTGCTGACGTCGTCTCCCGCGTTTGTCCACAAATGGTTTTTTAAATTGGCACATAACCGATTGACAGAAGACTTCCTGTCCAGACGTGGACAAAAATCTATTTGTTGATAACTGAAATCATCCATTTAAAAAAAAAATAGTTTTTTTTTTCTGTTGTTCGCATTGACGGTTATTAATGATTCAAAATCTTCACCCCCCCTAAGTAAGGAATGAACGAAATGAAAGGAATGCATCTGAAATAAATACTTAAAATCCAAACACTAAACTATTGATACTTCGTAAGCTATATTTAACTCTGATAGTTTCATTTTTAGTAAAGTAAAATAAGGAAATATATAGAAACTATACCAGAGCGTTTGAATCACATCCTGTGTCCTGAGCTGCAGTGAGTGACAGTGAACCGCGACGCTGCATCTGCAGGTTGTATAGTGTACCTGTCTGACTCAGGCTGCCACCATTCCAGACCTGTTCAGTCCTGTTGTGCAACACAGCAACCAGCCACGGTTTCCCATAACAAACTGTACACACCATTCATCAAATGACATACATAGTTCCCTTCCCTGTATATAGATAGATAGATAGATAGATAGATAGATTCAATTCCAAAACAAACAAAATTTTGTTTAAGATTAGAAGACTTAGTTATTAATATTTATACATCAATGTGTCAAGTGCAACTTGCACTAATCACTAACAGGTGGTCACTGCAAAGCCGGTAATACCACCGCTCATTGAGGACCACTTTAAAAGGGACAACACAAAAAAGGGCCCCGTGTATTAATACAGTTTCGTTGTTTTCAGACTCAGTAACGTTTAAACGT
The DNA here is from genome assembly GCA_014281875.1 of Nibea albiflora. Taxonomy (NCBI): domain Eukaryota; kingdom Metazoa; phylum Chordata; class Actinopteri; family Sciaenidae; genus Nibea; species Nibea albiflora. The sequence continues at coordinate 1,464,551 of CM024812.1, read as the reverse complement.
CGACATAACAGAAAATAAAAGGTTATATAGCGACAATATTCACCTTTTTTTAACAATTCGACCCCCCGCAGACCGAGTGGTACGGTCCGTTGCTAGGAGCGGAGAACGCCTGGACGCTAGAAATAAAACGCAGGGAAGAGATCCAGCTCACTCTCCTCCTCACTCGGCGCCGTTAACGGTTCTACTTCACTCATGTCTGTACCGGAGGATAGTTCGGTACGGACGGCACGGCACGGCAGTACAGCATGTTTACATGTTGTTTAGCTTCTTCAACCGTTATCCCCCCCCCCCCGCAAAGCCACGGAGTATTCAAACAGAGTGAAGTGTCGCACTTATAATTGTTAATAATGGCTGCCGACTGTACGCAAGAGGCGATTCTGGACTTTCTGAAGGAGAGAGGGGGCAAAGTGAAAAACACGGATTTAATTGAGCACTTTAAGGCGGTGTTCCCGGAGCAGCCGGAGAAGAAGGCGGCTGCCCGTAACCGATTTAAAAACTACGTGGACAACGTCGCTTTCGTGAAGACCGACAGCGGAGTGAAATATGTCTGCCTGAAGAAAAAGTTTCGCGGTTCGGTGAAGGAGACCTCGCGCGGGACAGAACCAGCGGAGCTCGCGAGCGGTGACCCCGCAGCTGCAGCTGCGCCTCGCGGAGCAGACCGCTCTCAGGTCGGCGGCGGCGGCGGTGACGCAGCAGCGGCGGATCCAGCCCAGCCTCGCGCCGCGGGCGGCGAGCGCGTCCCACCTGGCTCAGGTTACGGAAATGACAGCCAGGTGAGAGTTCCGCCCGATTTCCCAACTACAAGCGTTTTAGCGGAAACAACAGACGACGGGAGCGAGCGTCACGAGTCCGTTTGGGCAGCGCGGGAAGTGGACGGCGGCAGCAGCACAGGTGAAATGGGGAACAGAGGAAGCCTCAGGAGGGAGCAGCGGGAGTCCAGGAAGGAGGAGGCGGCGAGGGCGCCTGACATACCGCAGATTACTGTGATTGAAGCGTCGCCTCTCCCTGCTGAGGACTCCATGTTCACCCTGCCCGGGCCTGTACAAACCGGCGCTACAGGGCAGGTAGACACACCTGCTGCTCCCAGAGACACCCAGGTTGAGACAGACTCTCTTCCCGTGACGGAGGCCGAGCTGATCGACGCGTTGAGCAGGCGGCGAAGTTCAAAAGGGTCCCAGCAGAGGAGAAGCAGGCAGCCTCAGGTGGACGAGGGCGAGGATGAAGGCCAGGTGGAGACGCAGAGCTTGTCCGGGAGCGAAGGCTCCCCGAAAGGCAGCCGCAGGCACTTCATCGAGGTCATGATGAACAACTCCCCCAGCTGAGGCGCAGCTTGGCGCTACGCAACTCCGCGTGCCTGTCCTTCAAGGAGCGACAGTGACTCCCTCTCTTTGGCCTCCAACGCGGGACGACGACAGAGACTCCATCACTCTGGACCCGCTGGAGCACGAGTGGATGATGTGCGCTTCGGACGGGGAGTGGAGCACCTTGTGCAGCCTCCTCAGCACGGACCCCACCCTCGTCCTGAGGAAGGACTTCATCACCGGGTTCACCTGTCTGCACTGGGCGGCCAAGCAGGGCAAGCCCGAGCTGATGGCGCTGATCATCAACTTTGCCAAGCAGCACAACGTCCCCGTCAGCGTGGACACCCGCTCCAACACCGGCTACACGCCGCTGCACATAGCCGCCATGCACAACCACATGGAGGTGGTGAAGCTCCTGGTGGGCGCCTACAACGCAGACGTAGAGATCAGGGACTACAGCGGGAAGAAGGCCTGCCAGTACCCTCACTGACAACGTGAGCGTGGACATGCGAGACATCATAGGGGCGTACGAGCGCTCCGAGTCCGAGAGAGCAGACCGTCGGGCTCGAGGCTCCTGGAGGTTCTCCAAGGTTCTCCAGTCCAACCTGAAGCCCCTCAGGCTCCTCAACCCCAATGACTGCGACACCGTGGACGGCGAGGCTCGACCACGAGAGCCACCCGTCAGGAGGAAGTCCTCGTTCGGCAGGATGAAGCCCAAACTGCAGAGGCTCCGCAGGAGGACGTCGCAGATCGTCCACGGCGTGACGTTCCACGACGCGGAGGAGGTGGAGGGCTCGACGAAGGGTTCCTTTAAGTCCAGACCGAAGACGCATTTCTTTGGGTGAGATCAAAAGTTCCACAGGACGGGGAACTGTTTACAGGGACGAAAACACAGGACTGGGGTTCAATGTTTCTGGGCTTTAGTGTTTTAATGAGTGCAGGTGGAAGCTGATACTTTATCTTTATATGAAGCAGCTCCAGATTTTTTACAGGGTGGAAGACTTGGAATGTTTTCGACAGCATCATCTAATCAATATCGATAACATAGAGCCTGACGCAGACTGGATGTTTTGTGCTGATAATGATATCACGGAGTTCAAAGTTTCCAGAATATTCTTTTCTTGAATGTTCCCTCAGACGTGACAGTATAATGTAGATATTTAACATTTTAACCAATGATTGGTGCACTGAAGCAGTAGTGGGCTGTAGTGGGTATGATTGAATCAGCGTGAACTACCACGCGCACAGACACAGCGAGTCAGTAGAAATATAGAATATTAACAACACATTATGACTAAAAGTAATGAGGCCCTGTGTCTCAGTGTGAACAGATAACCTCGATTAGATGTTCCTCCGTGCTGCGGTGTGCTGTAACATGGTGACACACCGTGAGCTGACTTCAGGTCAGCCTGCCTCTCTTCACCCACACACAGCTCACGCTAAACCCCGCTGACCTCCCTCCAGCCTCTAATCTGGACCGCTGCAGGCTGTGAGGGCCGGGCCAGAGGCAGCAGAAAGGGAAGGCTCTGCTCTCTGGTAGCTTTTTTTTTTTTTTTTTTTATATACTTTCCAGAACCAGAATCTGGTGAGTCATGCCACCAACATGTGGGGGTGAAATAAACTACCAGACCTCCACTGGAAAATACTGAAGCCATCTGGAGAGAGTTAAATCGGAGAAACTGGATACGTCAGCGCTGAAGTTTACAAATGAACGCACAGAATTTTCGAAATGGATTTGGAAAGCGGAGGTTTGTAGGGACAGGCCGGTTCGTCAGTGATGCGCAGAAAATCAAATTTAACAGCGTATCGTCTGTTTTTAAAATCCATCCAGTGTTTCCACAAGCCCGATCCAACGCTGTTATTATGTGAGACCACGAGCTTAAACCTCAGTGCTGTTCATAATTCATGCACTATTTTCAGCGAGGAACTTTAGCTTCAAAGGGCCAATTAATGTCCTCCATTTAACTTTAAGGTGCCAGCAGTGTTTTTTTCCCATTGTGCCTGGTCTGAGTTGAGCTGCAGTCACACAGAAAACCGATCACGTGCTGAGGTGAAACTCAAACTTGCCGGTTCATGGTACGTTTCAGGACCACAAACACACACCTCTTTGCAGTTGGTAGAGGTTGATGTGAGTTCCCGTGATGCGGACGTGAACCGGATTTGTCAAACGTAGCAAAGGTTTTCACTTACATAGAGTGGAAGTGAACGGGAGGCGAACATTTGAGCCTCAGACTGGCCTCGGCGTACGGCGGCCCATTCCTGCCAGCTGTTTAAATCAGTAGATGAGTTTGGAATCATCAAACCGCAAAAAAAAGTACCTCAGAAAAGTGTCTTCTTGTGGCTTTTTTTTATTGTCTGCTGCATCTCACTGTGCTTCAGCTCTACATGAACTAAGACTGTGTGACATCTCAACACTTTTAAAGAGCTCGAACAATGGTATATATTTTCATGGGTTCTTGTACAGAGGTTACGGAGACCGCATTAACTGTGTGTGTAATGTTTTTTACTCTGGTTAAATAAATAATGCTGATTACACTGTCTGTTCCGACTCTTTGTAGGTAGCAGTTGTAGCTCAGTCTCCAGCAGGATGTTCTTCAAACTCAGTTTTTACATCTGTGTCAGGTCTGGCTCGGTCCTGTGCAGGCAAGTTCCTCCAGAGTTTACCCACCAGGTGGCACTAACAGCCGAGCGACTCCATTCCTGTGTGCGACCCGGCGGCCTCTGTGTCGGTGTGACTCATCAGAGGTGAGGAGGATAATCCACGCCCGCTGCACACGGTGACACGCTGTGCTGCATTAACGCCGCTCATTGTTTTCTCGATTCTCCCACGGGGAGGTAAATTCCCCCAGAGAGCCGGCCTTCACGCGATTAGAAACATTCTGTCTGAGAGATAACGCGTCACTGCCGGAGAGTTGTGCGTAAACCTTGAAGGTCAGCAGAAAGTTGCAGAATTGGAGTAACTTTTCTTTCTAAAGAGAAGAGACGCCTGCTCAGACAGTGAAATAACATGATGTATCTATCTGCTCTCAGCATTAAACTCTGGAGCAGTGTCTGCCGGGACAAGCTCAGTTTAGAAATAAAAGCGCTGATTCGCCAGTTTTGTTTTTTACAAATCAGGATTATGTTGTATTACAAGACGGCCATGTTGCTTAATGATGTGAAAGTCAAGCTGTGGTCAACTTTGTACCTCCCTGCTCAAAGAGACGGGCCCTCGCACTCCCGCGCAACTCGACGGGCTGGCACGTCGGAAGGCACCAGTCGGAAAATGCGCACGCCTTCGATGCTTTTCAAAGCATTTCGCTCAGTTATATTCGCTTCAATAATATACTTTTTCTGCCATACTGTACTGACTTTTTTGCCATATTATACTATGATTTTTTTACTATACTATACTATGACTTTTTTGGCATAATGTACTATGACATTTTTTTTGCCATAGTATACTATGACTTTTTTTGCATACTATACTATGACTTTTTTTTGGGCATACTATACTATGACTTTTTTGGCATAATATACTGACTTTTTTGCCATACTATACTATGACTTTTTTTGGGCATACTATACTATGACTTTTTTTGCCATGCTATACTATGACTTTTTTGCCATACTATACTATGATTTTTTTCACTATACTATGCTATGACTTTTTTTTGGCATAATATACTGACTTTTTTGCCATACTATACTATGACTTTTTTTTGCCAGACTATACTATGACTTTTTTTTGGGCATACTATACTATGACTTTTTTTGCCATGCTATACTATGACTTTTTTTTTGGCATAATATACTTTTTTTGCCATACTATACTATGACTTTTTTGCCATGCTATACTTTGACTTTTTTTGCCATACTATACTATGACTTTTTTTTGGGCATATATATACTCACTTTTTTTGCCATACTATACTATGACTTTTTTTGGCATAATATACTGACTTTTTTGCCATACTATACTATGACTTTTTTTGGGCATATTATACTATGACTTTTTTTGCCATGCTATACTGACTTTTTTTGGGCATACTATACTATGACTTTTTTTGCCATGCTATACTATGACTTTTTGGGCATACTATACTATGACTTTTTTTTGCCATGCTATACTATGACTTTTTTTTGGCATAATATACTTTTTCTGCCATACTGTACTGACTTTTTTGCCATATTATACTATGATTTTTTTACTATACTATGACTTTTTTGGCATAATGTACTATGACTTTTTTTTGCCATAGTATACTATGACTTTTTTTTGCCAGACTATACTATGACTTTTTTTGGGCATACTATACAATGACTTTTTTTGCCATGCTATACTATGACTTTTTTTTGGCATAATATACTGACTTTTTTTGCCATACTATACTGACTTTTTTTTGCCATGCTATACTATGACTTTTTTGGGGCATACTATACTATGACTTTTTTTTGCCATGCTATACTATGACTTTTTTGCCATACTATACTATGATTTTTTTCACTATACTATGCTATGACTTTTTTTTGGCATAGTATACTGACTTTTTTTTGCCATACTACACTATGACTTTTTTTGGGCATACTATACTATGATTTTTTTTACTATACTACACTATCACTTTTTTTGCCATACTATACTATGACTTTTTTGCCATACTATACTATGATTTTTTTTACTATACTATACTATGACTTTTTTTGCCATGCTATACTATGACTTTTTTTGGGCATACTATACTATGACTTTTTTTTGGGCATAATATACTCACTTTTTTGCCATACTATACTATGACTTTTTTTGGGCATACTATACTATGACTTTTTTTGCCATGCTATACTTTGACTTTTTTGGCATAATATACTTTTTCTGCCATAACATACTATGACTTTTTTGCCATACTATACTATGACTTTTTTTGCCATACTATACTATGACTTTTTTGGGCATACTATACTATGACGTTTTTTGCCATGGTATACTATGACTTTTTTTGCCATACTATAGTATGACTTTTTTTTTGGCATAATATACTAACTTTTTTTTGCCATGCTATACTATGACTTTTTTTGGGCATACTATACTATGACTTTTTGACGGATATGTATGTGTTAGTATGTATGTCAGTATGTATGTCAGTATGTATGTATGTATGTATGTAGTATGTATGTTAGTATGTATGTTAATATGTATGTTAGTATGTATGTATGTTAGAATGTATGTTAGTATGTATGTATGTTAGTATGTCTGTCTGTCTGTCTGTGGTTCTATCTCTCTCTATATGTCTCAGGGACCAACCTGCAGTTAGTGTGTTATTTTTGAAAATGTCGTTCTGACAAGTGTGTGTGTGTGTTTTCTAGTTTTACGTAGTTCTCTCTCAATGTGTGGTACAATATTGTTACAATAAAGTTTAATTTTATTTGAACCAAGAACAGCCTTCACATTTTTATTTAATTTGCTCTTGAAAACAGTGAGTGTGAGTGATTGTCAAAAGTAAAGCCAGAATTACTTGCAGACTCCTCATACATCATTCATGCTCCCTGTAGTAAGATGCTTGATGCTGTGGGCGTCCACAAACAAGTTGATAATAGATCACACTTCACACTGAACTAGTTAACCGGTGGTTAACCTCCGTACTTGTAAAGCATGGACCCAGAAAAAAACCTGACTGGCTGATGGCTCTATACCGGGGTAGTTATCTGTTATCTATCTCCACTTATGAAGATGAATGTTCATCATTGGTAGCTTCACAGAGGGTGTGTGGCTCACTGGACAGCTCAGTGGTTAATGCTGCTGACTTTAACCCAGGAGATGCGTGTTCGAATCGCGTGTGGACCCTTAAAGCTACCAGCCTACTTCATGATGCGACACATGGATGCTTGGAAATCCATCAGTCTAACCAAGGAACAACTGTTAGCTGTTAGGGTTTCAAAGTACGCGATCAGAAACTGCTATCACAACTAGAGGTCAATGAGGTACAATGAAAGAGCTACGGCGAGGGGGATCCAGGACGACAGTTCAGATGGGGGATGACATCATCCCCGCACCATGTGAGATTTTGGGTACCAAGCCCCAAGTACGACGATAAATGTCAAAGACTAGAATTCTAGAACTGACTAGACTTGACCTGAGTTTAAAAAAGTAAAGTACCATATCCACTCTGCTACGATGATGAATAGCAGCTATGGTCTCGATAAACTAGGTAAGTATAGGATATAATAGCAGCTGTTGCCTAGGATACGGGTTTATGATGAGCATCGTTCATCATGTTTATTTTTATACTGATGACTTGATAGGTGGTGTATGTATAGGATAGTGATTATAGTAGTCTTTCAGCCAAGGAAGACCATAATAGTTGGTGCTTGTGATGGGTGGCACCTCTAGAAGACAGATAGGTGTGAAAATCTACGCACTAGTTCAGAGTGAAGTGTGATCTATTATCAACTTGTTTGTGGACGCCCACAGCATCAGGCATCTTACTACAGGGAGCATGAATGATGTATGAGGAGTCTGCAAGTAATTCTGGCTTTACTTTTGACAATCACTCACACTCACTGTTTTCAAGAGCAAATTAAATAAAAATGTGAAGGCTGTTCTTGGTTCAAATAAAATTAAACTTTATTGTAACAATATTGTACCACACATTGAGAGAGAACTACGTAAAACTAGAAAACACACACACACACACTTGTCAGAACGACATTTTCAAAAATAACACACCAACTGCAGGTTGGTCCCTGAGACATATAAATAGAGATAGAACCACAGACAGACAGACAGACATACTAACATACATACATACTGACATACATACTAACACATACATACATAGATACTAACATACATACATACTAAGATACATACTATTGGCCCATCAGATGGTTAACATGGTTAGAACACACACCGTTGCATTTCTTGACAAACGTAGCTTTAAGGACCTTGCCTAAGGGTCCACACTGGATTCGAACCCGCATCTCCCGGGGTCAAAGACAGCAGCGTTAACCACTGAGCTATCCAGTGAGGCAGAACCCTCTGTGAAGCTACCAATGATGAACATTCATCTTCATAAGTGGAGCTAGATAACAGTCAAAAAGCACCCACGTGTCGGTGACGTGACGTAAGGACCTTGCCTAAGGGTCCGCACTTTGTGCGGTTTGGTATGTTACATACTCCCGCTAAATTTCGTACATGTGGATGAAACCGTGTCGAGGGGCTCCTCCGACAACTGAAACGTAGGTGGCGCCGTAGAGCCATTTTTATACGTCCACGTGCGAGACCCCAAAATACGTAATTTCACGCCCGACTTTGGGGGGGGTAGGCAAATTTTCGTAAGTTTTCAAGTACATATAGGCCGTCGAAAATGCGATTCATTTCGCGGAAGAAAACGTCCAAACGAAATCCAATAGGGCCCTGCACACAGTTTGTGCTCGGGCCCTAAATATTATACTGTATGTAAAACATCAAGCATCTCAGACTCTTTAAGGCAATGTGTTTATTAGAAATTTACATATTCTTGCCATCAATCTGTGGATTTAATAAAGGTAAACAGACGATTCATAGAACTATACATTAATACTGGACAAAGGCATCATTCACAGTGATCATTGTGCAACATAGATTAAATACATCTGATTGGAACACAGGATGCAAATGAAAACATACACGGTACGTTTTACAGTGTAGGCGTGACATAACGATAACAGGCCAGAAGACAAACATGTTTTATGCTAACAGGAAGTGATTCAACATGATCAATAGCACAGCTAATCATCGATGAACAGTCTGGTTGATGATATTTGGGAACTCTTTTTGGCTCGTTCGTTTAGACCTTTGCTGATTGAATATCTGCACGTTGAATCTCACTAATCACCGCTTTGTTTTTACTAACTGAATGTACTGCAGTTCACTGTGGTGACCACAGGAGGGCAGTAAAGCACCTGTGATTCCATATAACATGTTCTGTCGTGCCCTCTAGCGGTGCCAGACAGGAACTGCAACCTAGGTTTGCCAAAATCATTGAAAATTATACTGTCTGTTCTGCTAGGATGATGAATAGCAGCTATGGTCTCGATAAACTAGGTAAGTATAGGATATAATAGCAGCTGTCTACTAGGTTACGGGTTTAGCATCGTTCATCATGTTTATTTTTATACTGATGACTTGATAGGTGGCTGAGTGTATAGGATAGTGATTATAGTAGTCTTTCAGCCAAGGAAGACTATAATAGTTGGTGCTTGTGATGGGTGGCACCTCTAGAAGACAGATAGGTGTGAAAATCTACCACTTGTTTGTGGACGCCCACAGCATCAAGCATCTTACTACAGGGAGCATGAAAGACGTATGAGGAGAAGCATGGTGATGTATGAGGAGAGTGTCAGGCTTGATGATGTATGAGGACAGCATGATGATCTATGAGGAGAGCATGATGATGTATGAGGAGAGCGTCAGGCTTGATGATGTATGAGGTTGTATGAGGAGATCGTCATGCTTGATGATGTATGAGGAGAGCATGATGATCTATGAGGAGATCGCCATGCTTGATGATGTATGAGGAGATCGTCATGCTTGATGATGTATGAGGAGATCGTCATGCTTGATGATGTATGAGGAGATCGTCATGCTTGATGATCTATGAGGAGATCGTCATGCTTGATGATGTATGAGGAGATCGTCATGCTTGATGATGTATGAGGAGATCGTCATGCATTATGATGTATGAGGAGATCGTCATGCATGATGATCTATGAGGAGATCGTCATGCATGATGATGTATGAGGAGATCGTCATGCATGATGATGTATGAGGAGATCGTCATGCTTGATGATGTATGAGGAGATCGTCATGCATGATGATGTATGAGGAGAGCATGATGATGTATGAATGTATGAGGAGCCTATAGGCAAGAGTAGAGGGACAGAACTTTGTTTGTGGTGCTGGTTAAATAATCCCGACACACTGGAAGGTAGGCACGACAGATGGGACGGACGCTATTCCTGTTCCTTCATTCACCTTGATTCGCCTTGATTCTACTGAGACTTGATAACCTCTCACAAGGTTTTAGAGAACCCGTGACTTCATGAACCTCAAACGAGCCACCCTAACCCAGAGTTGGAGCTACTGGCTCCCTTTGTCTTTCCGACCAGAATTACTTTTGAAGTAGCGTTCAGTGGCAGGTTTACTCACTCACTTCTTCTCTTCTTTTGCATGGACACCCCATAGGACGACGAACATCTCAAAGGATTGCGGAACCCACAGCTTCAGATACCTCTACCTCATGTTGTTGGATTTATTCTTTTTGTGATCTTCACGACAGGAACAACTGCAGACGGTTAGCAACATCATCATTCAAAGTCAGGATAAAGAACAGAAATGTGTTTAGATTCTTCGCTTTAGGCTAACCGTTTGGGTTGTCAGCCAAAGCTAAAGGCTCTCTGATTCCTGATATCACGTCGACTTAATATTGCACTGTAAATGCTGAATCAGCATAGAATGGATTTTTCATTAAGAGGTATTCAAATGAAAATCTACTCCAGAACTGGATGCAGCTCTAGAGTCAGGCCACAGTTATTCGGGCGTGTAACACTGATCAGACAGTTTTCAATCCTTTTGGCATGAAATCCTGATTCTATACAATTCATATACTCACACATCACATAATATCACGCACATGGAAACATTAATGAAAAAAAAAAAATCAACACAGAGTCATTTATAGGTTTAAATAGGCACCACTTTGGTCAGATTATTTGTGATTATTATTTGTATCATTATTTGCGATCACAAAAATAAGTTGATAACGTCAGATCAAAGCTCACATTATCGATGCTGAACTTGCTTCTTTCTTTCTGAATCCGTTCAGAATATGCACCAAAACGACGACGATTGTAATCAGAATTGTTCTAAAAATTGAGGATGTCAAGAAAAACCTGAACCCTCTGACCAACATTTCAAGTGAAACTTGAAGATCTGCAAAGGGAATTAGGAAATTCCACTGTGGACATTAATGAATGAACATAATAAAGCAGCTCTTGGCATGACGATCGTATGAAAGTCTGATTCTAAACACAACAAGTAGATTTGGCACACGCAGAGCTGTGACTGACATAACAGGAGCTCGTACACGGGGCACCATGAGTGTGTGTGAGAACAGCATGAGGTGAAGTGATGAACGTACTTGCTAGTTTGTCTCTGGGATTTCTCGTCCTGAGCCACTGATCATAGACCCGCTGTCACTAAGAGACATTTTAGTTGCTTCATTCTTCTTGTGGCTTGGGAGGTGGCGCTTCATCAGTCAGCTCCACATCTCTCAGATGACGCTGGAGGATGTCGACCTGTCAGGGAGTGTCAAGCCACCTGAAGGCCCACCAGGCTGGCAGCTCTTCTTCCACAAGCTCGGCCTGGAGCTCGGAGTCGTAGGAGACGTCGGAGGACTGCGTCTTCTTGCCGTTGTATAGGTAACAGCCGCCCACGCCCTCCATCTCAGAGGCGGCTGCAGCGTAGATAGACACGGATGCTCCTTCTGCTGGAGTCTGAGGAGGACAGGGGTGAAGAAAAGAACCATCGACATGTTTTATATCCTCACACCTCTTCCCACTTTAACAAGTAGACCCGGTAGTCTGGTAAATTGCTGCCAACTGTAGCTGCTGTTAGCTCAGTTTGTTAGTCGGGCTGCCCCAACCCTGAGCTTAGAGCACAGAGGAGCGTTAGTGTTTGTAGCACAGGTATTTCGGGCCATGCCAGAACCAGAGCTGGGGAAGAGGGCAATGTAACCGAGCTCAGCAGCCTCTATGAGCATAAATGGCAGAGGAGAAGAGGCTGAAGAAGCTGCCGGACAAGAGTAAAAGAGAGCTTGGTGAAATACAGCTGTCCATATTGAATACAGGAAACACACAGGAACACAAGACATTAAATCCAGCTACTATTACAAATTCTAATGTTATTAATGTGCTGGAGGGAACCTTGCACAGCTACGATCAAAGCAAAGTTTTGGAACAGAAAATCAGAATAAATAAATACTTACTGCCAGAATTATTTGAGGCTTTTGGCTCAAGTGTACGCTAATAGTAAAGACTATTTCTTCACGTCTTAAGCTATCCACAGTCAGAGAATTCATGGGATGCGACTCTGTCTTGAAGTAAAACAGGATTACTGTCACAATCCTTTATGTCAGATCAGTTGGAAACGGTCTTGGCTGCCCACAGGGAGGACAGAGAGTTAGAGAAGTATTGCACAGTCTTGCATACATAATGTATTTTTAGATGGAACTGTCAAAGAGGCTCTGAAGCGCTTTTATTTCTTGCCGTTGACTGTTGAAATAATCACTCCTTTTCTTCACTCTTAATTTAAAGCAATATTAAAGATGTATTTAACAGCAGCAGTTCATACTCTCTGAATTCCTTAATGGAGACAGAGAGACAGTCCAGCTGCCACCTTCTTTCACTCCCTATGATTGTATTTCTGCCGTTTCTCAAAAAGTCCGGGTTACTGCCAAGGACAAATTCTTTCTATACAAACTTTTCTGCATCCAACCCTGTGCAACCACCTCAGAGCCATTTCAGAACCTTTAGACAACGTTCCAAATCTCACTGACAGGCTATGGTTTGCATCTGAAATTGAGTATTTTCACTTCAATGGCATGTGGTGATGACATACCAGTGTGTGATAGTGCTAACCTGAGTCGTGGAGTGCACCAGGGATCTATTCTTGGTCCTTTTTCACTTTGAGTCAACAGTTGACAGTTGGATGTCACAACATTTTTGAACAGTTTACTGCTCACGATCAAAACCTCCAGTTCGCTTCGCCACTATTTATCCTGTCTGTTTGATGTTTTGTGCAAGGCTATGTTAGATTCACGCAGTTTCTTTCTAACGTCTTAGCGGTTTAGCAGCAAATGTTAACACTGGCTCGCACTAGCTTGATGTTTTATTGAGAAACTCAAAAAGCAGATGTTTGCAGTTGTTCTGCTCGTTCTGTGCTGAAACTGATTATTAAAGTGGATTCTTACCGAAGCATCAGACACTGACAGTCCATAGTCGTATGAGACAAAGAGATTTAGTCGTGCTATTAAAAACGTACCCTGAACAGCAGCTTGGCCACTGGTCTCTTTAGCGCCTGCGTGAGGCTCCACAGGTTGTCGTACAGCGCTGTGTCCACCATGCCGGGGTCCACGGCGTTGGTGGTCACTGGGATGCCGGCGGCGGTCAGCTGCTCCTGCAGGTAATAAGTGAAGAGGACCAGCGCCAGTTTGCTTTGAGCGTAGGCACCATGGGAACTGTAGCATCTCCTGGAGACAGGGAGAGGGGTGAGAGTATGCAGATTAACTCCGAATCCATGCTGGCGTTGAAACGAGCACAAATTCAGCTTCAGACTGAGCCGCGATGGTTTCCTTGGGATTTTACGGGCTGTCAAGTGTAAGGATCAGCAGCACAACAGACCGATTTTCCTGCTACGTCTTTTAAAAAGAGTAAAAAAACAACATTCACTTTCATTTCCTGAGATGATATGATCGATCGGATCTGAAACATCACCCCCTTATCTATGAGGCAATATTGCTCTGAAAAGCAATAACTGCAGGATATCCAAACACAGTAGACCACCGTCTGACCTCATATGATGGATGTCTGCACTTAACAAATGTTGCGTACGGACTGTGCGTGTCTGCTTTTCCTAAACCTTGGTTCACTCTTACTTCCTGTTTAAGTCCTCCATGTCCATAACTCCTCCGTAGTGTGTAGCAGAAGACATTGTGACGACTCTGGAGCGGCAGCCATGTTTCCCCGACTTCTTCAGCGCGTCCAGCAGCAGGTTGGTCAGCAGGAAGTGGCCGAGGTAGTTGAGCCCAAAGTGGAGCTCGAAGCCGTCCTGCGTCTGTCTCTCTGGGACCAGCATGGTTCCAGCTAAACGAGAGAACAGAGGACAGACAGACGTGGGGTTTTAGCATTCAGTGCACATGCACTCAGCATGAATTTGACAAACACCAATCAGGGGAGCGTACCGTTGTTAACCAGAACATGGAGGGGGAGACCTCTGGCTTTGAACGTCTGAGCAAACTGTCGCACAGATTTCAGCGAGGCCAGGTCCAGGAACATGAACTCAGCTGTCAACAGAAAAACATGTCAGCATGGGGCTCAGAGAGCTGCAGAGATAAACACAGATACGATCTGATGAGTTAGTCTGAACAGTTTTTAAAGATTTCAGGCAGAGTTCAATCGAAGGACAGCTTGTGTTCTTTTTTAATCTTTGATGGCAGCAGATCTGTTGGTTGTGCTCATGTGGAACTCTGAACCCACTGTAAAGTAGGCAGCTGCTTTTGTACTTGTGCATTGCACTCAAAAACTAATTTAGCCAGCACTCTGACAGGTTTGACTGTAGTTCACTTACAGAAAATGTGTTGTTAACGTATTGAAAGTCAGGGATATCTGAACTGGCTGACTCATTGCTGTGTGTTCTGCTGACCTTATAAGTGCCCAGAAAAACTGAAAACGTGGAGATCCCCAAAGACCTTTTACTGCACGATGAATACTTTTGATGTTTTTGGTTGTTCCCTTCCTTCAGTACCATTAATGTTTGCTCAGTTTGTTAGCCGGGCTGTGACCTCAGGGCACCAGGTGAGTGTTGGTGTTTGTACCACAGCATTTTGCACCACCCGGCAGAGGAGGTTTTCAGGTGTTGTGCCAGAACAGGAGCTGGTTGTTCCTTCTGTACCTCTATTTTGACATGTTTGTATATGAATTAAATAAAGGATGAGGATGGATAAATCTGCTGATGGGGAATCGATCACAGCCATTTTATTATATTATATATTTATATATTATTAAAAGTTACTCAAGTGACAATTTCAATTTTACCAGCAGTGGCAAGTCTGCAAGTAAATACACTGGCCTAACGAGGTGACTTCATAAGGGCTTGGGGGGTTAAACTGGAACTAAAATAGTGGGGCAGGAAATGATGTTTGTTCTTTGGTTGGTTGTTTTTGTCTGCAAACTGCCCAGGCTCAAATAAAAGAATTTTAAAAAAAGAAAAAGAAAGAATGTGGCTTCTGGGATTAAAGCTCTGGACAGATTACAAAGTAGAATGTGTTCTCTCTGAAGCCTGGTCCGCTTGTTATTCATGAGTCACTTACCACTTGCTGCTCGTGGCTTTCCTGAACTAACTGCTCAAGTACACAATGGAATCAATTAAACACTCCCGTTGTAGCATGTCCTGCATCACGTTAATTGCGATGCCTCAGAAGAGAGGGTCAAAGTCGAGTGAGGCTGTGCTACAGAATGTCTGCGTAAAAAAAAACCAAAACACATGGCAAAGCCTACTTACAACTCGGTAAATCGCTGCTCTAATCAGTGTTTGTCACAGTCGGACTGGAACAAATAGCCCTCTGTGTGATGGCTTTCACTATTTGTTCTGTGTTTGGAGGAAATTCACTCTACTGGAAGGTTTGGCAGCTTTATAGGACACTTCTCTACTTCACTTCAATCAGGTTATGAACAGCCGGACGCCTCCATGAGCCCCATTTAAAGCTGCTTTCAGCAGAGCTGTTCAGCCGTTGGCCCTTAGGTTCAGATTTGGACGAATCCTCTAGTTGTTTTAGTTGTCTTACAATGAAGGGAAATAGGTCAGATCTCTACAGACTGAGCAGACTCTTCATGAGGTCCCCAGGACGAGTGTCAAAAGTACAAATGCATGAAGCTCATTGAGGTCTAACAAATGAGTTCGACAAAATAAATCCATAACCATAAACCCTCGTGTTTCAGAGTCATTCAACGTTACATATTCATTTATAATGAAGTTTCCTGATGGGCAGTGAAGTAAACTGCTACCAACTGTAGCTGCTGTTAGTTTGTTAGCCGGGCTGGGTGCACTGTGATCTCAGAGTCTCCTCTCACTAGTGACTGATCATAAATGTAATCAGGACTGTAGCTGCTGTTAGCTAATGTTTGCTTGTTAGCCGGGCCGTGAGCTCAGGGCACCAGGTGAGCGTCAGCCTTGTGACCTTGAATCTAGCAGCTCCTGCTGAGGAGTGTCCGGCTGGAAGCTGCACAGAGCCAATCCTAACAAGTTCAAACCGTCTGGAACAGACACACACGCGTCTTTGTTTAACGTGATGGCACACATCTACAATTTACACGCGGCCA
Source organism: Nibea albiflora (assembly GCA_014281875.1). Taxonomy (NCBI): domain Eukaryota; kingdom Metazoa; phylum Chordata; class Actinopteri; family Sciaenidae; genus Nibea; species Nibea albiflora. The sequence goes on along the minus strand of CM024812.1, from coordinate 1,448,136 downwards.
TACTGTCTACTGCCATGACTGGTCATTTCAGATAAGATGTCGGCATGAATATTAAATATATAATATAAAATGTGGGTTTTAAGAAAAGAGTAATAAGATTGTCAAATTTTCTAAAAAAAAAAAAAGAGACTACAAAAGACTTTAAATATATGTAAGATATCTGTGTTCTATAAACACATTGAATCTGCACTTTTTTTCTATAAATTCTGCTGGTCAGATTTGGTTTGAAGGCTCCAATGTATGTCACTTCATATTTTATAACATTAGAATATATTTTATATTTGTTTTCAGGCTTAAAAAAAAAAGATGACACAGACGGATGATTACCTTTTCCCTTGCCGCCTTCTTCATGAATCCTCTTGACGGCCGCTGTGCCCTCTTCTTTCTCGTTCCCAGCTGGAGATGATGGAGATCAGAGAGGCGCCGTTGGCAGATGCCCATCAGGTATCAACTGAACCCTCAACTGACTCTACAAGACTCGCTAACACTCATGTCAGTCTGTTTACAACAGTACTAATAATTTATGTATATGTAAAATAAAACAGTAAATTTCAGCTTAATCATGTAAGATGTAATCATAAAGCATCTGACTGCTGGGGACAATTCCTGCTGTTTGATTAACATGTAAGATTAGAACTGGACTGCAGAGAGGGAACTTGTATGTATGATGTGATTTAAGGCATATGAGTGGACAGTAGCCTACCTATGACAACATGCATGCCCAGGCTTGCCAGGTGTCTCGCTGTCTCAAAACCCATTCCTCTGGTACCCCCAGTCACAATGGCAACCCTTCCATTTTGCTTGGGTAAGACTGTGTAGGAGGAAAGAGGGGACCGTGTGAGAACATTATATATTTCCTGTTTTGCTTTGGACACAATATGAATTTGATTTTTTTTAAGTCATGACTATCAAAATGTCAACTGACTGACATGGACCAAAACAGAAGGGTAAACTATGGAGACACTGTTAGGACAAGAAGGTCTTATCTGTAACTAAGACTACAAGTACAATACAATACAATACAAGTACAATGATTACAATTAAATCTATTGCTTTGCTTCAGCTGATGAACAGTTGTGACTGTCTTTATAAAATCAAGCCATTAATCAATAAAAATGAAAGGTTTGGACATAAAACAGTCAGGCAAAAATGTTGAAAACAAAATATTTACTGCCGTATTAACATATTTTTATGTGCCAGTGTTCGGCAAGACTTTTTTTTTTAAGCAATATCCACAAAGCTGCAGTATATATTTACATCACAAACAAAGCTTAAACAGTTCATTACAGACTTGTTGGATCAAATAAGAAGAGATTATGGCTGCTTCTACTCTTATGATTATTTCAATGAACTATATTTTCTATACATACAGCTACTATGATAAAGTTAAAAAAAAGTGATATTGCCAACTGTCACAGCAATATCTAAATAAATACGACAAACAAGCATAAACAAATAGTTATTTGTATTCTGTGTACAGTGTGTGGTCAGCCTAGCTTAGCATGAAGATTAAGAGTGAGAACACAGCTAGCCTGCCTCTGCTCAAATTAGGAAAAAAAGCCTCAAGAATGAATACACATCGACCCATGTCTATGGTCATGCTAGTAGCTCTGTAAGATTGTACCTTTGCAATGCTGTGATTTCATCTAAATACTAACATGCGCAAAAAAATGATGTTGGTAGGTATTATATTTACCATGTTCATTATCTTAATTTAATGCACTGGCATGCTATTTTTTCCTGAATATATTGGTATTTGGTATCCTGGCAAATTCAGTCTCGATGGAAAGTTAGAAGATCACTAAAGTCATTAGGATTCATCTTCTAGGCACCATAAATATAAAATGTCTTGGCAATCCATCCAAAAGTTGTTGATACATTTCACTAAAGAACAAAAATGTCAACCCACTCGAAGAAAAGAAGAGTCAGGGGATGAATGTCATTAGCGTTCGTCCATTGGGGATCATGGAGATAGCGCTACACAGCTAGCAAAGCTAAAAACAACAATGGATTGTTTTATGAGTGACATGTTAAAGATTGAATGTGGGTGGTAACTAATGGACTGTGAAGATGTTGATAATTGTAGACAATTTTGAATATTATATGATATATTATATATTATCATTTTCAAATGTGTAGGGGCAACAATATACCAAATTCTTTTCATACGGATTACACACCAAAATTCAAAGAAAGGTTAATATAACAGGTCCATTACGGATAATTCTTGATTACATATTTCAGTGGTCTAGCATGTAGACCGCATAGATGCATGTTTAAGCACACAGTCATTCAAGTGGCTGACCCAGACCACAGTGTCCTTCCCAAACATTGTCCAAATCATCCTCACTGGGTTCAGGCTCGTAGTAGCCTCGCGAGTTCTCGTACAAGAAGACCTGCTGATCTACTAAAGCTGGAGCTATACGGTTCCTCTTCCCACACAGAACAGTTCCAGAGGAGCTGAACAGCCTGTGGCATGGTACACTCGTAGCAGGAACACACCAGTACTTCTGGAGCACCTTGGGGAGGGTGGGGAACAATGGTGCATGGCTTGTCCACCATAGTAAAGGGTCCTCATTCAGACCTAGGACTCTCTGTGATTTGTAGTTGCTCAGCTCCTCTACCACTTGTGCATGCAGCTCCTCCTGGCTCTGGTCTGCATCAGACTGGCAAAATATAGCAGCCAAAGGGTTGTCTTGGGTGACGCTGCTGGTCGAGGATTCTCTTAGGGGTGTCTGTTTTTTGCTAGGTGGCTCATCAGATACCAAGGAGAAATCATCTAGGCATGGTCGCTCTGCAATCTGCTTCTCAAGGACTGCCTTTGCCTCTTCAATGATGTTATTCTCAACTTTGGTGCGTTCCTGGGTGGACAGGAAAGGCAACTTCTTGTACCGAGGATCCAGGAAGGTAGCAATGTTGAGGAATGTTGAAATTTCTTGCGATAGTTGTGAATTCTGTGAATAGGTGCTTGATAGGACCTTCGAGATGACCTCTTTGGTCATGCTGATCTCTTTGAGGTCCCCCTCCTTGACCTTGAGGGTGGTGTTCAACAGCATATGAAGCACAGGCCTAACCATGCTAATGGTTGGGTACCTGCAAGAAGTTATCATATTTGCCACAACTTTAAAAGGCTGAAGGATTTCAATCAAGCCCTCCAACAAGGCCCAGTCAGGACCACCAAAGTCGAAATGGTGGCTGCTGGAACTCTCTGTAAGTGTTGCAGTTATAGCGACCTGTTGCTCTTTCAGTCTTTGCAACATTGCCAATGTTGCCAACCAAGACCTACCCCTGTCTGTAATGAGTACACATTGAGCAAGGCCATGCAGCTTCTGTTTCTCCCTCAGCAGATACATTGACGGTTCTCTGAAATGATCCACAAGTTTGCGGCAACATCCCAAAAAACAGTCAACTCGCGGCAGCTGGAAGGCCTCGTCCATTGCACGGTTGATGGTATGTCCAAGGCAAGGCATTTCCACTGATAGTTCCAGGAGCGAGCATGCTTTGACAATGTCCACCGAACCATTTGTGGTGGCACCGCTAACTTTGTGGGTTATTCCCCACTCGACAAAAGTTTCATACATCGCTCTGGTGATGTTCTCAGCTGTGTTGTCCTCTTGTACGTCAAAGGTTTTAAGGCACTTGTTGGTCATAGAGAAGCCAGTAGTACTGTTGTAATTAACTGAATGCATAGAGAGTGAAATGTATGTTCTATTTTGGGTTTGGCTTTGCCAAAGGTCTGTAGTAACACCACAATTCACAACACTAGCAAGCTCACTAAAGACTATGTCCCGGGCACGGCAATACATCTGAGGAAGCATTTTAACTACCAGGTCGGTCTTGCTTGGTGGAGAGTACCCAGGATCAACGGTACTCATTAAGGTCTTGAAAGTCGGTTCTTCAACTACAGATACAGGGTACAACCCCTCGCAGATGAAGTTGATGACAGCAGCAGTCAAGTCATTGTGTCTTCTGTTTTCGTAGCCTAAGCTCTGCCTTATGTTTGTGTCCTGGGATTGTTGCTGAACATGAAGACCTGTAGGCTCGGTCTTTATCCTGGAGAATGCCGTGGCAAACGCCTCTCGCATCTGATCCGTGTTGCTCTTCACAAACTCACTGAACTCCACAGGGTGGTTCTTTTCAAGGTGATACGACAGATTGGAGGTGTTTCCGGAGTAAGCAATTTGACTCATACATACGCGACAGTATATCCGTTTCCAGTGCAATATGCAGCCATCTGCATCAGTGTCAAAGCCAAAGTATTTCCAGACTTTGCTTTTTGCCCGTGGGTGCGCAACCAGATTGAGGCCAGAGCATGAAGGTCCAGAATGTTTACCCTCCATTGGTTCCTTCAGTTAGCAATCCACTTGGATGCCTTCACTTATTGAGTACCTAACAAAAATAGTGAAATAAACATTTAATTATGTTGATAACATTTTTTGAAGGTACACTGGAATTACAAAATCTTCCATTTGTGTTGACATGCACACCAAAATATCACTGGGAGAAATCAGATTAAGACAAGAAATCAGATTACTTTTACCTTTGCTGCCTTCTGATCTGTTCTCTGAAAACTCAGTTCACCTTAAAATGGCTATTTAATTTGATTTATCCCATACCCTCTTCATATTTTCCAACCAAGACTGAAAAATTACAGGATAGATGGATGGCCACCAGCGTACCCTCTGCCAAATCCATTATTATTTATCTTTATGATTAAGAAAGAAGGAACACACTACTGTTCTGGCCTCTTTGAGTTAAAGGGTAGGTCTGTCAAATCTGTGACCAAACCCAGCATCACATGTTCAGGCGTTGTCTGCCGTACTTAATGTAGCACTGTGATGTAGCATGACACTAGTGCCACAGTTTAACAGTTTTCACCAGAACGATTTCCTGTAAAGTCTTGTTTGATCTGACAGAGTAACTTCCTGCCTCAACCGAGACCTACAGTCCTCTGCTTCTTTGTGCACTCAGGATCAGAGGAGGATAGAAATTCATTATTCATTTTGGATAAGTGGTTTAAATAGGCACAGGCCTGATTAGCTTAAACCGCTGACTTGTGAAAAAATTCTGTCCATAACCAACACTGATATTTCGAAAAAGAAAATCACACCTTTATCCTTTTTGTTATGGTCTTGAAAATTCCATTTAAGTGTAGGAAAATCCCCATTACGACGTGCGTTGTCACCGTCTGCATTCTTTGTGAGATTACAAGAGGATAAACCTCGAGGCTTCAAACACACAATTGCGCCTTTGTCTCAAAGTAGGTCTGACCGCGAACTAACAATCTGTTGGTCATGCTCTCAATTAATCAGTTCTTTGGTCCATTTTTGGGTCTCTGTAAGTAATATCATAAAGAGTACAGTCTCTAAATAAGTTGAATAAAATGTCAGAAAATCTCATTTTGCTTCTTCCACAGCTTTTTGTCACATCTCATGGGCTTCGGTGTCACGTTGATGAATCAAACTCTAGAAGCTCTGAAACAAGTAAAGGGGACCTTATATAACGACTTGAAATGTTCAGATCGCCGATGCATCATAAGAGTTCATTCTTATCAGCACCAGTTTGATTCGTTCATTTGTGACTGCGCTTCCATTTGTGAGTCTATCTTTAATGTGGCGGGGTAGTATTTTTTTTAACTACAGGTACGCACACCTGAACTTCATTAGACACATTAATACAGAGAACAGAGAAATATTAATAAACTTATGATGGTGTCACGTGATCAGCTGGAGGCAGTGTGTAGGATAAAGGTCACCGGTTAGCATTTCAGCTCATTTATTCCTTAAAAAAAAACAGATTTTTCCTCACATGTAGATAGAATATTACACACACACACACATATATATATATATATATACCAGAGCTAACAGCACCAAACTCCACTAAGAAAACTGCGTATTTAACGCCGTTTGAAGAATTCGGCTATATTTCTGTCAATAGTTTCACTTCTAGTCAGTTCCACAGTTTAAATTATGAAGCTTTGTTATTTTCTGCTTATATCATAAAGGAGCCGTGTCGAGTGTAGCTCTCAAACCGACACTGAAAACAGCGGAACACCCATTATCGGACACAGACAGACTTTAGCAGACACCCGAGCTGACCTGGGAGCGCCAACGATCTGTTGAACATCTGGTAGAGGAGAACTTTCACGTCCGCACAGGTACAGCCTGACGAGCGGCACCAGAACCGACAGCAGCCACATTCCCCGTGTGTCCGCGCCCGACCGGACCGAGCAGCTTCCGAGTACCACTGTGTGTGCGTCGCCTTAACGCGTCCGACTCTGTCTGCGGGATTAGCGACGCGTCCGTGGTTCCGCCCCCCCAAGAAAAGCGACTCACGATGCCAGCCACTGTTCTGTTAGAACAAGACAGTTTATTTCAGCCTCCTCTTTTGTCACAATCATCAGAGAGCCAGTCCATAAAATAGCTTTTTAAAGTTATTAAGCCTCAGGATGCTAAATTTCACAAATTCCAGGAAAACACAGACCATCACAGACATGCATTTGGATGATTTTCTATGGCTGTGAAACAAATTTTGAATCATTTGTCATGGCGTGCTGGCACACAGCTGCACATTCATGCATGTGGGCCGTGGTAAAGCTTTGCAGCAGATCACGTTTCTGATTACAGGGTATATTGCAGTTCTATAACCACCAGCTGAAACGTCTTCCTCCAGGGAAATGTGACCGTCTGCGACGGTCAAACGTCTCTCATGTCATCTGAAAGAAAGCATTGAGTCTGACTTCCCCACAGGGGAATATATCAAGTTGGATATATTTAGATATTTTTAACTTATATCGAAGTAACTACATACCAGAATGCTATGATGTTCATATTCAGGGTTCCCAGAAGATGATCCCAATGCTTCATTCTAGTATCAAACCAAAGCATGTTTGAACCTTGTGGAACCTTTTCAACATGTTCTCATTCTGTGATACACTTTCTAAATAAAGCTTGCAAGTTTGCACTGAGGTCAAGATTGGGAAGAGGCCACGAATTACCTTACATACCGGACACACACTTGTGTATGTAACTTACAAATATCTATGTAAATATCTAAAGATTGACTTTTCGTTACACACGGAACACAAACAGCGGCGTCCTTGATGAATTCCTGTGTTTGTTTGACCAACACAGCCTCTACCATACACGGAACATGTCACCCTTTACATGTTATATGCACAATCCAGTCAAGCAGCAGCACACCAGACTTGACTGATTTAATCAACTGATCTCAGTCTTCAGAGAGTTGACTGGCCAAAGTGTGTGCTCTTGATTGGTTGGAACGAAAACATGCAGCCACACCGGCCCTTTGTGGAATGGTTTGCCCAGGTCTATTCTAGTGGATACCATGTCATGCTTTGATGTGAGGCTCAACTGGGTTACCAAAATTTCCCCTTGTACTCAGTCATGTCAACATCAAAGTCTACTGGAAAGATTGTCATCAGGTTTGCTGCTCAACAGAAGATGAAGTGTTTTCATTGTTGGACATTCTGTGATATATTCTCAATGACCACCATGCCAACATGACATCCAACATTAGGTTTTTCTGGACTAACTGTACAATCCAAGCTATCGTAGGTCAATAAGTGTCTCAACATTCCATCTGACATATGAAGTGACATATAGGTTCCTAGAAAAGTGAGTTTTGTTTGGACCAGGGGTCGGCAACCTATGGCTCGCGAGCCAGATGTGACTCTTTTGATGACGGCATGTGGCTCACAGAGGGGTGAAAGTAAGCCGGTACGGTCCGGTACTGCGTACCACTAAAACAGGGGTGCCCAATACGTTGATCGCGAGCTACCGGTCGATCGCCAGACAGCAGCATAGGCGCCCACCGCCGCAGCCGGCAGTATGGTGGGCCATCTCATGGAAATACATTTTAAAATATGTGGCTTTCGTGGCTCTCTCAGCCAAAAAGGTTGCCGACCCCTGGTTTGGACAAAGTGTAAGGGAAGGGAGATCATCAAGCAAGAACTTGCTCACTTTCGTGAGTAAGTACTCTGGGACGAGGTCTTCAAGCCAGTTTTGAAAACAGACAGGAAAGGATTCTGTTGACCGAACTTTTCGTAACTTGTCCCACCTCCAAGCAACCACTTGGGAGTTGGTTTGAGATGGTCTGACTGCCGCAAACTGGAAGATTTGCAGAGGTGCATGCTGATAACCCTGGCGAATGATGACCAGTGCCTGTACAAGGAGTCAACAGAAGGAAACCAAGCACAGATCCTAACCCCAGTGGAAAGAAAGGACCGCTTTGACTCTTCTCCTAGTCATGATGGCCCTGTGAGGTAGAAGTCAAACCAGAGAAGTGCTGTACCAGAGATGCTTAGTTCGGATGGGGTCAAGTGGAGGATTTGGTGGCAACAGGTTGAGCAAGATCAGACCTGATGACATGGCATTCTTTCCTGCTGACGTCATGGTAATTATCACTGACAGCAGTGCAGTTTGGGTGGAATGGAATCTTTCACCATTTTCTCATGTGACACATCTATGGTTTGTTTAGGTTTCAGCACAAATGTGGCTTAGGTTAAGGTTGTAGTTTGGGTTGAAAATACTATTCAAGATTATTAAACATAACTGGGATATTCTAGAGCAGTGGGCCGCGGACCGGTACCGGTCCATCGATCAAATGGCACTGGGCCGCACAAGAAATAATTAATACTTTTATGTATTATCTGAGTATGGACGATCTTTTATTTTGAAAAACCTTTTATTTTGAGAAATGATTCTCTCAGTGACGTCTGGGTCACTTGCGCGACGTAACGGTAACGATAGCGACCAGTCACGATTCAGAGCGCAGAGGCCAACTGCCCCCCCCCGGTCCGCAGTTAAAATTGTCAAGTCTTCTTGACCGGTCCGTGGTGATAAAAAGGTTGGGGACCACTGTTCTAGAGGGCTGACGTTCTCCGTTCTTGTGTCAGCACCGTCACTGACACATTGTTTGGGCACATTATACACAGTTACCTCTTGCACCATCCTGAGGACAAGCTTTATATTACCCCACTAGTATAGCTCCAAGAACAGTTGTGTGTGTTACTCGTGTCACAACCTTGCTTGAACGACAAAGGACAGAGACGGCACAGTTCTTGAATAATACAAACTTGCTTTAATTAAATGTGCGAGTACAGAATGATGTATGCCTGGGAGCAGGTAACAAAGTTAGACTTTGCTTTGTCGTCCTGCATCTCCGACAAAGTCTCAGCTCCACCCTCTGACTCCCTGGAACAAAAGGAACAGTTCGGAGAAGACAACACAGGTGGAGCCGTCCCTAACCACCATCACATTTGTTCTATCCAACACTTTTTTAATATTGCAATAAAGGTTGTAGCATCTAGGAGCTGCTTCTTTTGGCAAACTGGGTTTCTCAGTGAAACGCTTTTCTCCGACTCTGTCATGGTCTGCGCACAGCAGCACTCTCGCCGAATCTGTGTTTTCCTCACCGGATCTATGATGGTGATCCGGTTTTATGTCATTAAAAAAGAAAAGGTGAGGATTCAATCAACCCAGACAGCAGAAAGCTGAGACGAAAAGAAAACAGACAGCAGAGCCGGCCAGGTTATAGCACACTCCTCGCCAACGGCATCCACCCAGCAGATGGTGAGTGAGGAATGAGCTGCGTTACGTGGAAAGATTTCTGAAAGGAACAGACACACACACACACACACACACACAAAGGTAGTCTGTAAGCTCCTGGCTAAAATGAAGAAGTGGGAAATCTCAAGTCATCCTAAAAGAACAACGGATCTACAAAGAATTGAGGACAAAGCCTAATTTCGGAAAGTTCTGTGATGACGTGAATCCATGTAAAACTGAGACTTCTAGCTGCAACTCAACTTAAGGAAGTTCAGTCTAATATATTCAAGATACGGATTACAGTCTCAAAGACGATCAGCACATGAGACAACAAACACGCAACAAACAGTTTGGGTCTCTGTAGCTACTTTCCCCGTTCATGACAACTGTACTGAAGGTGAATTTTGATACAACTCACCTGTTCAAATGAAAACAGCTCCATCTGCACCTGAATCCTACAATCCAGCTCCCTCCCCCAGACACCTCCACTCATTCAGGGGGAGACACGCTAACAGCACAAGGTGCCAAAGATGTTTCCACTGACAGACACTGAACAACTAAAGTTTTAAGCTTCTCCACCAGTGATGGAGAGATGACAGGAAGGACAAGGCTACATCAGTGTCACTGCTGCACAGTATCACTCTTCCGCAAAATGTTACAGCACCATCATCCTTATTACCCTAACCTATATTATGAAGCTCCAGAATCAGGACCGGATTAAGGTGGGTCTGGGCCCCGGGGCCAGGAGTTTGCAAAGCCCCCCCCACCCCAAAAAAAAAATCTGACTCCACTCCTATTTTCCTCTCCGTTCACACTAGTTACAAATGACTTTACACACAAGTGGCAGAGGTCACAACATGCCAGCAGAGTGAAAATTGTTGGTGTTACATCTTGCGTTTTTAATATAAGAGGGGAGTCAGATTCTGACAGGTGTAAATTGCGACCCGAAAAAATCTGACTCCCCTCTTATTTTCCTCTCTGTGAACACTAGTTACAAATGACTTCAGACATAAGTAGCAGAGGCAAAGGGAGCCCACCCCCACTTTTGAAAATGCCCCATCTTGTGTTGTGATGGTCCTTTGAAAGAATTCCAAGCTTGTCCTGTGAGCTCAGATCTTTATATTATGAAGCTCCAGAGTGAGATCAAGTCATATTTAGGCCGAAATCACCTTTCATTAAATTTCATTCAATGGCACAAATCCATGTTTACTCAAGATTAACTTCACACTTCCAATCAAATCCACTCAACTGAGAATGAAATGACATCATATGAGTGAAACTGCTTTACGCTGTCAAGAGTCTGCACAAAGAGAGGTTGTGCTGGCTGATCTGAGGCCACCTGATTTCTAATTGCTCCATAAAGGAAAATATAAAAAACCCATGTCGTGACTTCCCAAAACCACAGTGAGAAGGAATCAAAATGAGCGCAGGCAGAGGTGGAGATTTGTAGAGGGACGTGTCTCTGTATGCTGCTGTCTGTCTCTTTTGAAGTCAATCAGAGCCACAGAAATGTGGGTTCACAGTAACTCATGCTTATGAAACCAGCACTCAAACATCTGGATACATTGCTCATATGACGAAACAAAAACGCTGTTCTATGTTGTTCAGACATATGTGGGAAATACTGGCTGGATACACTCTTTATATCAATCAATCAGTCACCTCATCTCGCCATGGAAGGCATGAGATGATGTCTCCATTATTTTATCATGAACAGAAAGAGAGAAAGGAAGAAAGAAAGAAAGAAAAGAAAGAAAGAAGAAAAGAAAGAAAGAAGACAGAAAGAAAGAAAGAAAAAAGGAAGAAAGAAAGAAGAAAGAAAGAAAGAAGATCCTGTTACAGCAAAAAATATAGATTTTATGGCGGAAAACGGCCAATCATGACAGTAAAATACCGTAAATTATGCCACCAAGTATGACAGTGTTTTCCTGTATACAGTAAAACACGTCCGACACGGTCATATTTCAAAACCTTTACTTCTATGCTATTTTCAGGGAATTATAGAGTAAAGTAGTACTTTATGAGAGACTGTTCATTTCACAGTAAAACGCTGTAATATTCGATGATATATTTTACTGTCATGAGATTTTACAATATAAATAAAACACCAACCTTAAACGTGAAATCAACAAATATCCTAATACTGTAATATTAGAAAATTTGATACCGTAAAAACGTTTTTTTACAGTGTTTAGTCACCAGACACATTTGATTAGATACGGCATGAAAACTGCTATTAATATACCTGTACATATATATGACTGAATCCTCCTTAGGATACAGATTTGATGCAGAAATCAGAAAGAGATTCACCTCATGAATAGTACGCAGCAACATTGTCCCTGCAATCATGTCAGATTTTAAGTTCATTGGATGAATTTGTAATGATATTGGGCTTTGACTGAGTAAACATTCAGTATCATGCTGGATTTCTGTGCTTTTGCCGGAAGCTCAGTTGGTGCAACATGTTGAACGAGTCCAGCCGAAATCAGACCTCTCACACACACTCTCTTTCTTTCTCACACACACACCTGTCATCTTCTAACTGCATGATGTTAAAAAAAAACAGAGGAGTCACCTGAAGGTGCGCGCCGGTAAGGTTCAGGGTCACCCTCCTGTGTCTCCTGGTTCTCCTTCAGTAAGTCCACGTCCATCAGATGCGGTGGTCACAGTCCACGTCCATCAGATGCCGTGGTCACAGTCCACGTCCCTGCAGATGTACCACAGGATCACGTAGAGGATGAGCAGGATGGCGAAGATGAAGAGAGCCACCAGGATCGCCTTGGACACGGGAGAGATGAAGGACTGCATCTCAGCTGAGAGAGAGAGAGAGAGAGGTGGGGGTTCCTCCTCCGTCCGTCTGCACGCGCTGCCGGTGTCCGGTGTGAGGCTGCAGACACGCGCGCACTCAGTGTGGGAAGTCCCCCTGATGAGTTGGAGAGGCAGCGAGTCAGAGAGCGAGAGAGAGAGAGAGAAGACTCGATCATGTTCACAGCTTCAACATGCACATACTGTACTGTACACCTCTTTCTGTCTTTCAATTAATAATGGAACAAATGAATGAAATGGATGGAGGTTCAAGTTAGACTGCACACCATCATTAATAATAACCAGTGATTGATTGTTTTTCTTTTGGATTTACATAGAAAAGTGGGATTCAAATAAAGTTTTTAAAGTCAATTGGGCCCCATCTATTGGTGGTGCGTCGCGGGTGCCTCACCAATCCCGGGCTGTGTCTCAATTCAGGGGCTGCGTCCTTCGAAGGGCGCGTTTGAAGGCTGATTATGTCACAACGCTGTGCGAAGGCTCCTTCAAAATGCGGCCTTCGTTTCCTTCATTTTCGAGGATGCACCGCAACTATCCTTCGCGGCCTCACACATCCCAAGATCCTTTGCGCACCGCTGTTCAGTGCCGGGAAACATTCAACAATGGCGACACCAATTACTTTTACTTATTACTACCTATACTTTTAGTAATTACTTATATTTTATTACGTTTTCTCAATGGCTAAAAGTTAAAAGTACCAACTGACGGCAGGTGCGCAGCTGGTGACGCAACCAGGAAAGCTTCGAAGGCTGGGCCTCATTTAACAACAGCTGATGCGGCCTTCGAAGGACACTCAGAAGGAGTCGCAGCCTTCACGTCCTTCGAAGCATGCAGCCCGTCCCGAGGAGATCCATCGTGCCTGGGTGCTATATTCCACTGAGACTCCATATCGAAGCAACAGGCTGCATAAGTTCAAAAGAACCACCATTTGACACCGCCGTAGTTCACGCTAGGAACGAGAGGGTGAGGGGAGGAGGTTGCAATACACAACTACACCACTAGGTGCCACCAAATCCCACACTGCTCCATTGAATAATGTAATAAGAACTACTGAAGAACAAACATAGTAAACGCCCACAGGGAGGCTCTTTATTTATCCTGTTAATGTTACATAACACGTAGCTGACATGAGTCATTCAAGCCACTAATTCACACTAATTGCTAGCATTTGGCAACGACTGTTTGTTTTCAGCTCATCTGTTTTCGTCAGGTTTGATGATAACATGTTTTATCGTAACGCGCCTTTCGTAACGGCGTCCTCGGACCGCCACACGCCCAGCCGCTTCTTTAAAAAGGCGCAGATCACGGCTGCATCGGTACATTCTGCAACATCAGCTGCGAGTCGAAATGAAGTTTGCCTTGGGGATTGCATCTGTTCTACTGCTGGTCGCTGTAACAGTGACAGTAAAAGGTAAGATGATCATCAAAATCTCATTGAACTTTTAAAGATAGCGCCTGAAAGGCAAAAACGGGGGCTTGCAAACTCCACAACCTTACCGTGAGGCGTAAGGCTCAAGTTAAGTAGTTGGTAGTCACATTAGTTAGTTATCTGGGGGTCACCTATACCAACTGAATTATCAACCAAGAGAACTTTTGCAATGTTTTCTCTGATGAATACTTCAAGATTTCTTGGCCTCGTTGTCTTAAAGGTTCTGAATGATTGTTTTAGTTGTACTCTCATTTCACGTGATCTTCATCTACAGTTTGAGTGGCCTGTAAAGACAAAAGTTAGTAGGAACCAGAATAGACAAGGAGGCCAGTACCAACAAGTACAACCTAAACCAACATTGCGTTCATTCAGTATGCTCTGACTTCTCTTTGCAACTTCAAAAATTCAAAAAAAAGCCTCACTAATTTCCTAAAACAGCTTCTCACTGCAGTTTTTTAAACAAACATTACTCAAACGGAAGGGACTATTTTCAGCAGTGGATGAATCCACGTTTGGTGCTTTAGTGAGTATTTGTAGCAGCACAATGAAACAATCCTTCCACATCCCCCTTAATGAACAAAAAACAACCGAGGAAAGTCTGTCGTATCATTTCGCAGAGAGCAAACACTGACGGCAGTTTAAAAAATAATAATGTAACAACTAAATATAGTAGTGATATAGTAAATATAGTTAAAAGAAACACTTATTGAGACTGGAAATTGCTATTTGCAAGAGCTTTAAACGTGACTGAGTATAGTAGAAGTATTGCTGCTTTCCTGTTGGGGAAACTTGTGACTCATGATGTCCAGAGCATCAGTCAGCAGTCTGTATGACTCAACGGCATCCTAACACTGAACACATGTTGGTAGGGTTGGTTGTAGAGACACCGTGCCACAGACTGACGGAAAGAAACAGAGAGTATGAACACCCGCCGCTCTGTAATATTCGTAACGGTGTTCATGTCTTTCTCTTACAGGATCGGACCTGCCTGACAGCGGTGAGTGACCGTGACTTTAGTCTCATGTGGCTGTTGGAACAGAGGCGAGGAATAGGTGTTGAAAGCAGAGTTAGGCGTTGGTCTCCTGTCGATTGGAGCCAACCAAAGACCCAACACAAGTCCCAACAGCTCATATCAGATGTTTGGGTTAACGCCTTAGTGTTGCACCATTTCAGCTGCCAACCAAGTATTAAACCTGTGATGTAAGTAATAATAGCACCACCTTAACAGAGACACCAGGGGTGATATGACCTGCAGGCCCCGAATAGAGCTGCTACAAACCAATGTCCGCCAACCAAAACCCAGAAATGCTCATATTGCTACTCTGGTCTGTCCTTACCTTTTTTAATAATAATGTATAATATAACACATAGCCACACAGACAGTTTGTCACAAGTATCTACGATCTTTTATATACACAGTGCAATGTATGAGAAGGTGTGCAAGGTCTAAGTGATAGTGGACACTACGGTGTCCAGTATGGTAAAAATCAGAGATTTATCGTATCAAGCCAGAATAGACATGACATGATGAACTGTTGTCAACAAATATACAGGAAGGCAAAAGACGGTCCAGGTGGAGGTGATGGTTTGATCTGGAGGACGTCCTCAGTCCACATTTTTTGTGGCTCCTGTGTCTGTTTTTTCTACTTATCAATATTTCTGTACTCACAGATCCAAACGGTGGAGCAGCTCTTCGCCGAGCTAAGCGAGGTGAGTGTTCGGCTCGTTCGTTATTTCCTTTCTATGATAAATGTTCAGAGAAGGTTTGTAAAGTTGTAATTTTTGTCTGATGTATGTATGACCCGGTTCTCCAGACCGACACCAGGTCTGAGTTTAAAGACACACCCTGAGTTTCCCAACAGAAACCGCAAATCCCCAAATGTACCCACAGTTAGAGTCGATGTTTCACAACATGAAACGTCTGCTGTTCTGATTAAAGCCGGGTGTGGTAACCTTGTGACTTGTCTCTCATCTTCTCAAACAGGCTTCAAAATTTATGATTTGCTTCGCCCCAAAGGTGAGTAGCTTCAGGAGATCGTTCATGGATATTATAATAATAATTCTCAGGTGCGCTGGATTAAAAATATATTTATGTTACAGAACCCTCTACTGTAAGGCCCACACCTGGACCTACTAAAGCCTCTGGAGGAAGTGAGTCTACAAACAAATATTGTGCTCATTCAAATTAACTGTTCATAAAGAGACATATATTCACATATACACTGTATATACACATTATTGCTGCATTTATTTCAGATTTTTTTAACTTTGTCATATTCCACATTTTTAGATGGCTTTGGGTTCAATCTGTCCGATGCGCTGGGTCCAGGTAGGAACAGGTTCTAACAAAGCGTTGACTGATATGGACTTTATACAGCATGCTAACGCTAACAAATTAATGCTAATGCTAATTTGGTAAAGCCACATCCATTGATATTTAGCCACTCAACACAACATATACATATTATGGCCTTATATCCTTTTTTATAATTCAGTTTTTCTTTGATTTAAATCATTTTTCATTTTGTAAAAAGCTATCGTGTTAGCAATTAGTACAGTAGACGCGTGCTAACGTTCATTTCTGTAGTTGCTATCATAGAGTGAGTTTATCAAAGCTTTATACACACTGTATGAGCCATAATTAATGTGAAAATATTGATCAGTGTGTAAAAGGTTGCTTGTTTTGAAGAAGAATTGTACAGCTCCCTTCAGCTCTACTGAGCCTCTTTTAGCTCATTGTTTTGGTTTAATGGACAGCTTCAGACAAAAGACGTTTCCCTCAGGATTTGGTGGATTTCAAACCAGAACTTACGTTCATCAAGTGGACACAAATTGGACATGCTAATCAGTATCCAGGAGTACTGACAAAGTCTTTAAGTGTTGTTCTTTGATTTGTTTGACACATATTCGAAGATACTCTTGCGAAGGAAACTGATCGTGTGAGGCCAAAGACTATACACCAAAGTTGTATGTGTGATCATAATCCCCTCAGGTTACAGTTCTGAATGAACATACTGTCATACTTTTTCTGTTGACCGACAGATCCCAAGACTTCCAAGCCTGCTGGAGGAAGTAAGTGCACAAAACTAAAACTTGCTCATTTCTTGAAATACCGTAACATAAAGTGTAAAAGCCAGCCTCCAGAGCAGCGTCAGTCTTACTTGTCTTTTGAATCTGGAGACTGTCAAAGACCTAGTGATATCTGATTCACATTGTGTTCATACTCAAAACCTGTTTGAGTAAGCCTTTGGCACCTGTCTGTAGGTATTGCTCAAATAACATTTAATGGAAACAAACAAGTGTAATGTTTCTAATAAAGTTTTGCTCAGAATACATTTATATGGAGATATTCGGTAAACCAAAGCCATTTTGAAGCGTGCTGATCTTTGGTGTTCTTCATTCCTAGATGGCTTTGGGTTCAATCTGGAGGACGCTCTCCGTCCAGGTAAAGATTTATGGTTTCTTTCCTGTCAATGTGTGAATTGTATATTATGAGAAATGCTGATAAGAAACAAGTCGAGAGCACAACCAGTGGAGTGAAGCAGCAGCAGGTCAATGAGAGCTTGACAGGTGCCTCATTGATTCCCCGACCTTTGATTGGTGACTAATCAGGGATTATGATGATTATAATTAGTGATTAACCGTCACTGATTCTGACATTTTGTCTGACAGCTGATGCCAGTCTTTATTTAGTGAACAAACTCAGCCTGTAGTCACATTCATGCATAATGCATGTTTGGGAGAGTTGAAACTGCGGGCCAGGGCACATTTGGGTGTGAACAGCACCACCACGTGGCCATCTATAGAACTAGCACTTTGTTTGCACCCGTTTCGGCTCACTTCTCCTGACTAGACTCCTGTTCTTGCTCCCACAGCTGTGAAACCCACTGACGGACCCAATGGAGGAGGTGAATCTGCTAATCTTACATCTTCTTTTATTACTTGATCATTCTTTGACACGACATTATAAGGATGCTTCTGTTCCTAATTAGAAATCTAACTTCGGAACCAGTGTAGTCTCTTCCTGTGACCGACTGGATGACACTTTTCTGAACTCTTCCTCAGACTGCCAGGCAAACGTGGTCCAAAAGCTGAGCGCCATCATTGAGACTCAGAACCAGCAGCTCAGACTGCTGCAGAAGCTGGCCGCTCGCTGAACTTCACAGACAGACAGGAAGACACGTGTGAGTAGCACATCAGTGTTTACCCACACACATTTTTCTGAAATAAGCTTTCCAGTAGAGAGACGCATTTCCTTTCCTTGTCTGTTCTCCCTCCTCACTTTTACTGATTCTTGTGTTTTCAGACACGAAGAGGATGGGTTGGATGACAACATATATACATATATATACATTATATGATGATATATTCATGTAGAAACAACATATTTTGAATGCACGAATGCAGAAGGCATCCAGTCAAAATGGAAGCTTAAAGGAGACGCTGACGGCAGGATGGAGACGATGGCTGCCGGAGGATATTCTGTTTAAGTCAAACTTTTGGTGCGTCAATAAAGATAATCATAAATGGTGAACGTTTGTGTGCTCATTTAAATGAAAGGGTCCCATATTGGACACTTTTCTGGTGTTCAATTTGAAGCGTCGCTATCCACTAGAAGATATATTTGCGGTTTCAAAAAAACACTTCCACTCCTCTATCGCAGAACGCTGTAAAACAGAGAGAGCGCACAATGTTTGAGCACCCAGGATGGGAGGTGTTGGGCGCCTAGACATGTGGCCTGTGTTAAAAGTGGCGAGCACTGAAGATAAGATAAGAGGAGCACCTGTTTGCTCCAGGTCGGCTTGTCCTGGCGAGCACCCGGAGTGGGAGCTGTTGGGCGCCTGCACTTGTAGTAAGACTTAGGAGTGTGGTCTGCTTCTCTGCGCCTCCATTAGAGCGGCTGCCCACCCAGTCCTTTAGTACCGAGGCCATGTCTGTCCCCCGTCCACCTGCATTATTTAAAGAAACAAACAAACCGAAGAGAAGTTCATCATAAAAACTTCAAATGAAATCAACACCTCCCAACAGTCATTGTAATACTCATATTCCTCAAAGTACCGGTTGAGGTGGCGGAGTTGGAGCCATATTTGAGTCGAGTCTATTAAGAAATCCCTAAACCTACACTAAATTATAATTCATTTGAAAGTCTTGTTCTTAGCCTCACTCACCCAACCTGGTAATCTTACAGTATATCGAGCTCCTGGCCCTTCCTCTGAATTTTCATCTGAAGTTCTTGTAATTGGACCCAAACACCTCAGAAACTCTCTTTGTAGAGACTTTAGACGGAATCACCCTGGCCTCCAGCTCCACCGTAAAGAATCTTGGAGTTGTTTTTGACTAGGACTTGTCCTTTAATGTCCACAAATTTCGAGGACCGCATTCTTCCACGTACGCAACATCGCCAAAATTGGACGCGTCGTGTCTCAAGCGGATGCAGAAAAACTAGTCCGCGCATTTGTTACTTCTAGGCTGGACTGTTGTAACTCTTTGTTATCAGGCTGCCCCAATAAGTCTCTTGAGGACTTTGCAGCTAATTCAGAATGCTGCTGCACGTGTTCTGACAGGAACCAAGATCAGAGATCACATCTCTCCCATTTTGGCTTCCTTGCATTAGCTACCTGTTAAATCTAGAATAGAACTCATAGTACCTTACTACCCCTCTAGAACACTGCGCTCTCAGGATGCTGGGTTCTTTATGGTTCCAGAGCGTATAGTTAGGGCTGGCTCAGGTCATCCCTTAGTTATGCTGCCATAAGACTAGACTGCCGGGGGGCTTCTTCCACCTTTTTTTCCCTGTTAAAGGGTTTTTTGTGGGCAACTTTTTCCTCACTCGAACCGAGGGTCTAACGACAGAGGGTGTCACTCCCTGTCCAGATTGCAAAGCCCTCCTGTACTTTGTGACTCTGGGCTATACAAATAAAATTTGATTTGAAGTTAGCTTTGGCTAAGAAGAGACGCTGTTTGAACGGTATACAGAGTTCACGGCACGCACACAGGGAAAGCACCGCGAAGAAGCAAGAGTCTGAGCCAACATGGAGCTCTGTTTGAGGACAGGGTTACTCCTTTTTCTCGTTTCT
This sequence comes from Nibea albiflora, assembly GCA_014281875.1. Taxonomy (NCBI): domain Eukaryota; kingdom Metazoa; phylum Chordata; class Actinopteri; family Sciaenidae; genus Nibea; species Nibea albiflora. Next base: position 1,428,232 of record CM024812.1, on the reverse strand, counting down.
GGGACATTAACACAAGGTAAGCGCCTCATGGAGGTTATTATCGTCAGCCATAAGCTGCTTAATGCTTACATTATGGTTGGATGTCCACAGTGTCCTCAGTGCTGCTCCTTTTTTGGGGCTTTTTTTCTGGACTAGATTTTTTCCCCCTCCTTTTATTTGGAATATTTTGCCAGCACTGAAAGGTAGTTGTTTTGTGTCTCCGCTTCCCCTTTCCACATCTGAAAACATTCTCTTTGACCTTCTGTATTTTCCGATTTTCCTAAAGCAACCTTCTTTTCCCCTCTCATTTCTTGTTCTTTTTCCTTCAGCTTCTCTTCTAATATTGAAAATCGGATGGCGATAACTTCTTCCAGCTTCACAGACCAACAACAACACACAGCAACAACAGAAATTGGGTTTTCAAAAGGGCCCATACCTCTTTTAATTTGGATTCTCAGCTGCTGTTCTTGGTCTCCAAAGAGGAGTTTCCGAGGTTATAAACTGAGGGATCCCCCTATTGGGAATCCAAACTCAGCTGTCCAGACATTGAAATATTTTTAACTTTTATCCCCCATATTTCTTGCTCATAACGTCTTAACATGCTGATGTGAGCAGAGTGGAGTGTTTGTTACTGTACCCTGAACACGGGCTACAAATGAGGCTGATGGGAATGTCATTAGTTATATATTAGTCAGGCGTCAACCAAAAGCTTCACGACTCTCAGGTCTCCATTTCATTGTGTGTATTTGTGTTTTATAGATGGCCTTGATTTGTCGGACCTTCTCGACCAAGGTTTGCAAAGTCTAAAGCATGCTTCATTTTTGTATCAGGTGTTCAGATTCAGATCAGCTGTTACCTTAAACAATAAACAGCATTATGTATTCTGCCTGAATAGAAAAACCGCCAGCCATAACTGTCTATATCTTCCTACCCACAGATCCCACTGCCAAACCTGCTGATAAGCCACCAAAGAGTGGAGGAGGTGAGTCAGCAAATATTTGACTGTTAAATCATTTATAATACATGGATGTTGTGTGTGTGTGTGTGTTCATGTTTTACAGATGGCTTTAAAATGGATTTGGCGGACGCTCTCGGCCCAGGTAAACCTTTGGAAAGTCTCTCTGACGTGAATATGCTGTATGGTTCTAATGGAGTCACTGAATACATTTGTACTTTGTACCCACAGATGCCAACTCCAAACCTGAACCTGCTGGAAGAGGAGGTGAGTCTGCAAATATTGTATTGTTGTTTTTGTTTGGACTTCTTACTTTACATCATCATATTCTACATTCGTCTTCTTGTTCATTCGTTTCTTGAAGGCGACGGAACCTTCCCTGACTTGGACTTGTTTGATATTAGTGGAGACTACAAGCCTGGAGGAGGCACGGCAGGAGGTAAGACATCAGCACCACCCCCGGACAGATCTGCTGCTGCTCTTTCTAACCTGGTTTGTCTCGTAGTGCCAGCTGTCTCTGTAAAGGATCACTTCATTTAAGGCTACAAGCGACAGAGAACCGGCCGCTTCGTTCTATGCTACAAGCGAATAAAAGCAAATCAGTTTGTCTGTCCTGCCTCAGCCATAACCGTGTATTTGTGTATTCTCACACCGAAGCGTCTCCTGTGGCCTACAAGTATAGATTTTCTCAGTGGAAGCGCTGTTGAATGACTGAAAGAGTGCTAAAGGACAAGATAGAGGACAGTCAAAGCCTCATGTTTTCTTTAGTAATGAAGAATTTCAGAGTGATGATATCTTTCTACCCACAGATCCCACTGCCAAACCTGCTGATAAGCCACCAAAGAGTGGAGGAGGTGAGTCAGCAAATATTTGACTGTTAAATAATTTATAATATATGGATGTTGTGTGTGTGTGTATTCATGTTTTACAGATGGCTTTGATTTGTCAGACCCTCTCGACCCAGGTAAACCTTTGGAAACTCTCTCTGACATGAATATGACAGGAGATGGTGAGTCAGCATATACTTGATTCAAGTTTATATGGCTAGCATGTTAGCAATTGGTACATTCAAACTCCAGAGGTATGCACCTGAGATATGACATGCACATGTCCAATGTTCTCGCCCCCACAGCTGTGAAACCCACCGACGGACCCAATGGAGGAGGTGAGGCTACTAATCTCACATCTTCTTTTATTACCTGATCATTCACTGACACGATATTGTAAAGATGCTTCTGTTTCTAAGTCAGCAAATATCTGATTGTCAAATCATTTATAATACATGGATGTTGCACAAGCTACTCTAACAAATAAGTGTGCGTACTCGTGCTTTATAGATGGCTTTGATTTGTCGGACCCTCTTGATCCAGGTAAACCTTTGGAAAAGTCTCTCTGACATGAATATGATATCTAAAGCATGCTTCATTTTTGTAGCCATAACTGTCTATATCTTTCTACCCACAGATACCGACACTGAACCTGCTGATAAGCCACCAAAGAGTGGAGGAGGAGGAGGAGGTGAGTCTGCAAATATTTGATTGTTAAATCATTTATAATACATGGATGTTGTGTGTGTGTGTGTGTTCATGTTTTACAGATGGCTTTAAAATTGATTGGGCGGACGCTCTCGACCCAGGTAAACCTCTCTGAAGTGAATATGCTGTATGGTTCTAATGGAGTCAATGAATACATTTGTACTTTGTACCCACAGATCTCAACGCCAAACCTAAACCTGCTGGAAGAGGAGGTGAGTCTGCAAATATTGTACTGGATTGTATTGTATGTATTGTTTGGACTTCTTACTTTCCATCATCATATTCTACATTCGTCTTCTTGTTCATTCGTTTCTTGAAGGCGACGGAACCTTCCCTGACTTGGACTTGTTTGATATTAGTAATGGAGACTACAAGCCTGGAGGAGGCACGGCAGGAGGTAAGACATCAGCACCACCCCCGGACAGTTCTCCATTTTGACCTGCTGCTGCTCTTTATAACCTATTCTGACATGGACTTTATACAGCGTGCTAACGCTAACAAATGAATGCTAATACAAATTTGGTAAAGCCACATTCATTGATATTTGGCCATCCAACACAACACTTACATATTATGGCTTGATATCATCTGATCCTTTAAAAAAAAAATAATTCAGTTATTCTTTGATTTAAATTTTTCAATTTGAAAACAGTTTTACTACTTTACTGTTAAAGTTTATATGGCTAGCATGTTAGCAATTAGTACATTCAAACTCCAGAGGTATGCACCTGAGATATGACATGCACATGTCCAATGTTCTCGCCCCCACAGCTGTGAAACCCACCGACGGACCCAATGGACGAGGTGAGGCTACTAATCTCACATCTTCTTTTATTACCTGATCATTCACTGACACGATATTATAAAGATGCTTCTGTTTCTAAGTCAGCAAATATCTGATTGTCAAATCATTTATAATACATGGATGTTGCACAAGCTACTCTAACAAATAAGTGTGCGTACTCGTGCTTTATAGATGGCTTTGATTTGTCGGACCCTCTTGATCCAGGTAAACCTTTGGAAAAGTCTCTCTGACATGAATATGATATCTAAAGCATGCTTCATTTTTGTAGCCATAACTGTCTATATCTTTCTACCCACAGATACCGACACTGAACCTGCTGATAAGCCACCAAAGAGTGGAGGAGGAGGAGGAGGAGGAGGTGAGTCTGCAAATATTTGATTGTTAAATCATTTATAATACATGGATGTTGTGTGTGTGTGTGTGTTCATGTTTTACAGATGGCTTTAAAATTGATTGGGCGGACGCTCTCGACCCAGGTAAACCTCTCTGAAGTGAATATGCTGTATGGTTCTAATGGAGTCAATGAATACATTTGTACTTTGTACCCACAGATCTCAACGCCAAACCTAAACCTGCTGGAAGAGGAGGTGAGTCTGCAAATATTGTATTGGATTGTATTGTATGTATTGTTTGGACTTCTTACTTTCCATCATCATATTCTACATTCGTCTTCTTGTTCATTCGTTTCTTGAAGGCGACGGAACCTTCCCTGACTTGGACTTGTTTGATATTAGTAATGGAGACTACAAGCCTGGAGGAGGCACGGCAGGAGGTAAGACATCAGCACCACCCCCGGACAGTTCTCCATTTTGACCTGCTGCTGCTCTTTATAACCTATTCTGACATGGACTTCATACAGTGTGCTAACGCTAACAAATGAATGCTAATACAAATTTGGTAAAGCCACATTCATTGATATTTGGCCATCCAACACAACACTTACATATTATGGCTTGATATCATCTGATCCTTTAAAAAAAAATAATTCAGTTATTCTTTGATTTAAATTTTTCAATTTGAAAACAGTTTTACTACTTTACTGTTAAAGTTTATATGGCTAGCATGTTAGCAATTAGTACATTCAAACTCCAGAGGTATGCACCTGAGATATGACATGCACATGTCCAATGTTCTCGCCCCCACAGCTGTGACACCCACTGACGGACCCAATGGACGAGGTGAGGCTACTAATCTCACATCTTTTATTACCTGAGCATTCACTGACACAGCATTATAAAGATGCTTCTGTTTCGAATTAGGAATCTAACTTTGGAAGCAGCGCAGTACCTTCCTATGACTGGATGATATGGCGCCATCACTGAGAACCAGCAGCTCAGACTGCTGCAGAAGCTGGCCGCTCGCCGAACTTCAGATTGCAGACATCCAGGAAGATGTGTATGAGTAGCACATCAGTGTTTTCCACACACATTTTTCTGAAATAAAACGTTCCAGTATAGAGAGACGCATTTCCTTACACTTGTACTGATTCTTGTGTTTTCAGACACAAAGAGGGTGGGTACAGTATATATTATGATATATTCATGTAGAAACAACATATTTTGAATGCACAAATACAAAAGGTGTTAAGACTGGCACGCAGTCAAAGAGTTCAAACAAGGCTTAGTTTACTTGCCAAGAAGGAGGGTTCGGTACACTGTAGTCCGTCAGACAAGGCAAACCAATCCAAAAGGGCTAGGGGCAAAGGCAGAGGTCAGCAAACAGGCAAAATCCAGAAAACCAAGAAAATCCCATCACTTGAAGTAACAAAGGCTGGGACTGAGGTACAAACTCAGTGGGGCGTGGTAACAAGACTCAGGTGAATCTAATGAGGGCGGGACAGACAATCAACACTGGAGAAAAACAAAACAAAACACAGGAGCAGGAAGTGAGGCGGTCTGAAATGAGAGGAGAGGTGAGTTTCACAATAAAACAGAACGGGAATCGTCAAATGAAGAAAAAAAAACAAAACACATGACCTTTAGGGGGGCATACTCCGTATGGGACCTTAAAAGTTATATGTGCCGGTCTTTGCAGTGGTTTCAGTTGGGTCCGGTGTCGCTCATCTTCCTGTTGACGATACACCATATTCTCTTTGTGTGGTTCATGCCAAGGTGAGTTGGCCAGCCAATGAAGCACAGTAACACTATGGTCATTTAACCCGGTATTGGTACTTGTGGCAGGTTTACCAGGTGCCAAGTCCTGCTGGAACATGAAATCAGCATCTTCGGCTCGTCAGCGGAAGGAAGCATGAAGTGCTCTGAAAAGTCCTGGTAGGCGGCTGAGTTTGACACTTGATAAAGCACAGTGGACCAACACCAGCAGACGACATGGCTCCCAATATTATCCCACTCGACTCCAAGCAACTTCTTCCAGACTCTTGATATCCAAATGAGTCGGGACAGCTGGCGGGACTGCATGCTATAATGCCCCTGAGCTCCTGCAAGTCTTACTGCCATCATAATTATCGATGAGAAAGACATGCGCACACGCTACAACATCAACAGATGAAAATCCAGATCCACATTCATCAGATACACTAGGTGGCACACGAGCTGCAGGAGGAAATGAATGCGTCCACAGCCACACCCATGAACTGCTGTACCTTGAATCCGCTCCACCATCTCCTCCCACTGACTTTTCATGCAAACATAGTTTAGTCCAACTAGGTGGAGCCTTCAGAGATTTTGGCCCATTATGCTGCATTACGCTTATAATAATGTGACGTCAGTGTTGTTATTAGGCAGGACAATCTTTAAAATGTAGAAAACTATTCTATACTATATACTACTGCTGTAGCAAAGACTGGCTTTTTGTTACCTAGACTGAAGAGAATGAGTCTATTCCAATATATAGGTGTACATTACTTCTATAGAATCTATAGATAAACACGAGAATGGGATGTAAACGTTGATTTTATGACACATTAGTTCATACATGTCGACGTAGCTTGAAATGCGCGCAGATACAATGAAAGGCGAGTGTGTGTTTATAGTGTTTACGTGTGTTATAGATAAATAATACACTTCTTTATGAGCCAGTAACACGCCTCTGAGGGGGCTGCCACACCCAGCGAGCTGCTCACAGGCAAAGTTGACTCATGACAAAGTGTAACAGGACACCGTGCGGGGCAGGGCAGGCTCTGCCGTGCGGACTCAGTCTGGACAAGAAAGCCGTGCCACAAATACTCGGCTGAAGTTAGCTTTGGCTAAAAAGAGAGACGCAGTTTGAACGGTACACAGAGGGAAAGCACCGCGAGGAGACAAGAGTTTGAGCCAACATGGAGCTCTGTTTGAGGATAGGTTTACTCCTTTTTCTCGTTTCTGGGACATTAACACAAGGTAAGCTCCCCGTGGAGGTTATTACCGTCAACCATAGGCTGTTTAATGGTTGCATTATGGTTGTGGTATGTTTGCTGCGAGGCGGGGGAAAAAAAACAACTTTAAGCTAGTTTAAGGCTTTAAGTTGTCTGTTAGCTCCGTGTTATCTAAGTGACGCTGCAAAGTATAACTTTGGTTGTTTTCTGAGGTTATTAGTTTCATCATTTTCCATCATGCGGTCACAGTGTGTGTGTGTGTGTGTGTGTGTGTGTGTGTGTGTGTCCACAGCCTGAGGACTCCAGTGCGTGTGTTATGGAGCAGCAGCTTTAAAAGGAAACATGGGTTCATGTGAGAAGAGCAGAAGGTTATAGTGTTATATAGGCACACAGAACCCGCTGAGACCAAGTGAGACCAGAACCAGAACACAAACCATGTGTGGGTTCAGGGTTTATTCACTATGTGTTTATAAGTTTATTATTTATACTCCCACCATGTTGCTACACCCCGAAATATATATATATATATATATATATATATATATATATATATATATATATATATAACTTAATACATTAATGCAGTTCATTTTTTTCGAGTGCATGTCCACAGTGTCCTCAGGGCTGCTCCTTTTTTGGGCTTTTTCCTGGTCTCTTGTTGTAATAAAACATCAGATTTTTCCCCCCCCCTCCTTTTATTTGGAATATTTCGCCCGCCCTGGAAACATCTTGTCTAGTCGACGTGCGACTGGAAAAACATATTGTCCCGTGAAAGCTCCTTATTTCCACGGGCGACCCCAAACGTTTATTCGTTTGTACAAAACCATAAAAACTCCCAGGGGGAAGCCTTGTTTGACATTAGGGCTTTTGCATTCGCAATCTTTTTGCTGACAACTTTCTTGATTCGGTGATCGTTTATTGTCAGGAAATCTTTTTTTAAAAAAAAGTCAATGAGTCATCATTAGTGCAACGGAGGACAAAGAAAAGAAGAGAAAAGAGGTGAAACTCAGGCTCATGTTTGGTATTTTTACTTGAAAAATGATGAATCTGGTCTCAATAGTTCTTTCATTGACTTACCATCAGAAACTAATGTTATAAACAAAAATATACATATATGTATATAGCCAAAAATATGCAAACACATACTGCGTGCGTCCTCTTGTGTTATATTTCCGGGTCTTTCATAGGCTAGGCCTGTCATTTCCAGTTAATATAAATATATATATATATATATACATACACACACACACACACACTACAGAATACAGTCATATTTTAGACACTGTGTGCTTCCATCTTTCTGGGACACTTCCCGGCAGTTTGGGGAACTCCATTTCCTGCGTCGCCAGCTCCGTAAAGACGTGCTTCTGCCAGCACGACGTGGAAAAACTGACCTCAACCTCGCCCAGGAAGTTTTTGGGATGAAGAACAACACAGGCCGCGCGTTGGCGCTTATCAGAATCAGAAGAGAGGAAGCTTACAAATAGTCGCGCTATGCCAGATAAAGCTCCGAACATTATCCTTTCCTTTCCGCTGAAGGCGACACGGGCTGCCGGAGTAGACCGCAGGCACGCAAATGAGAAGTAGATGGCATGCCATCTGGTTAGAAGAGGTCAGGCGGATGTGTTTTGTAACTTAGTCGTGGCTGGGGTGCGATCTTGAAATTTGACTATATCCATAAACTGGCTTATTCATTCATTTTTTTGGTCGGCAGCATCTGGAACATGACAAAGCCACAAAAGAGAGGAAAATGAAGTCATAATATTAGATTTAAAAACGACCTGGACGCTCATATTGGAAGGCAAATCATAGCTGGCAGATGAAACAGCCCCGGCCTTTTAACCTCATTTAACCAATCCATAATGTTGTCTGAGTACAGTGGCATTAAACTGCGGTGTGAGGACAATGTGTGACTTTTTGTTTTTGAGACACAAAATAACGAAACTATCGATTATCAAACGCAGCCATAGGCGGGCCCAGTCTGGTTCAGCTGAATGGATTTCTCTGGCTGACAGCAGCTGTTGTTCAGGAGTGTCTTTCACCGTTTGTTCGGAAGGCGTTAGGTTCACGCACGCGAACGGCTGCTCATGTCTCTATAACTGTCATGTAAGCCGAACAAACCTACAGACATCCCGTTCACCTGAAAGCGCCTCAGAGTTACGCGGAATGAGTTAAAGTCGACACGACGTGAGAGGAATGTTCCTAATCACTCCAGCAGCTCTGATAAATCCACCGGACGCGACGTGCCCGGCAGCAAACACAGTCAGAGAGGAGCTGGTGAACGCGGAGGAGCGGCTCAGGGGTCACATTTTTCCCCTCAGGAGTTGACTGAATCCAAAACACTCCACTCATACTCTAAATGAATAATCGGTGATGTGTTTCTGCCTCTAAGCAGCCATAAAATCACCTTTCATAGACTCTCATGTGGTCAGAATGGCATCCTGTTGATGGTGTGGTCCGTGCTAGTGAAAATGATAGAATACTACACTGTAAAAAAAACAAAAGTAGGGTCAGGATTGTTCGTTAAAGATGCACGATATATATCGGGGCTGATACTTAATCGGCCAGTAATGCAAAAATTTACATCATTATGTGTTATTTTGATAGTGAAATTATAGCCGATTGTCCCGTAATGAAAAAGCAGATGTCTGTTTTTCCTTGCCACTGCCACCGAGTGCTTGCTCATGGTGGGAACTGTTGGGTCTGTGTAGATAATGAGACACTGTTATGATTTGGTGTTATGTAAATAAAGTTGAATTTGATTGTTTCGTCTGTTGTAGCCTTTCCTGCATAAACTCATGAACTTTTATGTAAAAGTTTTATTTTAAAATGTATCATTTCGGCTGAAACATGGAAAATAAATCCGGAACGAACAGCGAGCATTTAGGAGGCTGGATGCGATTTGTTGTCATGTAGCTGCAGTGCTCTGCTCCGTCCCGTGAGCTGACGCCGAATCTTGTTTGAAAAAGAAGAATGCACACATGAGATTGGCGCGTCCTTGAAGTAATCCTTGTATGGGCGCCTGCTCCGTGATGTGTAGCCCGGCCCGGCCGCTCCGTGTGTGAGAAACAACTCCTCCGGCTTGGGCCGTGACTCACGCTTCAGGGCCCGCTCGGTGTATCAGTCAGCGCTGCCGTAGCAAACCGGCGATAGTTTTTATTGACAAATAAGCTCAGCTGGGTTTTTTTTTCCAAAGCGAGGGGAAGTTGGTGCTTTGGTTAGTTTTGACAAATTCTGATCAGTCAGCTGGACACATGAAAACTAAATACGTAAGAGCTCTAATGGTTACTGACTTGTCTGTGCATGGTGGGCAGAGCTAAAAAGGAGCATAAAGCAAAACAGAAAAAAAACAAAACTTTTTCATCAATAAAATGTTCAAATAAATAAAAACAAAGGTAATAAAACACACTGCACTCCACTGGAAAATGTTTTGCCGACCCAGATGCAAATATTACTTCGGCCTGGTAACTGTGGTTGAACTGCACCGGTCCACTGTACTGCTGCTAGCACGCTGCGCCCACCGAGAGAAAACCATGACCCAGATTCCGTCACACGGAGTGTGGTGAAGCTGGCTGCGGTTGTCTGGCACACACACGCGCGCGCGCACACACACACACACAGACCTGAAAGTGAGCGTATGCGGCATTCAGGTTTCTTTTTCTGCAGATACTCGTGATTGACAGAGGATGAGTCCTCGTGAGTCACACACACAGATAAGACTGAACGTTTGGTCTGCGGCCGCATGGATGCTTTGAGCTAAATGCTAACGTTTTACCTGATATGAGCAGAGTGGAGTGTTTGTTACTGTACCCTGAACACCAGGCTACAAATGAGGCTGATGGAAATGTCATTAGTTATATATTAGTCAGGTATCAACCAAAAACTTCAGAACTCTCTCGTCTCAATTTCATTGTGTGTATTTGTGTTTTTTTTTTTTTTAGATTTTGATTTGTCGGACGCTCTCGGCCCAGGTAAACCTCTCTGACATGAATATGATATCTAAAGCATGTATTCTGCCTGAATAAACTGCAAGCCATAACTGTCTATATCTTCCTACCCACAGATCCCACTCCCAAACCTGCCGATAAGCCACCAAAGAGTGGAGGAACAGGAGGAGGAGGAGGAGGAGGAGGTGAGTCTGCAAATTATATTGTGTTTTTGTTCTGACTTCTTATTCTACGTCATCATTAGTTATATATTAGTTGGGTATTAAACCAAAAATTCACGTCACGACTCTCCGTCTCCGTTTCATTGTCTGGTATTTGTGTTTTACAGTTGGCCTTGATTTGTTGGACGCTTTCGGCCCAGGTAAACCTTTGCAGAGGTCTAAAGCATGCTTCCTTTCTCTGTCAGGTGCTCAGATTCAGATCTGCTGTTACCTTAAACAATAAACCGGTGTTATGTAATCTGCCTGAATAGAAAAACTGCCAGCCATAACTGTCTATATCTTCCCACCCACAGATCCCACTCCCAAACTACTGATAAGCCAAAGAGCGGAGGAGGGGGAACAGGAGGAGGTGAGTCAGCAAAATATTGATTGCTAAATCATTCATAATACATGGGACGTTAATGCACAAGCTATTCTATGATACATGATATGACAGTCTATATTTTTCTTCTGTCAACAAATGTAAGGCATACTTCAACAACGAATGTGTCCCATAAGTGTGTGGTGTGTTCATGTTTGACAGGTGGCTTTGGACTTGATTTGGAGGACGCGCTCGGCCCAGGTAAAAACCCGTGGACAGTCTCCCTGACGTGAATATGCTGTATGGTTCTAATGGAGTCAGTGAATACATTTGTACTTTGGACCCACAGATCCCAACCCCAAGCCTGAACCTGATAATGACCTACCAAAGAGCGGAGGCGGAGGAGGTGAGTCTGCGAATATTGTATTGTATTGTATGGACTTCCTATTCTACATTCATCTTCTTGTTCATTCGCTTCTTGAAGGCGGCGGGACTTTCGGCGACTCGGACTTGTTCGACGTCGGCAAAGGAGACTACAAGCCCGAAGGAGGCAGGTCAGGAGGTAAGGCGTCAGCGTGTGTGTTCACGCCTGCAGGCCTTCGTGGTTAAATAAACGCCGTCTGTTTCAATTCAGCAATCCCGACGTGCGACACACAAAGTATTCTGACGGAACATCGATGCGCGTTACAGAGAGGAAATGATACAGATGTCAGTCAACATTACTCATTTCAAAACTAAACCCTTCATACAGCATTCAGCATTTTGCTGTTATCTTTTGTGCTTGGGGCTTTCTGTCCCACCCTTGGACACTGTGACTAAACTCTGGTGTCTCCTTAAGATTCCTTTCCTTTGTTTGTTTCTTGTCGCCCTTCACTACCGCTGACTCAGAGCAGAGACTCCTCAGAGAATGACCCAACATCTATCTTAATGTCATGGCAACGCTGACACATTCCGAGCCGACCGTCACGCCGCTTCCTGATCAGCGTGCCCTTCGGGGAAGTGGAAGTCATGATAGGTGAACAGCTACAGAGAGACGCTGCGTGCAGAGTTGGTTTCACACAGGAAGACGGTGGTGGTTTCATGATATTGCCTCAGCCTATAAGCCGCCCAGTGCCCTCACATGCGTGTTTTTCCATAGACACCAGTGTTTTGCAGTGTGAAGACGCAGTACCAGACCTGCACATAAGCATGGGCCTGTCATGGGTTGGGCAACATGTTCAATTGGCTTCACTACACTGCAATGAATAATAAACCAGAAATTAGAAACATTCTTAGATACGTAGTACTAAGACGGCCTTGTTCGCTCTTGTGTAGCACTCCTCGGAGGCAGGCCATTACATTTTAAAAAATGAAATGGCAAAAGCCCTCCGCCAAAATAAAACTGACGGCGGAGTCAGCCAACAGCCGAACCGCCCGTCCAATCACGCAACCCTCGCGCGCGTCAAATTAGTGCCGACTGTTCTCCCGCCAGTCGGCGTTTGAGAGGTTCAGTTAACAGTTTTTTTGGAACTGTGGTCGTTGGTAATTGTAGTTAACGAGGTAGAAGTGCGGGAGAGACTCGGCTTTGCTTTTACTTGACTATAAAACATGCTACCACATCAGAGGAGCTAAAAATAAGGAGAGATTTACTCGCGTTCACTTAATATTCAACGACACCGGTTGACCTGTGACCTTCAGAATAAAAGCACAGCCCTACAGTGACACTGTCCTACACTCAATACATTATTTATGTGACGCTGAGGCGTGTTTCTCAAGAGAATAAGTCAACAATCAGTTAAAGTTTTCATTTTTATGCGCACCAGATATGATATTCATCAATATTCTACTCGGTTTGTGCCGTCTTTTATCTCTTACAACAAACAAATAGAACATTACTTTCAAAGAGTCGTAGCACCAGAGGTTGTGGGGAGCTTCAAGTGCATCCATTCACACAGTTTATTATCCTTTCACCGGATTTAACAATCTGTGGACACCCTGCCAAATCCCCCCGGGGGCCTCTGAAGAATGCAGATACAGTAAATGATGAGTTCTGGATGTTGCTGTTTATGAAGACTGTTGCAGGTTCCAGCAGCGTGGCTCCACGCTAACGTTGATTAAATACACACATTTAACGCCGCTGTTTTCCACGATGGCAAAAGAGCCCGCTTCCACCGTCCAGTGAAAAGAATCACGGTCCTGAGACAAAGCCGTGGAATCGCTCGGCTTTGTCTCTATACTGTTGTTTCGTCGGAGCATGGAAGTAATTAGCTGTTCCTCCGAAGAAAGAAAAGAGGGAATAAAAAGCCACAGGCTCTCCGGTGGAATCAGAACCACATGTTTGGTTTTCAGACGCGATTCTGTGTGACACTATACATGCAGCAGCAGCAGCAGCAGCAGCAGCTACGCTAACCTGTTATTAACTGCAGCGTACTGCACCGGAGCCCCTCAGCTGAGATTTCACTTCCAGTTGTATAAGAGGAAGCGCGGCGACGAGACAGCAGTACTCATCTGTTGTGTCTATTTGTGTTCGGAGGGCAAAATGCCACAGTAGTACCCAGAGTTACATTGCAGCCTCGCCTCAGGAATCTGCTGGTGAATGGAAAGAGCCATAAAACCCATAAAAACTGACTTTTCTCTCCTTTTTCTTTTGACTCCAGGTGCTGGGGACTCTGGCTACAATCAGGGTATGTTTTTATTCTCAGTTTATCTAGAACAGTCATGAAGAGAACCACTCAACCTGTGAAAAACTGTAAAATGTCACCTGTGATCTGACTTTTTAAATCAGGGTTTTAACATATTCATTATTATATCTTCAACACTAAGAACATTTTAATCTAAGATGCTCAAGCTGGTCATTATGAGCACATTAGCTTCAGTTTTTAGCTAAAAAAGAATCCTGGACTTGAACCGGTTACACGGTCAGCGCATTAAACCACTTAGCTAGAACCTAGCCGTAGTTCTCTTTATGACAATCAACGATTTCTCGTCGAAAGACAAGAATGATCCGATCGTCATGAACATTGTAGATTGATTTGCTGTTTTCTTTTGTTCCTGACAGGTGGTGCCGATCAACCTCAAGGTAAATCCCACCCCGGTCATAATGTACTTCCTGTCTTTGTGTGGGTGTCATTGTGGGCATCATTATGTGCGGCTGTGATCCTCCGGTCCTTGAGCTGTTGTTGGGAATTTCCTTTTTCCTGTTTCAGAGGACGTTGTGTTCATTACTACTGTTTGAACAGTAGTTGTGTTGGGGTGTTCCACATGCTACCTCCCCCCCGTTTATTAGTTGTTATGTTTGTGGCTTTGAAAGCGGCTCCTCGGTGAATATTTGTCAGACTACGGACGTAGGACTTGTTAGCTGGGCCACTGAGAAATGTGATCAGTTGCCTTTAGTTGCATGTCACCAGATAAAGCCGGTGTCTTGAGGACTAACCGACAGTTGGTTTTGGTTTCATACTGGTCTATCTTCATGTTGGTACCCCTGGTCTGGTTTCTTTGGCTAAATCCCTGCTACGATTGTGTGTCGTTGCAGATCCAGACCTTCTGTGGGGCCAAATCCTGAAGATGCTAAATGCTAACATGCCAGAGGAATTCTTTATGTGGATTCACAACTTAAAGCAAACCATAGCACCTCTGTTAGAGAGGGCCTTGGAACTGCTGCAAGCTGCACCCTGAACCACCAGTCTGTGCGTTCTGATTGGCTCTCAGGTCGGAGGTTACACTCGACTAGTTTACAAATGTTTGGTTCGATGTCTGACTCTGTCTTGAAAAAAAGTTAAGAATATACTTTTTAAAAATCTTTTTTAAAGGTTATTTTACCGTTTTGTTGCAATGCACCTCAAAACTCTGTAACTGACATTTTGTGCTCTATACTCTGTCCTTGTTGCACTTCCTGTGGCCCTTGACCTCTGGCTTCACAGCTGAACTGAACGTACTGAACGACCGTTCTAAGACTCGAAATTCTTGCATCACTGAACCAACCAGACAGTTACAATAACAGCATTTCAGGAGATTATATAGTGTTGACTCTAACCCTGTGATTCTGGACTTAGTAGACACCCTGTGTTTGGGCGTGTACATACATTCCTTTTTCTTTCACTCTCCACCCAGCTCTGAAGTGCCATGACTCATCCATATGTTGTTAGTTTGCAACATTATTACGGTGGAGTGTGAACTTATGTTACCTGTTGTGCACAACAGAGCCCGACAGCTACTGGATAATTGGAGTTGGAGCAGTTTGATCTATTGATATATATTGGCTAACATTGTTTAGATCTAGACATTATTTGGATGGCACTTTTCACCAAGCAAAGTAGAACACAAAGTGCTTCACACGGTAAAACAGCACACTGGCAATGCCAACTTGCACTCTGACAACGTTCTTAAGATTCTTAAAAAGGTTCTTAAGAAGGCATCAGGAAACACGGCAATGTAAAGCGGTGTGTCATCAGCATAGCACTGAAAATTTATACTGTGTCTCCCCGAGATGTTTCCAAGTGGCAGCATGTAAAGGTTAAAAAGACGAGGACCTAACATTGAACCATGTGGAACACCGCAATTTTATTTTATAGTTTGTTTGTTTTTTAAAAAGAAAAGAAAAAAGATTCTTCAAAAATATACATAATTTATAGATCTCAATTACCCCAGGGATGTTTGTCTGCATTATGCCCTGTAAATTTAAGGTGCATATAATGATATACACCCAGTTACTGATTTATTTATTTGTCTGATAAAATCCGTGTGCTGATATACAGGTCTACAGAATACTGCACATTTATTAGTGTACCTGTCTGAAAATGTAATGAATGTTGGTTCATGTTTTGATGCTTGTTGTCCTTGTTTTAATTTAGCGCAGAATAAGCTCATATGACAGGAAATGAAGTGTAATTTGTAGAGTCAGCTGACGGAAGATCCGCTCCAGATGTGAGCCGTGATTTAGGACTCCGAAACAACTCTTAGTAAACTTGCGTTATTTGCAGAAAAATCGCGTTTGCACGCGCAGAAAACAAAGCCTTTAAGTGTGTGTTGTTCTCTGTGTGATGACTTCGTGTCGGGACACGCCTGGTTTCTGCACAAACCATCAGTCCAAACACCTCGGATCCTCCTCGTTTTGGACACATTCTTAACATAGCCAGCATTCACAGCACTCTGCTGAGGGCAGACCTCTCTTCATTTAGAGCCCTCTCGTTTTTCGAGCTTTGATCAGATGATGTTTTCTTCCTTTTGGCACTTCTTAGCTCATGAGTGCTTCTCTGTGTCTCTGGTAACTGGTGGGATATTTATTTCTGGTGGGTTCTTTGTAGTTAAAGCCTTTATTTCGCTTGCCGCCAGCCTTTCGTGGAGTTTGTTTGTAACATCGCTGCAATGATTGCAATGTGAAAGAGTCATGAGACATGTAAAGCAGAATGAATAAAACAAACCAGTTGAACCGTCAGTCCACGATGTGTTTGATTTATGATGCGAGCGCGGAGAGCCAGCTGAGCAAAGCGGGGAAATCAGGTCCTCAGGCGGCCTCACAGAGTGACAATCAACAATTTTTAACTTTTTATTTGCATCCTTGTTCTCGGTCTGGTTTTAGTTTGAATACTTTTGAACTCATGGCCTGTCGCGATTACCCAGGAACTGACCCATTTATTTGTTCGGGGAAGGAGAGGGCCCGACGATGAGGTGGAGGGGATGGCTGAGGTGAAGCAGTGGGTGGAATAGACGCTGGGGCCGCGGTTGGAGGAGAGCAGGCTAGGAAACCAACGGGAAGCACAAAGAACAGTAGCTAAGGAGACAATCTGACAAGGCGCGGACGGAAGGCCAGGGTTTATATGCAGTTGAGGTGATGAATTGATGGAAGGCAGGTGCGCTGAGGACTGTGATTATCCAGGAGGGACCAGAGAAATCAGAAAAATCAGATATCAGATAGACATCCATGAATCTGCCCATAACTCCTCGATAGTGGCGTGCTCTTTGTTTCCATGGATGGTTGCTGTGTAAACAGTGCAAGCAGGAACTGCAAGTAACACATTCATTCTAATAAGGCCCGCGCGTACCTCAGCATTACGTCTCCTCTTTGTGCATGACGGGCGCTGTAGTTCTAAATGTTTAAACAGGCGGCGAGACTTGCGACAGGCTGAGAGGTTAGAAAACAAGAACTATTTGAATCAAATAAAAAAATAAATAAAAAAAGGATGGTTCTGCTCGAGGTTTCTGCTTCTTAAAGGAAGCTTTTCCTCGCCACTGTCGCCAAGTGCTTGCTCATGGTGGGAACTGCTGTGTAAAGAGAACGGTGTACACCTGCTGGTACTGGTGTCCGGGTGCAGTCGTCCACATGGCATGCTTCTGATGGCCGTAGGGCAATGACACTTTGGCACAAGATGGAGCAACAGAGAAGAAAAAACTGATGGAATAGTAACGATAGTGTACGATGCTGTTAACATTTCAAGCTTCGTGAAAGTCTTGGTCTCATACAAACTGCCCCAGAACACACAAAGACGTGAACATAAAGCGCGGTCTCAGCTAAACGCGGCACCGAATCATGATTCAGACTGAAGCCGACGCGCGTGAGAAACATCCCCATGCTCCGCATTCTCCAGCAGTAAGTCACAGCAGGCTGGCAGCCTCTGCTTCTGCTTCTTCTTCTTCTTTCGTGTCCAGGCAACGCCCTATTTTAGTACACCGCACCATCACAAGACACACCCCTCCTCGTGACTCACTGTGGTTTTGAAGCCGTGCCAGTCAAACAGAATAGTCAGGTTTATTATTCATGCCGCCTGTGCGTGCGTGTTTGTGTGTGTGTGCGTGTGTGTGTGTGTGTGTTTCAGTGCCATTATCCTGCCTGCTGCCACCCCCGCCTTGAGGCTTGGGCGTGTTTGCTTTAATCCAGCCTCTCTCTCTTTTGTTCACCGCGTTCGTTCCGACTGATTCTCCGACGCTCGATATCCACGCTTCATGGTCTTTGTGCTGTTCTAACAGTTCACTGCTGGTTCTGCTGGTTCTGAAAACTTTCTTTTTCCACCTTCAAACGATTCAAGCTGCAAGAAATAGTTGCTGACCGCCACCTTGTGGAAAACCGAGGTCATGACAGTTCACAATTGATCAACTATTTGAAAAAAAAAAACGGTCCCTGAAAGTGAGGAATACGATATGTATCACATGATTAATGGAGGATATTCTGTTGCTGGTGGAGGAGCCACATCAGAGACAACATGTTTTATATGACGAAGGAGCCAAATCAATGCCAGCCCCAGTCTTCGTTGAGTCCTTTGCACTCATGATTGCTGTTTGTACGATGCACAGTAGGCTAGAACTGTACGCGCGCGCGCCGCTTCACGTTCTGGTTCTGGGCCTTGCAGAAGCCGGCGGCGGACAGATCGCCGCGATCGTCAGCGCCGTGGGAGTCGCCCTGATGGGAGCAGCGTCCAGTTACTTTGCTTACCAGAAGAAGAAGCTGTGCTTCAAGATACAGGGAGGTCAGTTGTGCTTTTTCTATCTGGTCACAGGTGACAGGAAGTGATGTCACAAAAGTCTGACTGGTGAACTGTTCTTCGTTCAGGGCAAGATCCAGAGAGCGGCAAAGGCTACCAAGGCACCCAGTCCAATCCTCAGTCCGATCCTCAAGGTACGTCTCTCCTCTCACTTCCTGCAATTAAAGTGTCTCGTCGGGTGTCAGACATTCTAGCACGCCGACTCAAAATGTCCCACAGGAGTTTAGATCTCGTGACAGCCATTTCCTTTCATTTGCTACCCAGTGTTAAGATGGAAGAGGTCAAACAAAGACTACCCATAGCCACACAATGTAAAGAACATTTCACTACAAGTCCATGTTCTGCATGAACCAAACCCAAATGCGTGTGTAGCCTGACATCTTGTGGCCAGCAGCAGGTAGTGGACTGACACTCGCCCTCGGGTCCCAGGGTTTCAAGTTACTCTTGAATCCAGTGCAGACTGTTTGCACTAACCCTTCTGCTCTTTTCACGTTTCAGTGCTCAGCAACCTGCTCAGGACGTCTTAGACGCCTCCTTGCGCACGCACAGGTCCGAGTCGGCGGCCTTCTCCCCAGAACTCAGCTTCCAAACTTTCAAATCATCTGTCATCTTCCAGTCAGACGTTCTCTGGGTCTTTATGATTTCCCCTCCTTTAAAATGCATCCTAATCCTGACATGTAAACTGTAAATACATTAGCTGTGTATCGTTTCTTTCATCGTAGCGGTCAGTGGAGCTGCGTTGATGATTTCAGTGGTTTTGTGTTCTGTGTGCTTCGCCTGTGTGTGACTACTGCACACACGAATGCGTGGGTTTTGTGTCCTTCCCTAACTCCTACACTAGTATCCTCAAATTAGTTGAACACGGGTGCTCCACGGGTTGAAGATGCTGCGGCGTCCCCTGCAGCTGGCGCCTGAGAAGGATTGAACAAAGCTTTAAGTGTGTTTGTATCTGTTTGCCTCCGAATGGATGATTAGTAGTTTTCTTTAGCACCTTAAATCTTAAAACATGTGTCCTATTTAGTCGTCGTTTTAGCGTCTGCGATGTCTGCCTCCGTTATTGTGGTTTGTTTTTGTGAAATGATTTGGAATTATAAAACGAGCAAGACTTCCTGCAGATATTTCAAACTAAAAGCCTGCCAGTCACAGGAATAACTTCATTCTTTGAGCTGCTGGGAGGCTTTTTAATTTGAAATGTGTTCAATTTTAAAAAATGCAAGCAAATGGGAATTATTAGAGAGCCAAACATTATTTTCAGTGTAGTGGAAGTGCACAGCGTACTGAATGTAACCTGCGAACTGCATCAACAGCGGGTGAACCCGCTTCAAGTCGCGGTTTGGTCATTTGCAGTGTGGTTGTGTGAGGTAGTTATCCCTAGTCGGCGCGTTTCCTGCAGCAGGTGGCGGTCAGCACACCCCGGTTTGGAGAAGCAGGACGGAAGTCCGAACACGGAAGCGGAGCAATGTCCTGCTGTGGACGGGGTCAGCAGCAAAACATGTTTTAGCCCACCTTCCAAAAAAAAAAAAAAAAAAGTCCAAGTGTACGCTGCATTCAGAATATTTTCAGGCTTTACCATGCCGTCACACAGTCCTTCCCGATGGGAAACCGAAGCGTGTTTATCGCTCTCTCCGAAGCCACCGGGCAAAAATCGAATTTTCCCTTGCAGAAAACAGGATTTGCTGCTCCACCGCCGCCTCAGTCGCTTACTCCGTTTAGGTTATTGTGCGACTTTAACCTGCTAGTTCTGGTTCTAACTAGAAGTTGCTGCAGTAGACCAGCAGCTCCTGTGTTCTGCAAGGGAAAGTTGCGCTTTTTGATCGATGAGGTGGCTTTATCGAGGACGGTATCACCGCTTCAGTTTCCCATCAGAAAAGGCCGTCTGACGGCAGGGTAAAGTGGTGAAAATGTTCCAAATGTAACGTGCGCTGGTTGTTTTTTTTTTTAGGTGGCTAAAATGTTTTGCCGCCCGACCCCGTCTACAGCGGCACATCGCTTAACTTCTCTGCTGGTCTTCCAGTCAGCTTCTACAAACCAGGGGTGCGCCATTTACTGTAGGCACTGCACTGACTGCGGATCATTTCCTCATACAAGCACACTTCAAATATCCCCAACTGCGCCTTTAAACGTGGTCAAATAAAGAGGGAGATTACAAATAAAGGCCTGGTTCTCTCTGCTGTTTGAGCATTTACAGTTTCTACAGCGTAACACAAAGACGGCTCAAGTTGTATTGGCCTAAGCATCATGTAACTGGATCTAAATCCAGCAGAAGGAGCTTTTTAATACTAATCCTGATTGCGATGTGAGAAGATTGAGGTTATGAATCACAAAGCGTGAATACAGTCTAGTAGTGTGTCATTTAAGTGAGCTCGCTTAGCACCCGTTCTATAAAAGTGTAATACGTACAGGCATCGGCTTTTAGTTTGTGTGAGATTGATCTTAATTTTGTGCACTGCCAAAGTCATCTGTGTCTGAGTCCTATTTTCTTAAAGCCGCACCAGTCAGAAGAATAAATGAAAAATAAACCATGTTAAGTGTGTTTTTGCTGCCCCCTAGGGGTCACCAAAGAATAAACGCAGCTTTAAAACAAGTTTAAATGACATTTTAACCCGATTTTACAGATTTGTTTTCTTGTTTTAAGAAATTAGGAATCGATCATAGACAAAGATGACCCGATAAGACGTAGACTTTTTTATTATTCGGCTTTCTTTCTGCTTGCCGTAGAAGAGCAGCAGCCATGAAACGCGGGCAACACTCTGATGCACTTTCATCTGCAGTCGTGATCCTCAACTAGACCTCTGCATTATGTTATTCGTGCCAGACTCCTGGAGTGTCATCAGTTTATTCGAGTCGGTTCAAGTGAGCATCAAAAATGTCATAAAATCAGAACTAATGCGTCGGGGGACTCTTGGCTGGAGAAGTGTTGTTATTGCTAAAATATTAAAATGAGTTGCACCCTCATGAGCTGTAAATACTTGAGAATAATGTGTATAGATCCCTGCTGACTTTTGCTTCAGGCTTGATGCTGCAGTGTGCTTTGAGCAGTTCAGTGTCGACGACTATGATCAATTTCAAGTGTATTTTTGTATCTCAGATTTACAGGCATAGACTTAATCCAGGTATATTGGATCTGATGATTGGATCAATGTTACTTCTGTGAATGGATTTAAAGTGTGTGTACATGTTCTCAATAAAGTGGTGTTGTACAGTTTGTGTTTTGTCGTCGCCTGTTTTATGTGAAGTTCATTCTTGACCTTGAATAAGTGTGTACGACAAAGTCATCTCAACTCTTCCCAGCTAGTTTGGATCTCTCAGCCACATCTTGATGTCTTAATCACCAAACAAAGCATCTTCTTTGGTCACTTCTCCTCTGCCATGACGTCCAGCTCAGGTTCTGGCACAACATCGCCTCTGCTCCGTGCCCTGGGCCTGAAAACCTCTTCTTCTTCCAAGTGGTCCAAAACGCCTGTGGTACAAACACCAACACTCCCCCAGTGCTCCGAGCTCACAGTCTGGGGAGCATGGCTAACAAACTGAGCTAACATTAGCTAACAGCAGCTACAGTCGGCAGCAGTTTACTTCACTGCCCATCAGGAAACAGCTTCTCTGTGAAACATGACCCAGTTTCACCAAAATGAGTACACACATCATCTATTCCATTCCTTTTTTCTCATATTTAAAAGGTTTTCCTCATAATTAAAACAAATTTATGATTCGGGCTATGAAACTGACTGACTTTTCACTGTCTGTTGTAAAGTTCTGTCATATTTCATCCATGCTGTATCTTACAGTATGCCGCCACTCTTTGATGATCCTCTGTTTGCCGACGTGCCTGCTTGTTTGTTTCCTTTAATGTGTAACAGAATCCCTCCCTGGGACCGCAGATGAAGACGAGCCTTTTGGCTGAAAGTGACATCAAATTGACGTTAATTAAAGCGCGCTGCCTCGAGATTCCCTGGGGGGAGATTTAGAGGGAAAACCTGGAATTTGAAGAGTTCCGGCGGCGTTCAGAAGGGAATACGCGGGAGGGCAGGTTGCGAAGGTTCGACGCCGTTGCACAACACTTGGCAGGAGCTCACTTTCCACTAGTTGAATGACCAGTTGAACAAACAGATGAGAGCAGACGCGGCTCCGCTCTTCGCTCCGCGGACAAAAACAGAATTCACATGTGACTCGGAGGCGCAGCGTCAGGTAGTAACTCATCCTCTCAGTTTTTAAAGGTTCCGGCATCGGCTGATGCGAAGATGTCGTCTGTGTAAGAGGCCGTCTACATCAGAGTCAAGCAGATTCCAGTCATTGGATTTGTATTAAGACATCGAGAATGTCAGGTAGGTGACTTTATTTCATATAAATCAAATTCTGCTTCTCGCCTGTTGAGTTTTATTACCGCGAGGTGCTTCAGTTTGACCTTCTCGGCGCAGGTTAAGTAAGTTCAATAAATTAAGGACTTCCCTTCACCCCGCAGCCTCAACAGCGAGCTTTGGTAACAGGCTCATAACTCTCTCTGCTTGTTAAATAATGTAGAACACACCGAGTCACCCTCGGTGGCCGTCCCCGTGCTCAAACTTGTGTGCCATCTGAAATGTAACACTCCGCAGAGGCGGCCGCAGACAAAAAGGTTACATGCTTCTGCCAGCAGAATGAATCTCTGACGTATTAGTCACGACTGCACACTTGATACTCCGTCTACAACTGCTTTTACCCTCACGGTGAAGGGCATGAAAAGAAGCTTTAGTGTGTGAAATATTACTGTCTTGCAATGGGAAGTCATTTGGTTCATGTTAACGTGAAGGTTTGGCTTTCAGTATTAGTCTTTTTTTGTAGGAGTGGAAGAAAGACTTGAAAATGATTCAAATTAAAGGTCCAGTGTGTCAAATTTAATAGCTTCGTTTACTGAATACGCCAGATATTGAATACAAATTCTGTTTTCTTAGTAAGTAATCATCTGAAAATAGGAATCATTATGTTTTTGCTCCTTAAGAACGAGACTTTTATATCTACAGACGCTGTGTGGTGGCTTCCACAGTGAGTTATCGTTGTACCACTATGTTGGCTCTGGTCATGTAAAGAGATCGAGGTGCAGCATTGGAGGTGGGGCTCTTCTTAGAAGCACACACACTGAGCCAAATAAGTTTGATTTCTGGGCATAAAGTTAGCTGGACCTTCCGTATATATACCGAGCGCGGCTGATTTACAGTACTCACGCGGCTCTTCTTGTTATGGTTTGATTCAAAAAGTCGGACGGTAGGATGAAAAAGGAGAACTTTAATAACTTAGAAGACAAGAACAAAAAAAAGGTGGCTGAACTCAATCCAACCATCCGAGATAATTCCCATGAGCAGAAATCAAACAAAAACTACAGAGGTGAAACGCCAAGATCGAACAATGCAGGACCGGAGAACAGATGCAGACAAGGGGGGGGGGGGAGCACATGGACGAGATACAAGAGAGCTAATGAACTCATTAAACAAAGGTGGCAGAAAGCAGGTGGGAAGTGAAGTAGCAGACATTCAAGTAAAGACTTGGCCCAAAACCACGACTCTTCTAGACATTCTAAAGTTTTCTTAGACTTTCTAAGGTTTTTTGGACCTTAGAAAGTCAAATTCCAAAGTCGTAATGTGACTCAGATTTGATGCAGATGGAGATATATTGATGCAGGAAATAGGTCTAATCCTTGTCCTCTGCTCACTCTCTAGCTGGAGAGGCCTTCGTCACTCTGGCCACCACAGACTCGTACTGCATGGGCGCCACAGTGGTCGGCAAAAGTTTAAGGCGTCACGGGACTACTCGCCGCATCGCCGCCATGGTCACGCCGAACGTCTCAGAGCAGTCAAGGTGGTTCGACGCGTCCTCTTTTCTTCACAGAGCGCTGTCTGCTGTGTCTAACTACTTCGAGTCTTTCTGTCTCGTCAGGCTTGCCCTTGAGGACGTGTTCGATGAGGTCATCGCGGTGGACGTGATGGACAGCGAGGACCGTCTCCACCTGTCACTGCTGGGACGTCCCGAGCTGGGCGTCACCTTCACTAAGATCCACTGCTGGACTCTGACCCAGTACAGCAAATGCGTCTTCCTGGATGCTGACACACTTGTGAGTCATGAGAACGTATAGCAGCATGTGATAAAGATCACGGATCACCCTAGCTGTGTCGAAAATTCAGGGGCTGCATCCTTCGAAGGACGCGGCCTTCGCGGCCATTCAGGATGCAGCCCATGAATTGGGACACAGCTTCTGTTTCGATCTATATGTCAACACGCTGTGTTGACTCTGCTAAGGGTCATCCATACGTGCCGTGATCTCAGTGAACTCAAACATGTTCTTGAAGGTTCTGTCTCCGTTTAGCCTTGCGCACACATGATGTTAGCAGGAGCCTGAGCTCAGCAAACAGAGGAGGTCATATATACATAGAGGTACATGTATCTGTATGCATGTGTGTATGTGGGTTACAGAATAAAGTGGTTCCCAAACTGTTTCACGCTGAGGACCAGCCCAATAAATGCACATTAGACCACACACCCTCAATTTGAGAGGATTACGTCGTCAGGAATCTTGACCAAGGACTCTTGGACATGGAGACTGAAGGAGCCGAGCAGATTAGTGGACAGACTGCTCCACCTCCTGAACCACAGTAGCTGACAGTGTCTCCGAAGGCCGAACCTCCCGAATCTGAATCGCTGGTCCTCCCAGCCAGATACTATGCACCATGACATCAACGTCGCAACTGACTCTCCCGGTCTTACCTGACTCCACGCGCTACCCAACGTCTAATACAGGCTGTAAACACCGCGGTGCGCCTGGCTTTCAACCCAACCCAAAACGTCACGTTACCCCCCGCTGCTCACCGAGCTCCACTGGCCACCTGTGGCAGCCAACGTTAAATTCAAATTGCTAATGCTACAAAGTAGTTTCCAGTTCCTGCCTAACTGAATGTTCTTATACAGACATATGTTACCTTCAGTCCGTTGCGTTCCTCCAGTGAACGTCGCCTGGTCCTCTGCCACCTGTTGGCTTAGGGTAATCCCGAAGACCCAGCTCTTCAGAGAGAAGCTCCTCTCCAACACTAGCAACAACTTGACAAAATGCGCTTCTGGTTGCCCGGGCTTCTTAGGTGCACGTCATTGAAACACTCACAAAGTCTCCAACGTATAACCAGGCGGCGCATTCCAGTGTGCTGCTGCATTGAAAGGAAAGCGCGTGACCACACAACGAGGTCCAGCTGTGTGGAACTCTCACCTCTCCGCCCCCTGAAGCTGACTACCAACCCAGCCCTCCTCCACCCAACTCCGTTCATCCCTTTAGCCCCTTACAACCCACTCAAGGACACCCGCTGGTTCCCGAACCCGAATCTGTCAACCACTGGTTTACTGGCATAATGTCTCCAACATTACATAACAACAAAAAGTTGCTATGAACTTTCATGAAGACATTACTTAAAGTCCTGCAGTCACCTCAGGCCGTCTCACTGCTTGAAAAGTTTATCTGCACACCGGATGACTAGAATAACGAAGGCCCGGGTCGCCTTTCCGTCCCTTTTAAGTAGCAGTGAGATTGGTGCTTTTGTCAAAGCAGGAGAAAGTGGGTCATTTTCTCCTCATTAAACAGAGACAGAGGAAGCCGGGCCAATACACTACTTATTTAAAGAATCCTGTTTTTGAATAGGTCACTTGGACCCTATTGGACTTTTATAGCATTAGTCATTTTCTCTGAGGTAATGGTGCCTCAAATAGTCTGGAAGGAAATTCAGATTTATAAGTGAAGCATTGACTTGAAGGTTGCATTTAATAACTGACCCTTTGAAAGAGGCTGTCAGTCTTTCTTATGGCAGTTGCAACCTAAAATGTGTGGATCGGCCTTCAGAATGTATTTACCCACACTTTCAGAGTCCGGTGAACCCGGTTTGACCCCTGCCGGACCTGCTCTCTCTTCAGGTCCTGCGTAACGTGGATGAACTGTTTGAGAGGGACGAGCTGTCAGCCGCTCCCGATCCCGGCTGGCCCGACTGTTTCAACTCCGGCGTGTTTGTCTTCAGACCTTCTCTGCGCACCCACGCCGGCATCCTGGATCACGCCCTGCAGCACGGCAGCTTTGATGGTAAGATCCGTCTCTTGCTCTTCTGAAATAAAAGCGGTCTACTGTTCAGTCCAAACATTTATTTTGATGTATGTTAGACGAGCAGTGTTTATCATTCATGTACTTTGTTGCCTCATTAAAGCTGCTGTCATCAATATTTTTTACTTCAACACAGGACTAATTCATCATGTGGAAGGGGTTGCTGAGAGTGCCAAACTTTACAGACTTTACTTTAAAGGGTTGCAACCAACTCTACGCGGCGTTTTAGCCTCGTTCAGCTCGTTGTTTTGCTTTCGCAGCCCACCCAGTGTCCTGTACTGGTTCTGTCCCAGCGCTCTCGTCAACCGTGTCGCAAACAACAGACCAATGCACAAAGAGACGAGCTGGTGAATGACACGTAGGGTCAGATACGTCCTGGACTGGACTTTGGACCTCGTTTGATTCTGAGATCATCCCTTATGTCTTTGTTTCATGTAGTGTAGCGCACTGAAACCGCGATTAATGAGGTCTATTTTACTTAAATGTACCGACACTGGACGCGCGAAGAGACACTTGCTGCCCGTTACACGTCGCCCGTCTCATCATCTTTTGAGATTTTGCTCTTCTGCTAGTTTTACAACCGCCGCTCTGTCAACAATATCATTTCTAATTACTAACGCCGCCTCCATAATCACGCACCTTGAACGAGGCAGTGCCGAGAAAGCTATACTGAACCCTAACTCACTGCTGCAGACTCGGATGTGACTAAATGTTATTCAAGACCTCTGCGTTTTGTAAAATATGGTGGATAATTTGTGGAATTTTTCTTACAAAAATGACAGACAGGGCTTTAGATTCATCGAGTGGATGCAAAATGACTCCAGGAGATGTGTGCATAAACGCACACACGCCAACTTTAGCTTGAACAACGATGACACTGTACATCGGCGAGGACAGCTTGCTGTGCTGACCCCTAGTGGCCGAAGAATCTATGAATGCAGGCTTACGAAGAGGTCGGCAAGATGATGAGCTTCATTTCAGGATCATGCCTGTCGTCAGTCATCGTGTCCTATAAAAACGGGACCACAAACCACACTTCCTGTTTGTTTGTTTGGTGGGTTCGATTTCCAGAGGCTGAAGCAGAAAACATCACAGGACGTAGAGACAAATGGATCTAAGAATAGAGTGCTGTATTATTCATACAAATTGTTATTCTCATATATATATTGGGTGCTGTCAGGAGGGGACCAGGGCTTGTTGAACAGCTTCTTCAGCAGCTGGCCGTCGGAAGACATCAGCAAACATCTGCCGTTCGTCTACAACCTGAGCGGCAGCTCCTTCTACAGCTACCTCCCCGCCTTCCAACAGTGAGTGCGTCCGCACCGCCTCCACCCCTGGCCATTACACTCTGTTCACACTCAGGTCATGATCATTCCTGCACCCTGACTATAAAATATCACCACCACATGTTCAGGCTGACCGCTGACACTAGATGTTTTGGCCGTTATTTCTCTCTTCTCTACAAAAACTATACTTTCCACCACATATTTGTTACGTCATAGCAATCTATACAGTCTTTTATCTGGCTTACTCAAAGTCATTGGTTATAAGTCATTCAGACATTCTATATGATGATCAGATATGATATATCTAACAGGGACAGCTTCGAGTTCCTTACATAAGGCGCGCATTCATAGACTCGTGAAAGCTACAGATCTCGTCTAAACTTTGACTTTCAAGGAAGTCCTTGTGTAGTACAGTCCTCACGCACCTCGGCGTCGGTCCCTGTGTGATTTTTTTTTAGATGTAAATTGGGTTGCAGGCGTGTGCAGAGCAAATTTGATCGCTGGTGGTCATTCACCCCGAGGAACCAAAGTGTTGATTGCATATGTTTAGCTGTAGCTGGCTAGCAACACAAGCACTGACTGTGTGCGTGTGTGTGCGCGACCTCAGAAATCTCAGCCGACCTTCATTTGAGTTCCTCCAGTAGATGCGTAAAAGATGAACTTGAATGCCGTGAACTTGAATCTCTACTTTGTCAGTCAGGCTGAAACATTTGGTTGGATGGTTCTTCACCTCTGAGAGTAAAAATTGTGGTCTCCTCAGTTGAACACACCTTAGGACAGATGCTTCTTTGATATATTCTATTTTATAAAAGGAAATTAATTGAAGTGCAGTAGAAAACAAGACAAAATGGGTAACAGATAAAAAAACTGGGACATAAAAACAGAGTCAAGAGCCTGTAAAGTTGTCTATAGTATATATAGACCATAAAGTTGGATATAGTTTATATATATGAGAGTGCAAACACTTCGTGGCTCTCAGTCTTTCCCTTCTTCGTGTCACCCTCCGCCTGCTGAACTCTTCCGATGTACGCGCCGCCCAAACATGATGGATCATTTTGTTCCTGCAGGTTTGGCCACAATGCAAAGATCGTCCATTTCTTGGGAGCGGTGAAACCCTGGAGCTCCGTCCGCCAGCGGGGCGACAGCCACTCGCACATCATGGGACAGTTTGTATCTCTGTGGTGGAAAGAATACCTCAGCCACTCAACGCCGTCATCTCCGCCAGGGGAACGGTTCGGTCAAGACGCGGAGAAGACTCAGGTACGAGCACCTTTTAGACTTTATCTTCGGTCTGATTCTTCGCGAAACATTATTAGTTGTTGGAATTCATCAAGTCACATCATGTCCTGTGTGTCTCATCTTGTATAATTTACATTTAATTCCATAGTCAGAAAACATTTCATGGTGATTGGTACTTCTACTGGGTCTTCTGACCGTTGAACGTGCTCTTACACACTCATTTATACATTCGCTAGCGTGTGGGGGCTCATCAGATTCATTCACAGTTTTTACACACATTGGTACAGCTTTGGGAGCAATCAAGAGCTCGGTATCTTGCCCAAGGAGATTTCGACTGGAGACAGGGATCGAACCTATGACCTTCTGATTGTACTGTACCTCCTGAGCCACGGCCACATTTCCGCTTTGCATTTCTGACTTTGAACGCCATCTTACAATCGCAAGGAAGAGCGGGACTTATGGTCATCCAGCGAGCATATGACGAAATCTTTAAATAAGGACCCACAAGGAGACACGAACTTAATAGAGAGTTCCATCTCTTAGAACTGCATACAAAACACCAGGGCCCTGAAAAAGACTGTCGGGCTGTTCTTTTATTATTGGAAACTGTTTCTCCACGCGTTAAACTGTGTTTGCCTGTGGATGCATTTAGAATATTGAGCTGACCTGCTGTGCTCTCATTACAGTAGTCTGAGGGTTGCACTAGAAATGAAACGGCGTTAATTAATTGGAAGTGAACCAATTTGTCATCCCCTATTGTCTGTACTTCATTGCACAGTGGGTTCAAAAAAAAACGTCGCGTGAATGGAGCCGAGACAGTTTTTGCTCGAGGCGTCTCTAAAGTGAGGGCACGACACTCACGTCTCCAACTCAAATATGCGCATGTATTGAAGGATGTGGCGTATTTAGCTTGTTGGGGTTAGGGCTCAACTTGCCCCCAGGCCTTTTTTAGCTCAAATTACCCCCAGCCCAGGTGTTTGGGGACAAAGTGGGATTTGGCCAGGTGGGTACGATTTGGTGTAAACCGCGGCGCAGTGGGAACAGCTTCAGCTCAATCTTTGCGGCAAATTGTCACATTTCTTTTATGTATTTTATATCATCATAGATTCAGTATTTCACTGCAATGCGCAGGTTAAAAGCGGTGAGCTCTGCTCTCTTCCCAACACTCAAGCGGCACATTTCCACTGATGACTACCCCCTCTTTAGTCAAGCCTTTTGTTAATCAGTCACATAAGCTGCGGCACGCTTTGGCTGGCGTTGGAAACACGCAGACTGGCAACCATACCGGACTCACGGCCGCCCGGCCTTGGTATTGGTTGCCGTCCCGACACTCAGCATTCTCCCTTGTTTTGCAGATCCAAGAACGAGAAGCCAAGATGCCATTTAGAGAAAAATTGGATGGCTCCAGTTCACTGCTGCCACATTTTTCGGCCCCTTCCGAGAGGCTTCACTCACCGCCTGAACCGGAGACGGTAAGATGAGACACCGAAACACTGGGCTGTTACCTTATTATTAGATTA
This sequence comes from Nibea albiflora, assembly GCA_014281875.1. Taxonomy (NCBI): domain Eukaryota; kingdom Metazoa; phylum Chordata; class Actinopteri; family Sciaenidae; genus Nibea; species Nibea albiflora. Next base: position 1,397,576 of record CM024812.1, on the reverse strand, counting down.
TAGATTATAGATTATAGATTACCTCACATTTTCAAGCATAAACTTGTAACTGAATGAAAAAACCCCACCAGAGTTATAATGGGCACAAATTAATATTTATGTGTTAACACTGGGTTAAATTTACAAAGAATTATCACCAAATCTACAGTTCTCCACATCCACTGAACCTTTTATACCTGCTTGTTTTGGTTCTGTAGCCCTTGAACTCCACAAACCTTGTTTCCAGCAGCAGCAGCAGGCAGCTATACCTGTGAAGCAGAAAACAGCAGACAGGCACAGCCATTGAACCAAGTGGAGCATTTAGCAGCTAATAAGCCAGATATTTCCCTCAGGAGTGGGTGGAGACCAAAGCAGAGCTAAAAGGAAGAGTTGACATTGGACTTTACGTTCTTATGGTCTTCTTAATTAACCAAAAATCAGCTGCATAGGCTGTATGAAACACAGTCGTAGTATCCATGCCATCAACAGCCAGTCAACCATCTTGGTAGGCCTGCCCCAGCAAGTGGCCATTCGAGGAATTGCAGCTTTGGCCCATGTTGGCTCCATGTCGCAGTCATGGAAGTTGCCGCTTGGGCCCTACACAATTATGGTAGACACACTCGGGGGATTTCACTTATTTTGACCTCTTGGTGGGTGTATTTTGGCGCCAGAGTCGAACCCGCAACGTCACACGACACGGCATAGAGATGGATGGCGATCGAGATGGGACTGGGACGTGTTAGCTTAGCACAAAGACGGATGGAAGCGGGGGGGGAAACTGCTAGCTAGGTCGAAAGAAGAAAGAAGAAAAAAAGAAAACGGCTGTTAAACACAGAGTTCATTTAAAGTCACGCACAATCTGTGAAGAAAAGTAAGGAGTCAATAGAAATATTTGCTGATCAGTCCATTAATTAGCTTAATGAATGACCTTTCCAGTATAGCTGTTTGTGTTTATAATATATCATGGCGATTATTATGGGGGGGGGTTATTAGGCAGCTCAAGTGCCTCTTGTTAGTTCCAGTAGATGAGACTGTTAATTTATGAGTATTTTTGAGTATTTTTGAGTATTTCTGCTTGACTGCATTTGACTCCGGCAGAGAAAAAAAAAAAAGAAAAAGGAAAACAGAACACAGGGACACAGAGCCCATTATCTGCCACAGGCCTCTGAGCTCCTCATTGCATTTCTGTCATTTGTTTAATTCATTTCAACTTGATGTATTGTGTTTATACAAGCTTGTAAGATTAGCCCGTACAGACACGCGCCCTCCAGTTTGACAACACCCGTGAACACGCAGTACATCACGGGTGTTATCAGCCGCTCCGCAGCTGAAGGCTGAAGCGGAGCCTCTGTTGCCGTTGTGTGTCGGCGTACGGCCGCGTTCATGGCTATGACTGTGACTGCGGTTGTGTGTGTGTGTGTGTGTGTGTGTAGTGCTCCCACACAGATAAGACACCGCCGGAGGAAGAGTCAAGAACGCCCGAGGAGGCCGAGATCCAGGACGCACCTTTAGGAGCAGAGGGGGTGGAGGTCAGCGGTGACGCCTCAGACACCGGAACACACCCCGTACGTAAACCCTGAATGCACTATAATACATAATAACAGTACAAGATTGTGCACATAGGAACACAAAGTGAAGAAGTTATGTTTCCCAAAGTGCATTTGGGCATGAAAACTTTCATCCAACTTAATATTTCATCCTGCGCACCTCTAACGACGAGCTGAGGCTGGAGATTACGCTGTCTGAGAAAAACTGATAGCAGTCTGTAGCTCCGATCGATTTAGCCTTGCGCGTTCTGGGAAGCTTCGAAATTAAGTCAGCAAACGTTTTGGCCTCTGACTTGGCTTGTTCGCATATATAGCAACAGTCGCAAGAAACAATCTTATCTTAACCGCAATGCCTCGATATGACCTACGTAAACAAGGTCATCGGCGAGAGGAATCGGATTGTGGGTCGGATTTGGTTGGATTCCAATAAATCAGATTAAAAGAGGTGGAAGCAAGCACTACCGCCTTTGTCCACAGGGGGGCACCAGAATGGACGCAGAGTGTCCTTGTTCGCTGCTTTAAGTAAACGCCACAGTACCTGAAAGTATTACAAGTATCGGTGTGATTCATTACCACTGAAGCTGTATTTTAACGTTAAGTTGGAGCCAGTTTGAACAACTTTATACACTGTGTATACTGGGTAGTTTAACTGTAACTATCTTTAAAGTACTCAGGGTCAAATCCTGTCATCATCAGGGTTTTGTCAAAAGAAATCTAAGAGAGTGATATCTTTTTCCAGCTCAGCGTGGATGTCTTCAACCTGAACACAGATCAGAGTTAGAGAGCGTATGATGAATAATACAACTCACAATATCCACCATTTGTGGAATGTCTTAGAAGGGGTTGAAAAATGTCTTTTTTCCCCCCATTTCATCACGGCAGAAGGCTGCAGACACGGAGACGGAGCGCCTGGAGCATCGCAGGCGGTGGGAGTCCGGGCAGGTCGACTACATGGGCAGAGACGCCTTCGACAACATCCAGAGGATGCTGGACCGCTTCCTGGATTTATAGATCACACACGCAAACAGGAGCAACTCTGCAAGCCCAAACCGACCTCTGCCCTTTAGCTCAGTTCGAGGTAGAGTTTAGTCTGAACCCAGACTGTCATGATTTATGTATTTTAAAGACAGAGTTTCAAAGACTTCTGGCACAGAGTGGTAGTAGTACAATGATAGGACTGAGAGCGGTGTCTCTGAGACTGACCTGGGGACTGAAACATATGGACTGAACCACTGTTTTTTTTGTCAGACGAACTGTGAGGATGAAACACTAGAAGACGTGATTGAACATTCTAAAAAAATAATCCGTGTACTTCTGTGAAAATGTCTCGGTGGATGTCAGTAAACGTGATTCTACTGAACTGTGCTTTCCTTTTTGTCGAGGGGAATTTCAGCCAGTGCCGTATGAAGTTAACGCCGGCTAATGGCTAGCATAAAGGATAAATGCTAATGTCAATAAATACCATGTGAAGACCCAGACCAACAAAAAAAACTGTGTCCGTGGCTTTAGCTAGCAGCTGAACGCGCTAACGTGCTGTGCTGTCTTCACATGGTATTTATTGACATTAGCATTTACGTGGACACGCGTGCTGTGTCCGTGGCATTTATCCTTTAATCTAACTTAAAGGATAAATGCTAATGTCAATAAATACCATGTGAAGACCCAGACCAACAAAAAAAAACTGTGTCCGTGGCTTTAAGCTCCAAGCCCATTGTTCCCTAACGAAGACGTAAATCTTTAAAAACAGCTCACAATATATTTTATGATTTTTTTTCAGAAAAAGGCTCCATCATTTCCTAAAACTGCCCACTGTAGCTTTTTTTAAATAGACCTCACATGAACAGGAGGAGAAACAACGCATTCGTCGGGGGACTATTTTCAGCGGCGGATGAATCCACGCTTGGCGCCGGAGTTGGAATTTGCGGCGCGCGCAACTTCGCATGTGCCCGTGTCATCGAAGGAACGCGTCGCCCCGTGCAACGCTGGGTCTCGCTCAACGGGCCTGCCTCTTTTTCTTTTGTTCATAATTTAACTGCGTAATATACAATACTCATGTTTGTTTCAGTGGGAGTACGCTCATGAACGCACCGCAACTAGCTCAAAAACGCCATCAAAAGTCTCCGAATACTTCAGCGGTTTCATGAAACCTTCTATGAAGTTGCTGGTAAATTATGGGACTCATGAAACATCCGATTTCCTCCATTAAAAAGCTTCCATCATCCGTCATCGCTCTGCGATGCATCTACGATGACAGCGAGCGTGTGATATTTTGTCTCTCTCTTTTTTCTTTCCCCATCAACTGGAGAGAAAAAAAAAAACACGCTTTGATTTGAGTTTGAACAGATAAATAGAATTCCCCAACGCACGCACACACACACACACACACACACACGAGCAGGCAGACCTGTGTCATGTTCCCGCCACCGGGGGGCACTGTGGCTCTTCTCTCCGCCTCCGTGGCTGCGGACGAGAGAAGCAGGAACACAGATTAAAAGATGTCTGACTGCAGTCGACAGTATTCCGTGTGATCCTTATCCACTGGGCTCACGCTGCATGTAATTTTCATAGGCATTCCTCCCATAATGTTGTGACACGGCGACGTGTGTGCTGAATACAAAGCAAATGGCGGGGAGGTGAGCCCGGGCCAGGGCCTGTGCCGTCACTGAAAAAAAAAAAAAAAAATGAAAAGGCCCTTATGATGATTTCTTTGAAAGGCAACCTGGCACCTCGCCGCGTTCGGCTCCCGCTTGACTCCGACTCATCGAGATTAAAGTGCGAGCACAGATCTGGGATAAGTTGCCGGTTTCCCTTGACCGCCTCATTCATTAAGCTCTTAAAAAGGCAGAAGGAATCCGAGATCAGTCCCCGCGGACGCTGACATTCTTGAAACGACGCCGTTAGAGACAGCTTCCAACCCCGGGTTCGCTAGCAGCGGAGGGGGGGAACTGAGATATCTGTATTCAGGGACTCATTGTGTTGACACCGAAGGAGCCTGCAGGTTTTAGTCTAGCAAATAGACAACAGCTGAGTTGAATGTTAAGCTCCTCTCAGGTTGTACGGCGCGCTGGAGTCTAATCCTGCAGTCGCGTCGCGTGTGATTTAGCATAAATATGACCCCCCCCCCCGTCAGCAGGGAGAAGTGGTCGTTCATGTCAGCCTCCTTGTGCTAATTACGAGTAGGGACTGACAAAGTGTGCCAACACACACTGATATTAATTAAGCAGCGTGGTGAGTCCAAGATAATAGGGCAAAATTATAGCAAGAGGGATGCTAAGCTGCAATTAGTTCCATAATTCAGCAAATAAAAACGGTCACTTTAAAGGGTTTATAATGGGCAATATATAAGGAAGTATCCCGCATGGATCCAGCAAGGACCTGACCAGTAAAACATGAGTGTTGGTTTTTCGTTGGCTGGTGAAATATTCTCATTATAATTCTGTAGTAGATGTCAAAGAAGAAAAAAAAAAAACACAGTCTTGGCTAAGTATCATGAGACTGATGGAGCGTTCTCGGGGACTGATGGTGCTTTAAAAAGGAGCGCCGCAGCCGTTTCGAGAGAGAGGACGCAAGTGAAGTAGCAGAGGCTGAGGTATCGCCCGAAGTTCAGCTCCGCAAACGCTGGATCCGACTCGCCCATAACTCACCTCAACAACCTCTTTCATTAAACCCTCACTGCCGGTGTTTTTCAAACCAGCTCGTAACGCAGACCTCAAGATACTCTCTCAAGACGCGATGACGACGGCGTGACATCACGGGGTCCCGTCCAGCGTCACAGAAGACATTACCCAACTGTTCTGACAGGCTGAATGAAATTCCCCGTGACAGGTAAAAATGATCTAGATGTGTCGGAGTGACAGGCTTTGACTCCGCTAATGGAGGGCGGTGTCATCATTTCCTTTGTCGAACAATGCGACAGAAGACGGATGTCATATTTAAGTGCGAGTGCACAAAAACATTTAGGTGTTTAACCTCTCTGCAAACTCCACTCTTTTGAGTTTCCTGCGCTGATAATTCTAAACGATTAGGTCTGATTTGCAATTCTCTGCTCGCGGACCGCGCTCTTTGGCTCTGCAGCTTGTATGATGCACTTAGTGCCGAGGAGAAGCAAAGGGAGGGCATGGTTATTGAATTGCTCCACGAGCCACAACAAGCGGAGGAAATTTGATTGGGAAGCCTCGTGCTTTTGCTATTAAGTGAAACGATGTATTCCAGATAAGCCTAATGGTTGGCCGTCCTCCAGCAGAACAACAGCTGTTTGAATATATGGCGGTCCTGCTGTTTCCCCGCAGATAGTTGAGTATCTGGTGACACTGTAAGTACAGTTAAAAAGCAGGTGTCTGCTTTCTAATAAGATGGTGAACTGAAACACACAGGTACTTAAGTCAGAAGTTGGTAAGTGGCTGCCACAAAAAAGCTAATTAGCCAGCGTGCTGCATGAAATTCGAACCCAACGAGTGTCTTTGTATTTAGTCACAGCAATGCTAAATGTGATGCCAATAGCTCACTACGACAATGTCAACACCTTAACGTCTTGGCTAAGAATGTTAGCATGCTAACATTCGCTAATTAGCGCTAAACACAAACGGCAGGCTGACGGGAATGTTGTTAGCTTTTAGCAGGTATTGGCGCTAGACGGAAAATCAGAGGATCACCAAAGTTATTACAGTTCATTCTGAGGAGAACATGAATGTCTGAGCCAAATTTCCATGGCATTCTTTTCGAAAGGTTGTTGAGATACGTCACTCAGTTGGCTTCATACTCTTGAGACCTGCAAAATCTACAGTAGTTTCAATCATTCAGACCAAAGCTCGGGACCAGCTAGAGTCCAAGCACTAGCGCAGCTAACAAAAAAGCCAGTTCTACAGGTTTTGACCACCTCCTGCCATCAAAAAAAACAAAAAAACAACCTCTTTGTAGCAGACTCTCTTCACTGAATCTGAACTCATTGACCAAAGACAAGCTCTCCACAGCAAGTCAACCGCAAAGAAAAGTTAGCAGGGGGGGGGGGGAGCTGCTTGTTTGAATGAAATCAACAACTCACTGAAAGCTTTCAGCCGCGCTTACATAACCAGCGCTGACACCACGCTGACCCCACAAAAGAATTTCACCGTACTGACCCGGCCTATTTGTTTTGACAGTGTGGGACTGACACCCGTATGCGCTTCCAAGAAGTTCCACCTTCGCCGGGCACACGGACGCAAATCTCAAGGAGGAGGAAGCTGGAGGAAAAAAAAAAAAAACACGAGCGCAGTTTGGCCTAGATCGGTGAAGCACCTGGGACCTATCCCCTCCGTCTCCCCCTCCACTTGTTTATTCTTTATTTTCAACAAAAGTGCGCTCTTTCGGTGTGTTTAGATGAACAAATAGTCCTGATAATGTCCCCATCTGGAACTCTTCTGCAGCTTGATGAGTACACTAGCTTTCTGCTCAGCGGAGTGCTTGCGATTTGGGGGTGACTGAGTGTGTGAGAACAGCGGAAAAGGAAAGAGGGAATTTGTGTGTGTGTGTGTGTGCACAGGTGTAGCAAACCACGCCAGCTGATTGTGTTCACATACACACACACACACACACACACACACACACAGTGCGGATAAGAAGGAAATGTGATGAGTGTCAGAGAATCCTGAGCGTCGCCATATGTTTTTGGGTTAACTGCTGCCGAACCGCCTCCTCATCATGTGCGGTAGCCGTCGCATGATTCATACTCAAAGCCGTTCGGCTAATTTGATCAGCGGTTCAACCGGCGGCTTCGGACTCTAATGACCCGCAATTTCTGTGATCAGGCTAATTGGGGATTGCAAGAGTAATGACAGTCAGCTGTGGAGGGGACTCTAGCCTGTGCTCATTTCAAAGCTCCTGATGGGGCGGAGGAGCTGGGCGGAGCGCTTCCTTTCCGTGGCAAGCTGCCGACAGAAACTGGGCCAAAAACCAAAGTAGATTCTCACATTTAGACAAGTAAGCACTCTGCAATTCAATGGACAGATGCATCTTCAGCATTATTTAAGGGTCAATTTGCTACCCCCTCATCTTGCTGGGGTACATGGGCTCGTAAAAGAGGATTTCGCAGTTGGTGTTTCGGCTACTGGGATCCAGAATATCAATTATGTGAATCCCGTATAACCCAGGCTGAATAAACGAAACAATAGCAAGCAGCATGTTGGCCGACAGGAGTGTCCACATCTGCCCGTGGGCTATGACACGAATTCCCAGAGTAGGAGATGATCCCAGGGTCCAAAGTTTACTGCACAGCTGCTGGAACCTGAGAAAATCGTTGAGACCGATCTGTTAACAGGAAAAATATAGTTGGTTGACACTAACAATCGAGAAACAAACTTTGCGGAGCTGGAACTCTCCGTGACCAAGAAATGTTCTTGAATCTTCTTCTTGACACGTTTCATTTGATACCGGTCCCAGTGACACGAGAATCCTCCCGAAATTCTCACGATTGGTAGAATGTGAACAGACTGAGCTCCCGACAGTCTCGATGATTTACGGAGCCGCGAAAATACCGTCGAGGCCCACAAAATTTCGAGTCACCTCTTTTTAATTTAGCAGCTTATTTGCTGAGACCGATGATCACATGATTTACAAGGAGCAGCTTGGCGCTCCCAAAGAAATGTGTCACACATGCACGCACTCGGCTGCAGTTAGCTCAGAGTGCTAAGGCTGAGCCTGATGGAAACGCTGTCGACATCACAGCCGCCACAGAGGAAGAAAGAGGTTAGCTCGGCGCTGCTTTCATTACCAAAGAATCCCCGCATCAACCCTGTGTTCTCGCGCGCCCCCAAGAAAGAAGCCGTCGTGGCGTGATGGAGCGTCCCTTTCAACTTTCCTTCAAGTTCACTTTCTCTGGCACTCAGACACGAAGTGCCTTGATGTTCAGATGTATTGATTGCGTTGCTGTAGGACACAAATTCTCCCCAGCCGCGGCGGCTCCCTTGTACCGCCTTTGATTCGTCAATCAGCCGCATCGCCATGTAAGCATCTTCAGTCATTCACAGATCATCGAAGGTTCCTTCACTCCTTCGTTCTTGCTGCATCCGAGCGGACGTGCCTTGACTGGCATTAATCCCTTAAAGAGTGACTTCTATTTCAGCTTCCCCATGATGTCAATTCCCTTAATAGACAATCTGAAGTCAGGGCAGATTAGCGCAAGGAAAGCGACGGCGCGTAAACATCCGAAAAAGTGTGCCATTACGTAACGCTGCTGATTGTTCCTTTCGGTAATGAGAGGGAACAGGTGGGCACAAGATGTGAGCTGCTCCAAGCTGCACTCGAGCAGGTTCTGGGTCACAAACAGACGGCTTTATAGCACAAACGGATCATGGCAAAGTGGAGCACTGCGAGCAAGCCGGGCTTCTTTAGCGGCGGGGGGGGGGGAAACACGCATCACTGCAGTCTAATCAGTTTTACAGGGTGGAAAATGTTGATTTCATTTGCGAGAGGAACGCTGAAGCTAAAGCTAAAAGCGTCTGGGTGGACGTAAGATGAGACTTCAGTGCCGTGACTGTTAGAATATAATGAACACCAGGTTTAACAAAGAGAGTCACAGATGCCATGACATTTCTGTTGAAGCGTGACTCTTTCAGGCTGAATCTGCTGAGCTAATGGTATCGGGCCTGGGAAACAGAGATGCAGAGCTGAGCGGCAGGCTTTATTGAGCAGTGATCAACAGAAGGTGCCTCGGAAAGGAGGGGTGGCAGTGGAATATTGCAACAGAAATCCTATCGTTTAAAAATGAAACCCGATTTAAACAGAAAACGCCTCCAGGGAGGGAAAAACTACAATCAGGGATGAAATCCAAAACTCTCTCTAACTAAGAAGGCTGTGAAAATGAAATAGCAAAAGGCCAACCGAAAACTGTGGAAGGTATTTCTCAGACTGAGACAAGATAACGGCGGGTGGCTCTGGACGAAAGACGAGACGCACTGGCACAGGGCAAAGGGAGACCGCAGACTATAAGCACACACGGGGAAAGGGGGAACAGGTGGACACGATCAGGAATCAGGGCAGACCATCAGACTGAGGCACGGGAGGAAGGGCAAGTGACCTGGGACGAGAGGAGAGCTACTTTTCAAAATAAAACAGGAAATGACAACACAAACACAGATAGGACAACAACAAAAACCTCAACTTGACATACTTGTGTGACAAATGGGGGATTTCCTCATGGCTCCAGATGTTTTTCTTCTTTCTGGAAGACGAGCCCGCGGCAATACTCCCAAAGCGATGATTGCAAGTTTCTGGTCTTCAAGAGTAATGGTGACCTACTTCCTTCATCCGAAATGCCAAGTTGAGCATTTTTTCTCAGATTTGCATCTATGCTCTGCTCTCTGTGGCCAGCTGAACACAGTCATTCCCAAAAAGTTTAGAAAGTTGCAAACTTCTGTACGTTTCCTGAAGCTTTTTTGGCAAGTTATTTAAAAAAAAAAAAAACATCATATGGATGTCATTTATGGTAAAGTGAGTCATCACTTTCTGAATCTCTCTGCCTCAGCAATAATAAAAAAAATAAAATAAAAAAAGTTTTGTTTTTGACTCTGAGCTTAGTAGAAACAGGTGGAAATCTTTTATTAAAATGTGGGAAAATTCCTATGCATCACAGCTTGTCAAAGACAAATAATTTACAAATGAAGACATAGAACCCGCATCAGCACTTTTCAGAAGCGGAGTCGGGGATGGAGCACACTGCTGAGAGCAGAAAACAATCAGTTATTGGATTGTCTGACTCCAGTTATGGAAACACACAGAAAATACTTAAGGCGGAAAGGCACAGCGTGCCGATGGATGCCTCACGGAAAATACAAATCGCCTGCTGATAAGAAAATAGCAACATTATACATATTTTCAATTCTGTAATTAAGTTAAACAACATTTCCAAGATTGAGAATGAGAAGTTATGATGCAATTCTTTACAGCTTGACATAATCTGTCATTGTCAGAAGCAACCGTGCTACGTCATCGAAGCAAAAAAGGTGCACGTACAGCCGAGGATGCTACAGAGAGTGTTTTCTCACTGGTCGCCCAGATCACTTGCTTTAATGTGAAACACCAGGAGCGGCGCGTGATGTCAGCTTGTAGGCTGTTCTTTAACCACTTGCTGTGCAGTCCAAAATAGCTGACTCATATCAAACCGTTTACAAGCTGTCTAATGGTACGTTACCTCCTGCAAGCAGGTTACGATTTTGGTCCCGTCTGTGACCAGAAAACTTTAAAAAAGTTAGTCATTTGTTACACTACTCTTGACAAACTGCCATAATTCATGAACACACTCACACTGCAAAGAAATGTGGGATGCTATCTTCACATATGAGCTCTGCATGATAGCATTTTGCTAATGATAGATGGTGCCCCTGCAACACGATCAAATTGAGGAGCTACAACTTGGTGGTTGTTGTTTAAAGCATTATACTGCCTCCGCAAAGGTAAGGACTCCCTAAACTTAAAACTTTATTATCTTGATAAAATGAAATCATCTTTGGCAATCTACGCCTTTTACGTACGACATAGAGGTGGTTTGTATTTCCTCTCCCCTGTGCAGCCCACCTCCCTGAGTGAATTGAAGTAAGAGTTTGAAAATATGCCCATTATTTTATTTCAGTTTGGCTTTATTATGGTGTCTGGCCTGCATATAGCCAGTCAGGTAATTATTCATCAGTGCCATTACCTTGTGGGATGAGGTGCTGATCATTTGCAACTGTTGTTTTCATACACATAGTCCTCGCAATGTGTAAATCATTTGGTAAAGACATGCTGCACTGTCCAAAGGGACTATACAAGTCATTAGCCTAAAGCTAAGCTGCAACATACAACATCTGAAAGTAATGAGAGCATAGCAACAATAACAGCAACTGTCTATGAGCAATAACTATAAACACTATGCAGGGAAAAACAGGCAAACTGGAACACATGACTATGTCAAAAAGGCATTAGTGTCGTCCGTTTTACCACATGATCAGCATTTCCCTCAGAATGGGAGGCCAATTGATATTTCCCAGTGATGTGGGTTATACACAAACTGTTCAACTATAGCACACAAAATACCATCGTCCCTTGGCCTCTGTACAGGACACACTCAAAGCATCACTGCAGGTTCCAATCAGCTCATTGTTACATCATTGTGACAGCAGTTTTTGCAACATTTTAAACGTTAAAAACATCAGCTGTTTTTAACTAGGCAGTTGTTTGGGCATACAGTATGGAAATGGACCATGACAAACAGTGAAATTCTTCAGAACACATTGAGAAACGTAGCTTTAGAGTCTATGCCAATGGCATTCCTGGCTGTGCATCGGTACGTGCCGGTGTCCCTTTGTGTCGGGTTCTGGATGATGAGGGAACCTTGTGGATGGAGGTACTTGTTTCCAAAAAGACGTGGCTGTGCGCTGACAGCCAAACGCATTTTGTCAGGTGTTTCCCACGCTATGTCCACTTTAGGGATCCCAGTTGCTATGCAGTTCAACTGAACAGCAACGCCACGCTTAGCATAGGTCACAGAAGGGGGGCCACTGGTAATGCGAGGTGGGTATGCAATCACAATTACTGACACAGAAAGCAAAGAGCTGCCATACTCGTTTGCAACTCGACATACATACAACCCCCGATCATAAACTGAAACTTGTTGGATGGCAAGTGTCCCATTGGGCAGTACAGAATATCGTCCAGCTCTTTGTGGCCTGTTGAGGACAACCCCACTGGGTAGAGTCCATGTTAGTCTAAGGGGCTCGCCACTAGCTTGACAGTGAAGCAAAAGACTTTCCCCATTCATGACACTGACAGGAGCACTGTATCTGTTGTGGATCTCTGGCTTTCTTCCTGGGGACAGTGTGATTGCATGCTCCACAAGACCTCGAAGATTACGTCCAAGACAGCGGTATAAACCAGCTTCAGCAACGGAGGGGTTGCTGATGACCAAGGAGCCGTCTGGTCGGTGGAAAAACTTAGAGAGCCGAGCACCACTTTGCAAAGGTGTACCACTGGGTAAGATCCATGTGGCATGAGGTAGAGTTGAACCATCAATGGAGCAATTCAAAGTCATGGCATTCCCCACAGTTAGCGACAGGCTATCTGTTTTGGGACCTCTAATTTGTGGCCTCTCAACAACCTCCTTCACATCCAAGTTAACCACCAGCCTGACTTCCCCTCCTTCATTACGAGCGATGCAAGCGAGCTGCCCGGAGTCTGTCCTCTTGGGTGACCGGATTTCCAGGGTACCATTCTGGTGAACTGTCATTCTGTTACTATAGTACGGCGCAGGTAGGATCACATTTCCTGGTAGAACCCACATGATGCGAGGGGTGGGGGTTCCCTTTGCCACACAGTCCACAAACTTCCGCTGATCCTGAACGGCGGTCACCTTGATGTTGTTGGCCGTTCCACTTAAACCATTGATGATTGGAGATGTGACTAGGACCTCCAGCTTGACGACTTTCTGGTCTTGACCTGCATTGTTCCTGGCCATGCAGGTGTAGTTACCTCCATCAAAACGTTGAACCTTTTGAATCACCAAAGTCCCATCATCCAGGACCTGGTATTTGTCTAAAGCAGGAGAGATCACTCTATTCGTAGGGGATATCCATGTGATGACTGGCACTGAGTCCCCTTTGGCATTACATCTAAGTGTAACAGTCTCACCGTAGAAAACCTTGACAATCTTTTGGTCTTTATCCTGGATTTTTGGTGGGGAAGCTGCAACCTTGACCTTTACTCTAACCTTCATCTCATCTTTGCCCAGTTGGTTCTCGGCGTAGCAGGTGTAGTCCCCTTCTTCTGGCATGCCAACATCATTGAAGTACAGAGTTCCATTGTCAAACACCACATACCTAGATACAGTTCAGAAAGAAAAAGGGAGGAGGGGGATACTGACTGTTACACTGTGATGACAGCAGCTGTCAGCTAAGAGTTATGTGTGTCAATAAAATTAAATAGAACATTTATAATTATATACAATTATGTGGTTATTGTGATTTTTCACACATTCTGACTTTGGTCATCTGTAGCTTCATTCTTAGTGAAGAAAGAACACTACAAGCATAAATACAAATGAAAATTATAGAGATGTTTTCTCTAAGTGGACCTTTTTAAAGAACTGTATCCACATGAAAGAGAGCTGCTTGCAAAATGATTTTCGTCTTCGTGGCTATTCTGAGACGTATGACTACAAAGGTCGTGGTGTTTGCTGCTCTGTGAGTCTTTTTTTTCCTGTATCATCTATTCTGAGTCAGAGGATGTCAAAGGAATATGTTTGGATGCACAACCATGACAGACTGACAAGCACTATTTACAGCATGTTCTCTGTGTTATAGCAGGAAACAATAAAAACAGCTGAAATCCGAAAAAAAAAAAAAAGTTTTTGTACTGTAGCAGCACATGCCAAAATTGGTTCTTGAAGTAATTTTCTGTGGAAGTGAGGAGTCATTAATCTTCGGGTGGTGAGCTGCCACTGTAGCACAGAGTCAGTGAATAGTTTCCAATAAGTGATATGGACACTTGGACAATTTAAATGAATCTTTCAGTGGCTTAGTTGATTAATAGCAGGTTTAATGCGAAACAAAACAATCTAGCAAAGCTAAAGATTGTTCGTTTTTTTAGGAACAGTGCTTACGCACTACCAAGAATTCGGCCTAATCATGGGTTTGAATTCTGTTGTTAAGGCAGCATTATAATGAATAGAAAAAGAAATGATCTATCTACATGTTAGACCAGTTCAATTTTACAGTCGGGCCGTACTCAGAAAAGTTGGGAGACATGCTCGTAAACGCAATGCAAAAGACTGTTCCTGCCTCGGCTCGCTGCTCTCTGGCTGCTCTCTCCGCTGGTTGGCTGATCTCCAAATGGATGTAATAACCATCTTTACAACGAATTCAGAAATTCTCATGCATCCTTTTACATTCAATGTCAAGGAAACTACAGATTCTTAACTACTCTAATCGATTCGGCAGCTCTCGATGGATTTTATTAAATTGCAACATTTGAAATCGACACAAAGAGTTGTGTGAGGTGGGAGGAAGTGATGGAGATCTGTGTGTGAATTATATTGTAGTTAAGTGAACATTTATTTCTAAGATCCAGTTAGCAGCTCATACCTGCGACTGCGACCCCCGCTGGCGGTATCCCTCTGTTTGACAGGGTTGACCATGGTGCCATCCGGTAGTGCCCAGCTGATCTCAGGGTTGGGAAGTCCAGAGGCCACGCAGTCCACCTTCAAGTCTCCACCATAGATCACTTCCTGACTTGACTGCTGCACCTTCTGCTTGATCTTGGCAGGCCTGGTCAGCACGTTGACCCGCAGCACAACGTAGTCGTCACCCATCTTGTTACGTGCCACACAAAGGTAGTCACCACTGTCCTTGTCAGTCACAGAATTAATGGTAATACTGCCATTGGGGAAGACCTTGATCCTAGGGTCAAAGCTGTAAAGATAACAGAACTTTAAATGTAGGCATTTATTTAAACGTTAAATTGAGGATGTAGAAAACGCCTGTGAATTTGTTACCTGTACTGAGCATCCACCAGCTTCTTAGAAGGTGTCCTCCAGATGATCCGAGGGTCCGGCTCTCCTTTGGCCACACAGTTGAGCAGCAGTTTTCCTCCATAGATCACATCTGTCCTCTGAAGGGAGGACGATGTGATACTAGCCTTGGCAGAAGATGGATTCCGTCTTATGCTCAAGATCACTGTTTTGCTGCTGGACGCCACCGCGCTGCTGGCTGAACACTCGTATCTTCCAGCATTCCCCGGACCTAATCTCCGTATGTAGAGAGTCCCATTTGGGAAGACAATGATGTTGCCTCCGGGAACAAACTGGGAAGCAGCGAGCTGTAAGCCGTCCGGTGTAATCCAGCGGATGACAGGTGGAGGGGAACCTGTGGCGGTGCAGTGGATGTAGGCGTTGCTGCCCTCTGAGAGAGTGATGTTCTCATGTTGTTTCGGCTGAATCACAGGAGGCAACGCCGACACATAAAGGCGGACTGAGACTGTGTCAGCTCCGGCGGCGCTGCTGCCGATGCACTTATAAATCCCTCTGTCTGTGTAAGCGGCCTGGCTGATCCGGAGGGTTCCGTTACTCAGCATGGCCACGCGCTGCTGAGGGGCAACACCAAGGGGGGCAGCAGCCATGTGGACCTGGCTAGGGAGCACCCATGTGACCCGAGGCGTAGGATGCCCCTCCACGATACAGTCCAAACTGACTTTGCCACCCAGATGCACAGTGATATCTCTTTGCCGAGGCTGGAGAACCCGCGGATGCTGAGACAGGACCACAAGGTTGACGACCATCTTGTCTGTGCCATACTGGTTCTGGACTGTACACAGGTACTGGCCCCCATCCATGGGCTGCGTGTTCCTGATGATTAAAGTACCATTTGAATGGACCTCAAACCTCTGGACCTTGGTGTTCTGAGCAATACTCGCCCCTGCATGAATGGAAAGAGAGAGTACTGAATGAAACAGATAAAATAAACAATCTATTGTAGGTGAAACTTTACTTTAGATTTTATTCAGTTTAAATATGATTATATGTATGCTTTGCATGGGAAACGGCTTGCTCTAAATTAAAAAAAAAAAAAGTTGGTGTGGTATTTCATTGAACCATTCATAACCTCCATTTTAGAGGAACATTGTTTTGTACTGTGCAATATCTATCAACATAATGGAAAACATTTTTCACTGATGATGAATGCAAGCATAATGCAAAACCAATCAGTCACTTCTGGGAAAAGTTATGGTCTAATATTCAGGAGTTCTATATTTCACATGGGGTTGAAAGATATGGAAGACTGTGCTAGATTAATGAAGATCAGTGAATACAGTAGTGTCAGCATCTGTAAAGTGCTGCGTCATGGTGGTTGGATCCACTTTCCGGGCTGCCTCGTGAGACTGTCAAAAGAAATCCCAACTGATTTACAGTTTGGGGAGTTAACTCAAACCTACACCGTGCCAGAATCGGTAGCTGCGATTCACACTGGTAGGCGACTTGAACAAACAGTTCTGAAAGGCTTAAAGCAATAAAAAGGCCTGAATGAATGAAGTGAATCGCCAATCTCACTCGATCCTACTTCAGAACTCAGCCAAGTTCGACAGCCCTGGCAGAGTCACGCTGAGTGAGCCTCAAATCTGACATTTTCAATAAAACTCGGCTGGCAGTGTCTGTGAGGGAGGACAATAAAGGCAGTGTTGCCAAGACGAAATAACATTTACATTATTGTTGTATCTGAGGTTCACGGCCAGCTGACTTTGTTGCCCAGTTGCTACTCCTGAAAGTGGAGGATAAACATTGTCTTGGGTAATTACACTGACATTATAACCATTTCCATTTTCCATAGCGTTTGAAAAGGGGGACGTGCCAAGCCTGACCTGAAAATGCACATAAAGCTGAGTTATGAGATTGAGTCATACATACCATTAGCAACTTTAGTCCATGACAGGAAGGGCATTGGCTCACCCTCAGCCTTACAGGGAAGCTGAGCATCTGTTTCAGCTTTCACAGTGAAAGTCTGGAAATTGCTCTTACTTATCCTTGGCTTCTCTCTTGGAATAGATCCTTGTCCAGGTAGTTGGACGGTGCTTGTTAACAGTCCTTCTCTAAATGTATCAGTTTGGATCGCAGCAGTTGTTGGAGGATTGGTTGCTGTCTCCTTGATCGCCTGCACACCTGGTTGCTGGTTTCAGGGCTGAGGAAGTTGGATTTATAGTAACAAACAGTGCCAGCTTGTGGTCCGTTGCCTGGGTTGCAGGATGGACGTTTGGTGTTCTCTGGGGCTCTGATGTGGTTATAGGTTTGATTTGTTGCTCTTGACTGTGGCTGTCTGGAATGTTGTTGATCCTGGGAGCCTCCTGAGTGGTGGCCCTCATTGAAGGGCCTATGTTGGCTCCCGTGGGAGACGTTTCAGGTGGCGTGACATATGGCGTCCCTGTGGATGGGATCACAGCATCAGGGCTTGCTGAAGTAGTAGGGGGATGTGTTATAATTTTGATACTTGGGGTAAGAGTAGTTTCTTCAAGATGCTTATCCATCTTTGACTCACTACTTGTGGTTTTATTATGACTAGAACTATCATGCAATATTCCAGGCACTGTAGGTTTCTGTGAGTCCAAATCACCATCAAAAAACACACTTGGTGTTAGGATTAAACCTCTTGAAGTGTATCCAGAGGTTGTCTTGATTTCATGCTCAATCACGGAAGCATCTGGGGCAGATGGGGGTGGCAGCAGTGAAAATTCCATGCCAGTCTCTTCAGAAAGCATCTCTTCACCCTTTGCGGTGAATGTGTATTGACGGCCTGAATGATTCAGCCCGACATCTGTCTGCGCTTGTGTTACGGGGTGAAAACCCCCGGTGGAATTGTCAAAGTTTGGCGCAGGTCCAAGGTCTCCCATGAGGCTGACCCTTTGTGTCTCCTCTAAAGGTTTAACAGGTGGAAGGAGGCCGCCTGTAAACCTCTGCTGAGTGGTCGATGTGAACATATCCAAGCGTTCTGTGGGAGAGGCACTCTCTGAGATTTCTAAGGCTGTTTGAGAACTCGTCTTTCCGTGACCCACTCCTGGAGAGGATGTTGGAAATGATGGTGCCGCTGATGTGCTTTTGAATTGTGGTTTGGCCGGGGGTAGAAGACTGTCGTTTGTTTCGGAGGGAGAAGCTGGTAGTGAAGAGGGTTTGGTAGCTGCCTCGGCGTCATGCCCTGAGACTGTGCTTTCTTCATGACTCAGTCTGCCTGATGACGCCGCTTGGCTGCTGCTGAATGGAACAGTGGTATTGAAATTGGCTGTTGTAACCTCTAATGGCTCTATTTTTAGCTGTGAGGACGCAGTGGTCTTCACTGTTGCTAGGGGAGCATTTGCAGGTGTGGTGGCACCCGGGAACTGGGTGAGTTTATTCAGCTTTTGTTTCCTCCTGTTTGTCTTTCTCCGCCGACCCCCATTCTTTCTCCTGGAGTTAGGTTGCCGTTGGCGTGGGGGAGATTGTCCTTCAGATCCTGTCCGGCTCGTAGCGGCGGGTGCGAGCGCGGTTGTTGGAGACGCTGTTGTGAGCAGCGCTTGAGATTGCAGATGATCAAATACTGTGGTCTTTGGCTGAGTATGTGACTGTGAAGTTGTTGCAGTCTCGCTAAGATATTTTCCATTTTCCTCTTGGCTTGTTTCGGATTCATTTGGGCTGACCAAAGGGATAATTTGACTTCCACTCAGAGAAGCTTCTCTGTCATTATTAGAGCTGGCAACAACATTCGGTCTATCCATATTCTCGCTCCTCTCCGATGCCTTGGACCAATCAGCTGTTTTGACTCCATCGACATCTGTATTTGTGCTATCGTTCTCCTGTCGAGAAAATGTACGGCTGCTGCTTGCAATATTTGTGTAGCCAAGTGACAGCGTGCAGGGGAACAGATGTGCTCTGTGGTGGGAAAAATACACTGTTTGAAGTTGTGTGTAGATTCAAGTATGCATTAGGGGTTGTCTGCTGGACATTATATGCAGTCTGTGTTGTGGGGGGCTCTGCTATAGTATCTATGCTATGGTGTGTGTGCTGACTGTCTGAGGTCATACTACGTGTGTCGTGTGTGGTGTAGCTATTAGATGTCACATGTGTGTCTTGGCCTTGTGTATTGTGTTTACTGGTTATTATTTGTGTATGCTGCACTGACGTGTGTGGTGTTGTGAAGTAGCCCAGGCCCACGCCATCTGATGATCCCTCGATGGTTTCTTGTAACTGCGTCGTCTGCTCTGTCACCTTCGTCTCCGTCGTGTGCTGAACTGGAGGTGGCGTCGCAGTAGTCTGAGCGTTTCTATCCCTGATCTTAGGCCAAAATATCAGCCCATTTTTCCGGGTCTATTTTACCCTTTGACATGTTAATCTTCCTCCTGCTGTCAGCTATGTTCTTCCTGTCTTCAACAGCGCGGCCCAGTTGGTTTTCGAAGCACCGGCCTCCGCCACATTTTCCTCGATGGATGGCCTCCCCTCCTGCCTGTGGCCACAGCTCCCGGAACTCTCCTCCTTGTGGGATCCAAGCGGCTTATTGGAGTGACCTCAATGTCCCCTGATGCCTCCTCTGTATCCTCTGTGGGGACTTTAATCTGAGTGTTTACCCCTGAGGCTGACTGAGGTCTTGCTGGAAACTTCCTCAAAGGCCTTATCAGTCCTTTGCGCCTGACGAGAGTGACTTTGGTAGCCAGTGTATCCACACCATGTTGATTTATGGCGATGCATTTATAATAACCACTGTCCAATAACTGGGTCTGTGGGATGTGTAGAGTGCCGTTGGAATAGACCAAAGCTCTGGAGGAATTGGCTTGGAAACTAACTATGTTGCTGCTTGGTAGAATCCAGTTAATTTCGGCGTCAGGGGAACCAGAAGCCATGCAAGGCAGGGAAATGGGGCTCCCTGCCAATCCCTCGATAGGTGTAATTGAGGCATCCTCTCCTGGGGGAGGGCTAGAGGATTCCTGGACTGTCAGATGGAATGGCAGGACAGCAAGGTCTCCATTAACCTTGGCAACACAGTAGTAAATTCCTGTGTCTGTGTGACTGACAGCTTTAATGACCAGCCGCCCTTCACTGGACACAGACACCCTGTTGTCTGGACTGCTGTATGGTGCCTCCACCTTGGAGCCGTCTGGCAGCATCCAGTGGATGACTGGTTGGCCAGAACTTTGCACGTTACAGAACATTTGACTTGGGCTTCCCAGGATAGCACTCAACACTTTCCGAGTCGTGTTTGTTGACTCGATCATGACCCATGTCCTCCTCTGCCTGCGTACCAACTCCGCCTCCACTGTCTCTGAGAAGTCTGTGCTCAGGATCAACTTTACCGTCTTGGCTGATGACTGAAGTCGGTTTAGCTGAAGGTCTGCAGATGTCTGCATCAGCCATGCTGGCTGGGCCATGATATTAGCTTTAACCCCTGTGTAGTACAGGGCATCCTTCTCAGAGTCTTGTCTATAGACATAGGTCGGATGAGGCTCTTTTCTGTGCATAATCCCCCTTTGCAAGTGAGCTGGCACATTGCTGTAGTACGCGATTAACCTCCACAGTCGCTCATACTTTTCTCTATCAACAGGGCACTCCAGATCCACTGACAGAGTTACATTGGAGGCCAGCTGGAGCTGGTTGACCTGCTCCCAGTTGATTTTGGTAAGATCTCTCGGCTGCCCGACGCTACACTCCAAATCCACCTCATTCCCATGTTCGTCTGACAGGCCCAGGGAGACGTTTCCAAATGGGCTGCTGAAGTCCTCGGTGGTCATGACCTCACTCTCGATGTCATCAGGTTGGGAGGTCCTATGAGGAGAGCTGATGATGGGCCTGCTGCAGACTAGGTTCTCCATAGGCAGGAGCTCTTTCATCCGGAGGTGCCTGGGAGAGGAGCACATAGGACACAGCTGGCCACCAGGAAGTGCTCTGTCCTTTTTACATTTCAAGACACCTAGAGGAAAAAAAAACTGTTAAAAATAAAAACTTGAAACAGTCTTGAATTCTCATCTTTTCCAGTATTTAAGTCATTGGAGATGGACAAGTGTCATCAGTTCGCTAGCTAGCAAGGTCTAAAGACGACTGCTAAATTGCAGTGCAGAAATTTAAAGTCTACCTGGTGAGGTTTTATTCCAGTCATGGAGCCACCTCATGTTGCAGTCGCATGTCCACGGGTTCCCGTGAAGGTACAAGTTCTCCAGCTGTGGCATGGTGGCCAGCAGCTCGGAGGGCAGAGACGCCAGCCCGTTGTCCGACAGGTAGAGGTGCCTCAAGGTGGAGACGTGGAAGTAGTCCATCAGAGTGAAGGTGGCGAAGGTGGCCGGGTGCAGCTGCTGAAGCCGGTTGCCTTCTAACTGCAGCAGCCGCAGGGAGGCGAGGCCCTGGAAGGCATCTGGGTGAATGAACTCTAGTCGGTTGTGGTCCAGGTGCAACCTGGCCAAAGCCCACAGACCATGGAGGGTGTGTCCGTTGATCTCCTTCAGCTTGTTGTAGCTCATCTTCAACATCTAGACCAAGGAACAAGGAGGAGGGTGAAAAGTCAGCATTAGTGATTATGAGACACATTTTCTGAACGGGGGACAGACCTTGGAAAAACACACAAATATTGCTGCCATAATGTACTCAATACAAGCTTCATGCAACAGTGAAATTTGCAGGGGAAAATCAGAGTTGTCAGTTAAGTCCAGGTCCAGGGTTCATGTGTATTTTTTTTGGTATTTTAAAATTAATGAAAATTCTAAAAATTAAGAATAAGAGAGAGACAAATAAAATGGTTGCTGTTTTTGAACCCTTAAGTACTTTCATTATTCTGGTCTCTTGAACCTGTCTGGAACCAAATATTTAGAGAAGCAGATGTGCTGTACATGTTTTTTTATTCTTCTTCTTCTTAAATGGATATATCCATCCATCCAACATCCATATACCAGGGTTAGCCAAGACATGGGGCCATAGTCACAAGGCGGAGTTGATTCTGTTGGTGTGTTGGCTGTGATGATGATACCACTAAAGCTTAGCATGCTGCAATGTTTTTTCAAGGCTTTTATCTAGATGGGCCGCCCAGGAAGGCCGCCATGTGAGCTGTAAAACACTGCACATCAACAGAACATGCAGATGC
This sequence comes from Nibea albiflora, assembly GCA_014281875.1. Taxonomy (NCBI): domain Eukaryota; kingdom Metazoa; phylum Chordata; class Actinopteri; family Sciaenidae; genus Nibea; species Nibea albiflora. The sequence continues at coordinate 1,375,471 of CM024812.1, read as the reverse complement.
CTGTATGCAAAATCTAATAAACAGATCTGTTGTAGATTCCTCCTTGGGTTGTTTTAGGACAGCCACCATGCGATTATTGGGTTTATTCATTCCAGTGTGGCATTTCATGGCTACCTGTAGTGAAGTGAGGTCCTTGAACACTCCATCAGGTAGACTGTGGATGTCGTTCCCATGGACCATCAGAAGCTCCAGCTTCCTCAAACCAGCCAGTGATTTGTCCGTGACCTTATTAATGCTATTGAACCTGAAAAAACAGAACCAGAGTGGGCGGTATGACGGACAATGAACCAAAATTCAAGACATGCCATTAAATTAAACCCCTGTCTTACACTGCATTAAGAGTCTAATCCAAACACTTACAGTAGAACCAAAAAAAAGGACTCACCCCAGGTTCATGCGTTCCACATGTCTGGATACAGCGGCTGGGATGGTGATGAGTGAGCGGAAGGTGCAGTGGAGCTCAGTGGGCTGGGGGCAGGAGCAGGGCCGGGGACAGGGGGCAGAGGCAACAAGGGGCAAGATGAGCAGAAGCAGCAGAGCGTGGAGGACGCACACGGCGGGAGGGTCCATCTTCGTCCACGGGAGGAGCATGTCACAGCAGCTGTAATAACTTACAGCAGTCATGATAATGTTACCAACACACCACACACGCAATTATAATTATGAATAATCTTCATATAATCTTATTTAAGAACACCTTTCAAGGAAGAAGGCGAAGTAAAAAAAAAAGAAAAAAAAAAAGACGGATATTCGGGTCACAGTTAAACTGTAATCGGATTAAAACAATATGAGATGACAGTCATAATTGCTCGTAATCAAAGTTCTTGTGATGGAGCGCCGATCCGAGTTTGGCTCTGGTTTCGTGGGTGACTGTCTGCCTCCGTCGCCGCATGAATGGATGAACTCTGGTAAATTACGCACATCGCGCTGCAGCAGCGTGGTTTTCAACCAAAGTGCTCCCTAAATATTTAATAACTTCAGCTCAAATATTTGCACTCAAATATAAATGCTCTTACCTCAAACCCTTGATAGCCTCTCTCTGGGGAACTCCTCATATTCCATTCCAACATGGATAAAGTCACGAAAGCGCGCAGATGAATTAAAAATAGAACCCAAAAAAAAAAAAAAGAAAGAAAGAGGGAAAGTTCTGAGAAAAGAACAAAGTTTGTGCAACAAACGAGGGTAAGAAAAAAAAAAAAGACTGTAATGTGAACTCCTCTTGGGAAAACTTTGCTGTCTAACTCCTTGATGCCAGTGTGTGCGCTCTGAGGATCTCCAGCAAGCAGTGAGCGAGCGAGCCTCTCCAGCGCGCACAGGCGCAACAGGAGGAGCCAGAAGTTGTTTTTTTTTTCTTTCAGAGAGGACAGGAGAGGCTGAGAGAGGGTTCGATGCTGCAACGCGGCCAGGCGCACTCTCGTTGCTGCTGTGGTGCGGCTGATGAGTCACATTTGGAAGCATGAGAAATCAGACGAACCTCTCCAAAAGGCTGACGGTCTCAAGAGCTTCTGCTGGATGAGAGAAGCAGGCCAAACAAACGGGGCGAGATGTGGCATGAGAGCTGCAGCTCGCAGCATGAGCGCACAACCAAACACACAACCAAATACGAGAGGCTGTTATCACGTAAATGTATCCTGTTTCAGTTTTTCATCACAGTTTACATGTAAGATATTTGGTGCTAAAACAAAAATAAAGAAGTGTGTGTGTGTGTGTGTGTGTTTTTAATTTATTTCTCAAATAAAATGAAACAAAGACCTCACACACAAACCATCTTTATATATATATATATGCTGGCTGCAGGGCAGGAAACACGTGCTACTCTGCTGATAACCCTGACCCTAGAAAAGCTGGTATACAGTGCAAAAATGTAAATAAAGACAGAATAAAATGAGTTGCAAATCTTTTTTGGATCCGTATTCAATTAAATACAGCGCTAAGATATTTTATGTTTGAACTGATCCGCTTGATTTTTTTTAAAAAAGTTTTGTAAAAGTTGGATAAAGGAGCGACGGAGCGACTCAAAAAACAACCGTTTGGACCATTCCCCCAGGTGACAGGTTCATGAGTGTCATGACTGGGTACGAGAGAAGAAATCCAGAGAAATCACACTCAAGTGGACGTGACCTTTGACCCTCCAGGCAGCACGGCAATAAAAACCGACACGGGCGTTTGAAGGAGTCTACCACGCGGGCTCGGGGAACACTTCGGAAAGCGGTCGGTGAACACATCGTCTCTGCATCGACAAGTGGAAGTTAAGACTCGGCGTTGTTTTTGTTGTAGTGAATGGTGATGCTGAAATTTAATAAGTGACCTGTCAAAAAAAACTTTGATTGATGGATCGTCCTTGGTACACATCTATCTATCTGAACACAAATCACTCGGTTGGGTGTGATTCTAAACGCATCGCATCCCCGAACAACTAGAAATAACGAGAACATTGACAGTCTTGCCATTTTACGTGGTAATGCGCTAAAGGAAACTTTACCTCGAGGCTACACGCGGAAAGTCACAATCATGTCGGCACGGAGGGCATTGTTCTGTCGGTAATCCAGCATTGAGACGCACTGTACAGCTTACATGACAACACTAAAGACTTCATCCATGTGAGAGATGAACAAATTCGACATGCAAGGCTTTTATATGCCGATGGTAGACTTCTAGAAAAACCTCTGGCATGTTGTCACGTTGAACAGATGTTTTCAGGAGAAGATTCTTATAAAACGAACAGCAGACTGTGGTGACATGCACTGAATATGCCCATAAAGATGCTGGGTTTGCCCACCTCTCTATCTCTGGCTATAGGGAGAGGGGAGGGGGGGGCTGGGAGCTGAAGGTAAACCTGAAAGCCCTTTCATTAACACTGACTCACGCGTGCACGGCGCGCAGTCTAGACGCACCCCCGCTGGAAAGAGCATGCACAGACACATGAGCAGACACAAACACCGCGAACAGAAGCAGGACAGGACAGCCCGGGGGGGAAAGTTTAGAACTGCGTCACTGCGTCATTTCGTGAAACTGAATATCCGTCTGATATCAGCTCCAAACTCCATTCCAGCGCTGATTTAATGGGACTTCATATCCTGTCATGATATCATGCGCTGGAAATTTGGGCTCATTCGTGTTGATGCTGAGTTTCTCTTTCTTGAGACATTACCTGTGCTGTTAGCTCCCCTCCTCTCCTCCGAAACCTCCATCCCCTACGTGCTGCAGCCCAGAGGCCTTATGGCTGCAGAGTCCCGGCTTTGTGACAGTGTTGAGGTCGGCAAGAAAGCGCGGGTCAGAGGTGACGGAGGGAAGGTGCGTGGAAGGGCCTCCGGTTCCCGCTGCTGGACCGCGGGCCTTCATCCATCACAGTGTCACAGCAGGCCTGTGGCACACCTGCATCAAAAGAACGTGGAAGTGGAAGGTCACTGGAGCTATGTGGCCTGCGGCAACACCCGAGGAATACTGCTATGAATCATCAGAGCGCTGCGGATCATTTTATTTGAAGTGTGACTGTTTCATCCAGCCCCCGGAACAATCTGCACGTCGATGTTAAAGGTGGGTCAGATTTAAGGTGTTCTATTTTCAGAATATAACAGAACTGGCATACAATATAATATATAACTCCGTTTTCTGCAGGAAGGCAATCGGAGCCTTGCTAGCGCTAACGCTAGCTGAGGTTGCCCCCATCCGTCACATGACCTTCACTCTGGACGTTGTCATGTGGCAACTCTATAGCTCAGTCTGTCGGTTGGCCAGTCGCCGTTTGGTGGCGCCGCTCTAACAAGCTGAAATCTGCCGTGGAGGTCAAGCGTTTGTGAGGTTGTGCGAGAAAGTGCACGAGCGCGTAACGCACGCATGCACATGGACGTAGCAAATTTATGCCTGTCTCTTTGGAGGAAGGGCTTGAAAGGGCGACCCTTCAGCTCATCAGTGGGGGGGATTTTTTTAAAGCCTCTTCCTGTTTTAAGTCATTGTTTGCTTTCATGTCCCAAAGATTTACTGTTTCTGTCCACATTCATCAACCCGATTGCCAAAAGCTCTGATGAACCCACTGTACGCTACATGCTCGGTACCAAACAGCAGACAGATCACAGTTAGAAACTAGCTGGAGGACACAGTGGAGACAGATATTTCCCCCGGGGTTTGGTGGAGACCAAAAGCGTAGCTAAAAGGAGAAACCAGCTTCATTTCACGAGATGGATACAAACACAACTTTAAACCAACGCTAATATGTTACTCTACGCTGGATCTGTGAATGGGCCAAAAAACAATCAAACAATGAATGTAGCTTTAATCATTTGACCTGGTTGACATCAGACCACCTCAAACAGTAGTCAGGCGTCATCAGACTGCATTCTAATTTACACCCACATTAGCATACTTTGTGGTTCACTGTTATCTCTTGAAACAGCCTAAAACTATGTGTATTTTACAACTCGGGTTTTATTTTTCTCTCGACTATGGTAGCATTGTTTCCGCCAAAGTAATTGCTGAGATCTGGCAATCACTAAAAATAGATTCAACAAGGAACCAACTGTCCATCTAGACTAGCTACACCACTTTGTTTGGAGGTCAGCTACAGTATATACAGTAAGCCAGTAAACTGTGAACGGTATTTTCAGTCTTTGGTTCTTGGGGGCTAAATGGTCCTGGGTCTTGCCCCATTGGACCTGTCATTGACATGTCACTGCCTTCTCAGATTTGCTCCCGTAAGTTATAGAACCAGAGCTACAAAACTAAAACCCAACTTTTTGAGGGTGATTAGACAGAGTGACTTTGTTGAAATGCTGCCGCAGTCCGTTTCTAGCCGCCCGAGGCGTATCGCGAGTGCGGGTTGGTTCGGTGGACTTCTTGTGCACTTCAGCGTTTTGCAGCCGAGTTTCAGGGGATCGATTCTCGTCGCTGGCTCAGGGGCGAGAAAGGAAACAAATAAGTGTCAGAGCTCATTGCGGAAGGTGTGACATCCTAAATGGATTCTGAGCATAACTGCGCTGCTCAATGCAAAAATGGCCAATTTCCAAAGCAGGATCCAATAAACTAACAGTGAAACAGTTTACAGCCATCAGTTCCAATACAAACAACATTATTCTCCATTTTCCAGGCAGTTCTGTTCCATGAACTCCTCGTCACTCCTCAGAGTTATTGCCTGAAAAGAAGAAGGAGGCCGTTAATCAGAAAATGAATGCCAACCGAGCAGCTTGATGGATTACTCCCAGGATTGATGAGGCTGTCTGGTTCCAGGATCTCTGATTGACTTTGACTATGAGTGGCTTCCAATGAGCGTTGGAAGGTAATGTGAAATTAAAAGCAACCCGGAGACTCCCGAGCTGTCTCGTCCTGGACCGACATCACAGGCTGAATGTGTTTCTTTGGTATTTACCCGCAAATCACTCAGATGATCTGTTGATGCAACCCGAGGTTCTGTGGGAGGCACCCTCCTGTAGGAGGTATTTGGAACAATCCGGTGTGACGGAGGAATTTTCCCACAAATGAAGTTCCACCTCATCAAACATGGCAGCTTGTATGAACTACACAGTCTCCATCAGCAATTGTTACTGTTATTCCGTCATCAAATAGACTGTGTTTCTCTCAAACCCCAACTCTGACACAACACAACACACTGTAATCTAGCTAAAACTTGGTCAAAGACCACTTTTTCAAAGGGTCCTGGTCTCGTCTTGGGGTTGGACACATTTTTTTTGTCTTGGTCTTGGACAAAGTGGACCCATAAAGACCACAGCTGCAGGGCCGTCACTAAATATGCCTGCGCGTTGTGTGATTCATTTGTTAATATTATCACTGCGGTTGGATGGTAAACGTCCTGCTTCAAATGAAACCAATAACATGACTCATTTATTTTTTTTATTTGAAAGTTTTGTTACTGTCACCGCCTCCCTGCATAGTGAATGCAGAAGAAGAAGAAGAAGAAGAAGCAGCAGCAGCTGTGGCTGTCTGGCGTGGAGAAGTCAGCCAAATCTTCCGTAATAAAATTGGACTTCTCCAACCACGAAGAGTTCATCTGCGAAACAGCGTCCAACAGAAAACACACAGCGGTCCGTTAATCCGGCAGCGCAGCGCTGACAAAGATGACTCTGACCACGACTCGCCCTCAAGAGATCTGGCAAATATTAACTACACATTAGCAAGCTAAGCTTTGTACTGTCTGGTCTTGGTCAGGACTTGTCTTGGTTTAGGTGGTTCTTAACTACAAAACTGCATGGCATACAGCGTGTTCCGTGCGGGCCAATCAGGACCAAGACAAATCGATAGCAGCTCTGTATGAGAGACCAGGTGAAAAAAGCTTTTACAAACTGAGAGTTGACAGACAACTGTGTCACTACAACCACTGTCAGCGAGCAGCAAATGGACGTTCACTTCTATAAAAATGTCGATTATAATGCAAACTCCCAGTCTGCTGCCAATCACAAAGCAGGCCCTGTCAGCCAGACGGTGGAAGGATCGCTGTGTGTGAATAGAGGAAGCGGTTGGAAGAGAGAGCCTGGCGAAACTTAGCAGCGTTTCTTCGGGAGCCATTGCGTGATTTGATCCGAGCTTCTTTTTCTTTAAAATCAGAGCGCGATCAGTTTCGACGTCGCCGTGTTTCATCTTTACAATGAGGGATTCCTTCCGTAAGGCCTGCCTCCGTGATGAGACCACAGGAATGCGCTTCAATCGCTAAAAAAAAGTACATACGGCCCGAGACCCAATCTATAAAACACATAAAAAGACCGCGGCTGGAAAACAGTGAATTTGTTTCAGGAGAGGAAGAGTGGTCGCTTTAATCGGGGGAGGGGGGGAAACGAACCAGAACCCCCTGATCTTGTGGAGCCTTTCATTTTTTATGACTGAACCATATTCTCGAGTAATTACTCTGTTGGTAAATTACTGAATGTTCAATTCAAGCTGTTGTGGATATATAATCCCATTATTTCCACATTAAAATCAGTGAGTTTTAAAAAGAGCTTCCTGGTTCTGTTACAGCACCCAACAGTGGCCTAAATTCCAAGAAGTGCTGCTGCCCGCCGCTCATGTTTTAAAGCTCAACTGTGGACCGTGAAGTTAGGAATCTGGCGCTACTGCTGGATCATTTAATACAATCAAGGACTATATTTCTAACTGGGCGTCTCATCTCGAGTCCAATCGGAATACGAGGTGCTCTTTCACATCCGTGATAGGAGCAATTACTGAGATCATTTCGGCAATTTTGTTGCATTTTTAATAATCGGAGGCCAATTTTAATGCCATTTTTTTAAACAATACTTTAGTCTTTTGCAGTCTTTTAATATGCTTTTAATGAGGAGGGATCATGCTGAGCGGACAGCAGTGTTCTCAGTCACCAAGCAGTGGAGCGTCACTGCCAAGAGCTACTGATGTCAGTCAGTTTAAAGGTTGCTAAACATCTGATAGAGGCATCAGATCAGAAACGTCAGGTTATTAATTAACTAATGAACCCTCGACGAGCTGCTACATCCAGCGAATTTGAGCTCCAGCGGTTGATGACCCGGCACGATGCCTAGCTTAATGTTACAGAGCTAATGTTAGCTGGATCATCTACAAATGGAGAGCACTGACAAAGACTACAACTCAAGCCCAGAAGTGGACGACCTTGAGACACGAGAACATTGGTGATGGCAAATATCCTCCAACGTGGACGAGAGAGACCGATGAGTCACGACAGAAACCGATTGGTTGACGTTGGGAGTTGCAATGTCGTATTGACTGAAGGGATTCACATGCTATTCCACGAAATCTGATTTTTTTCTTAAGTCAACCCTGTTTGGGTTGGTTTTTGAGTCCATTATTTGGAATGTCGGCATTGTGAATATTTTAGAACTTTTAACCAATAAATCTGACAGTTGCTGTCGGGTTCACCAACCTTTGAGCAGCACTGTATATGGAACACACTGGGATCACTTGATACTGCATCAATTTGATCAGTGGTAGTGATAGAGTGGAAAAGACTTTGTTCAATCATTGCCACGTTTAAACGAAAGACTTCTGGCAGGACTGTTATTTTAGCACCTTGGGAAGATGCTGATAATCTGTAATCTTTTTAAATTATGACTAAATATGGACATTTTCAACGATTTCATTTCCCTTTCATGTGTCTTTGCGCTACATTCAGTCTGTTACACATCACTCAACAAAGACGCTGAAATAGCAACAAGGACACCTCAAAAATGTCTAAAGCTGAAGATGTATTGCAATATAATATTATTATATAACTGTATTATATAACGCTTAAAACAAGCATACGTCTAAAGCCGTGGACCTGGAACAGCAGGGGTTCTCCGGCTCTGCAGGTCAACGACATTGAGAAAGCTGCAATCAGCAGATGCTGGTTGCTCATTGTTTCTGGATGCAACTGTTTGCTAAACTGTTAAACAGCTTGATATGGTGACCCGTTGAAAGCTGTTTTATCACTTCTGCAGTGAGTGAAACATGTTTACCACATGGAGCATCTATAATTAGACAATGAATACAATTTCAATTATTTTTTTTATAACCTCATCTGTCTTTTTTTTTTTTGTTGGTGTTCTGTTCTGGACTTCTGGCCTCACTTAATTGTCTTCTTTTGTTTTTACTTCAGTGGAGCCAAAGGCAAAAACAACAAATACTGTCAAATAATGCGATGCCGTATGATCTTTAAGAACAATGCACAGTGACATTTTTTTAAATTTTCAAACACTCTTCTCTCAATGAGAGTCAGCACACAGTCCAATAGATGACATTTATATCAAACAATGACAACGTTCTCATCGCCTGTAGGAACTATGACGTTTATATGGTGCAGCATACAGTTCAGTAGCCACGTGTTAAGGCTGGGGGTGGCGATGCTGATAATCATAGTGAGTTGAGAAGATCAATAGCACTCCTATGACTGTGTGTGTGGAGTGTGGACCTGGAGTCAAGATAGCTTAGCTTAGCATGAAGACTGGAAGCAGGGGGAAAGAGCTAGCCTAGCTTCGTCTAAGGTTCGCCTACCAACACCTTAAACTTTCATTGATGAGCACAACGTTTCTAACTTTATTTATCCGTATCAGTGCTATTAGGTCAGTTACATCCTGGAACTCTTTCTTGATGAACCACGATGTATTCATGTTATGCTAAGCTAGGCTAACGACGTCCTATATTCAGATCTACTTAAAGAACCAGTGTGTAGGATTTCATGGCAGTCTGTCCATTCTTTACATCATCTGTCTGTAGCTATAAAAGGCTGGTTTAACTAACCACATAGGCTACATTAACTTTAGTGCACATAATCTGCAGAAACATTCGATACATTGTGTTTAGCATGTTAAAGAAATTTGCAATCCAGATGGTTTTTTTACTGATCGTTGCATATGAGCTCAATATGTAGGGCAGGAGGCTGCACAGATTATATATTTGATCATACGGTTCTGTATGTTGACCTTCAAACTCCCCCCCCCCATCAGCCCAGTGTTACATCAACAGTTACATCTGAGGTGAAGGTCTGTGGATGAGGAGACCCTCTGTACCCGACCAGCTACCGTGACACACCTGGAAACAAACAGAGAGGCTGAGCGTATAAATGTCTGACTATATGAGAAAGGCGATAAAAGAGAGAGAGTAGACGTGAAAAGAATCTGCGAGACTATTCCTGCCTTTACACACACTGTAAATCTCTCGCTGTCAGACATATGGCTTTCGTATGTGCTCAGGGTGACTTTCTGAGATCTAATGACGATTCGCTTGGAAAAACGCCCGCCGAGCCCGAGCCAGGGAGGCGCTTGGACGCAGTGTGGACATTACGTAAACGCCAAGGGAAGCCTAATGCCTGGAAAGTTAGAAGGTGAAATCCTCAACATCTGCAGATGCATCCCGGGCCGCGCTGTTCGAGACTGACGAGTGAGCAGAAGGTGAAGGGATTAGCTCTTCATCCTTCTTCCCTCCAGAGTGTTTTCAGTGAGAGAGGCAACGCGAGGTGAAGGAGGATCCCTCAAGATTTATTCGCGCGCCGACACCATTTCAGCCTCCGAGAGCCCAGGCAAAGATTGGAGGAAAGGCGCAGATAGAAGAGCTTCTCTGAACTTCAAGTCATTACAGAGAAAAAGGCTTTACAGGAGGAGGCGGAGAGGAAAAAGTAACTCATTGCCGGAAGGAAAATCCTCACTGACCTCGTCACCTCTGGACATATTTTCGAGCGTTAACATGTGTCAGCCCTTACAACACGACCTCGACTCATTTTCTCCCCCCCGTGTGTTCCTCGCCGAGGTGGTTATGACCTCATGTAAGGGCCTGACCTGTAGCAGATGACGGCGGGGGAGGTTGATGTATGTCACTCAAACTTAAGCTGCGATGTGAGCTCTTGAAAGAGGGGGGGGGGGGGGGGGGGGGGGGTTGGGTCCCGGCAGTTTTACAACTCACTGAAATTACTTTTGGGTCTTTTCCTGATATTTTCTCTCTCTTTTTGTTAAATCAGCCAACAGGAAGCAGCTGTTATTATAGAGGGTACTGGGACCTTGGATAAAACAAAGTAACTGCAGTTATTATTTAGCACTTGCTAAAGTCAGTCGCTAAAACTGGAAAATCAAGGGGAAGTGGGGAAGTAACCTAGATCTTGTTTAAATGGGACATACACAGTTTTCTATGAGGCAATTCACCCAAATCACAGAAGTACACACTTTCTCCAGCCAAGTACCCCGAGAAATAATGATTCTGCACCTCACAATTTATGCCCCGTGCCAATGTTCAGTGTTACTGCGGAAAATAATGTTCCCTTTACGAAATGCAGCCACCTAGAATCGCCAGCTGCTCCCGGGTAGGACCACGACACGCCCTTGCTTACAGTACCTTAATGGATTGAATAGGTAGCTCCTGCTGGCAGCCAGCTCGGGTGGCCGCATCTATATGTAGCGGGGCCGGAAAGTAAGGGTGTAGAGCTCTGGTGGCTGATGTATGAGTAGCGCAGGCTTTAATGAAAGAAGCCAGAGCGCTGACAGAATTAAATGAATGGACAGGGATTCCGGCTATGTGAAGTGAATCCAACGTGAAGCGTCTTTTTTTCAAATAGCCAACAGCTCTTAGCTAGCTGCAAAAAGAAGCCAGCTTTTATTGAATCCTGCGGGCAAAGTCCTGCTACACCCACTGATTTATCACCTCAGGAAACAGTTGACTAAAAGGGACAAGTCATTCTCGGTTAGTCCATATTTTCAATGAGTACTGTTTAGCTGGAATTTCAAGGTTGCGACCTGGAAGGTCCCGATCTGACCAGCGTCAGTCTGACCTAACTACCAAGTGTACTCCACAAGTTTGAGCTAAAAGGATCCCGTTGCCATGTTGTTGTATGTGTAGCACTTTCAAGACCTTTCCTTGTAGTACATCTTGCATTCTCCAGGTATAGCTTTGCCTGACATATTGTCCGGATAATTCGAACAATTTTCAGCATCATGCCGACCCTGTCATTGCGCATTGTTCAATATCTGAACCCGTCGGCTCTAATCTGTTGACGATTTAGCCTCTGGGCACAACAGCCAGTGTTTCCCGGCCTCTGGTGTAGCCAGCAGATATCCGGAGAAAGGATAATAGATATCTGGACCAAGCCTCCACACAGTCCAATTAGCAACTTGATATGTGAAGACAAGAAAGACACATTTCTGCTAATCTCTATGAACAGTTCCCTGCATATGAATGTAGATAACTTTAAACAAATCTAAGACAAAGCTAAATCATCACCAAAAGATAGATGATGGATCCTGAAGTTGCATTTTGGCCCGCGTTCCACCTTTCAGTCTGCAAACAGAAACCAAAACGCCGCTGGCGCCATGACCTCAACGTTCATACACAGTATGAATATCAGTTTGTGGAGATCGACTGATGTGGGAAGTGACTCAACGGCGGGGGAAAACAAACCCCAAATGAACACGCTCATCAACTGAGTTGGACCAGAAAGAAACTGGTGTGAAAACTCTTCACTGGCCACTTGCTTGGTTTGCTTCACTTCGCTTCAGATTTCAGCGAGATCATACAAAATAGCAACGATCCTACAAATCCTTTAAAATTTCAAATGTACCACACCATCAACCACTATCTTCCACTTCAGATACGGAAGATAGTACTTGAAGCGCACTTTACTGTGCTCATAAACAGACAGTGTCCTTTGAATAATTGTCTGAAAGCATCTGCCAACTGTAATCTCATTTCCCGCACTGCGTCTTGCACTCAATATGCTCTTGATCTTGCCCTAGCTAGAAATCACTGAAGTTTCCATGCTCTGTGATGTAGTCGGCCAGACTCCCTCCACCGAAACACACACATACACACACACACACACACCGAGGGACCAGGAATAACATCTGTTCCTCTGTTCTTCAGACGCACCTTGCAGGCACGGAGCTGCACAAAAACAAACAGCACACTCCTTCACAACCACACAGGACCAAACACAAACACTCACATCCCAGCGTAACCAAATATCCACCGCATTAATATGTCATAACCATGATACATGTTTATTTTACAAAGAGAACAAAGCTGTCTTGGGCATATGTTCCACTGTATAAATACTTATCAGGTAATAATATGTATAATTTTCATGTGTTTACAGCACCTTTATAATTATTTTAATGAACTTGACAGGTTTTTGGCCATGGAAGAAATCCCAATGAAAACTGCTGCAGTGTATATGTGGCTTTCATCCCTGTGTTCTCAGAACGGTTGCAGTACTCCTGTGATAGTAGAATATGGGAAATTACAGCTTGGATTTCATTTCGGGCACTCTGGGATTTGCTTTATCTGAAATAATCAAGTACTCATCGAGTGAATAGTTGAGATCTGGAACTCTCAGGGGTCCCTGAAATGGAGATGGTTTTAAAAAGGGTCCCCAGAAAATGGGGAATATTTGAATTCCATCCATCCATCCATCCATCCATCTTCTACTTATCTGGGGTCCGGTCAGGGAGGGAACTCTAGACGTCCTTCTCCCCAGCAACACATTCCAGCTCCTCCTGGAGGATCCTTATGGACCCTGCAACAGGATCCTCCAGGACCCCACAGGTTCTGGGTCTGTCCTGGGGTCTCCTCCCAGTTGGACATGCCTAGAACACTCCTGAAGGAAGTTACCCAGGGGACCTCATGATCAGTTGAACCACCTCAGTTGGCTCCATTTGAACCAATGGAGCAGTGGCTCGCCTCCAAGCTCCCCCTGGATGTCCGAGCTCCTCACCCTATCTCTAAGGCTGAGCTCCAGACACCGATTTTGGCCACTTATATCTGCAATCTCGCCCAAAGCTCATGACCATACGGGGGGGTTAGAACATTAGATGGACTTGAAAATTTAGAGCTCTGTCCCTCTTCCCCAACAAGAGTCTGGTACAGCAACACTGACCAACTCAACCGGTCCATCTCACGCTCCATTTTTCCATCACTCGTGAACAAGACCCTGGGAAACTCCTAAGCTTGAGAACCTCTGATCTAAACTGTATTTTGAGGTCAAATTAAAAGTGACGAGGGCTCTGGCAAAACAACGCAGGGTTGTCTGGAAAAACAGTTGGAAAGGTTGTAAAATCCTGCCTGTAAGTATTATAAACCTCTGATGAACCTTTAAACGCACGAACAGGTTACTCCAACTGGACTTCATGGGTCGCATCTTATTGTCTCACTGGTACCTTAAATAACGGGAGCCCACCAACACAGCTTTTAACCTATACCGTACCGTACCTCGGCTTCTTTTTCAGTCATGCATGATCCAGTGTGCTTCAGGGGTCAGATGGTGTATTTGAAGCCATGGGTGCTTATAGTTTTGTTGTATTAATATCACAAAACCACATGGTACATGAAAGTACATTTTTTTTTTTTAGAATATGGCATCACTTTAAAAGATAGAATCCATGATTCTGATAGCTAATCGTCCATATATAATCAGCAGAATGTCTTTGTTTGCCTATGAAAAAGGGTGACAAAGCCTCTTTTTGTCTTCTCTCACCGAGGTTTAAATTCAAATGACTCTCCCCGATCCTCGTTGACATTTTCAAGCATGCAGGCCGACAGTGAACTCACTGCTGACCGTTGTTGGCATTATTTTGTATTTTTCTTATTGTCACTCGTGCTACTTCTCTACCCTGCCTACGGCAAACTCACACACGCACACATATACATATAGATATATATAAACATATATAAAAAAAGGGCTCAGTAGCTTCCTAAAACAGTTGGTCTTTGTAGTTTTAAAAAAAGTGACTCAAATGGGAAGAAGTAGCGCATTTGTTGGGGACTATTTTTAGCGGTGGATGCATCCACACCGCTCTAGTGAGTATTTGCGGCAGCAGTGTGTGATTGACTCAAAATAAACAACGTTTTTGGACACCAGTGGAGCTCTATGGCACAGAGGAAGACGATATTTCAGGGTTACTCGTCGGACACTTTCATTGTGTGCACAGTAATAAGAAATATCTATCACTCTACGAGCGCTGACCCACCCCCAGCTCGCTGTTCACTCAGCTATGAACTTAAGTTTCAAAACACCAACAGATAAACAAGAGTGAGCTGGGAGGAACTTTTGTGGAGCTCCATAAATCACATGGTTATTAGGTTAGAAACAGTTTGCTGATATTTGACTGTCTGATGAGACAACCTCGGGGGGGGGGGGGGGGCAGTCCCTGATGCACAGGGTACATGCTTTCCTCAGGTCCTCAGTTTAATTGGATTTGTTCCGGGCTCACTGCACCGGTTCTGAACTATATATTTTGATGCCGTTGAAGCCGCTCATTCGTTACATTCACGTTTTATATTTGCGGGTCGGGTTACAGCTGGGATACCTTCAAAGGAATGATTTATCTGTTCACCCAGCGACTCCTCGTTCTGTTCATACGTTTGTTCTTATTCAACTTTGATGATCTAATCATATTTATTGACTCATAACTAACACGGACATGACTGATGAGTTTCCAATGAAGGCCCCTTCTTCTCCTCATTTTCAAGTCTGTTTGAAGTAGATTCTTCTTTCCTTGTCTTCTCACTTTGTGTGATTACTTGTGTTTAATACACTTCATTCTCAGTGTATATATATTCATGATTTTCATGATTTCATTAAAATGCATATTCTGTTCCCGTGAAGCTTTAATTGGTCGCGTGGGATGACTACATTTAATCATTGTCGTTCAGTGTTTACTTGTTAAGCCCAAAGTCGCGAGTCATAAGACGATGATTTGGTTTGTTGGACTCTAGTGAAGTCATTTGAGCCTCATTCCCTTTAACTGACAAATCTTTGAACTATTTTTCTCAAACTTTCTCTCCTGATAAGTTTCCTCACATCTGGTGATGCTTATGCAATTTGTCCGGGCCGATGATGAATGAGGGAAGTTTGCTCTGCCTCGACCGCGACTTGGAGCCACGCGGAGTCTGTCCTCCCTGCTCCCCGACACAGTTCACCTAACTGCACCTACTCTGCTCCGCTGCCACTACTTCGATACCCGCACGGCGCTCAACTCGGCACCGAAATCGAAGAAAAAATGACTATGGGCAACTCGACAAAGCGCTCTGTTTCTGACACGCTCCTGGTTGGGTGTTAAACCATGCGGAAGACGGAACAAAAACCACGGCGCGGGCGCGGACGCGGAGCTGCGCCCGATGGAGTCAAGGCCTGAGAGTTAGGTCTGCACACGCAGTATGAAGCAGTCTCGTCTCCTGGTGTGCTCTGGCAAACATTTGTGGTCACATGACGAATGATGTGCTGATGAAGTTATTTTCGGTCCTGTTTGTCCGTCTGTAAATTTGGTTACAGAAATGTAGGTCATAGACCAAAACAGCTTTCAAAGGATTTCCTCGTGAGATGGGAAAATATCTTTTGTAACAAACTGCTACTACTATGTCAAAACAGTATGTTGTGTCTGTGTATGTTGCGTTTGTGTTAGTATAAATTCAGATCCAGTATGACCATAACAGCACCACTTTCTATAAGTTCACTGGCTGCAGCTTTACTATTGGTTAATAAATCCTGTTGTATTCACTTTTCACTTTATTTGCCACCAGAGACGCTTTGTTTCTCTTTAATCATTGCCACCCCGAGAGGCAGATACTCTTTGAATGATTCTGTAGACAGGCGATGATTGATTTTTCAAAGTAATCCGAGTTATGTATTGTCAATACGGATCGGCCCCCTGAGTGGTAACATCTAAATCCACAAGGGGTGAAACTAAGTCAACTTGCACCACATAACTGACTAAAGCTTCTAATAAAGACTAACCAATGTGTAGCCCTTACGGACAGTAATCCAGCATTCAGATTTCATTTTGGTCTATCGGGATGCTGGATGAGTCCGCAAGAGAGTAACATCATTGGCAGACAGCGCTGGCATTCAAAGTGAAAATATAAATTCCACGACAGAATTGGGAAACCAGTCCTCAGCCCGCCCCCGTTTGGACACCTTTTATGGTCAAGTTCCTGGGGGAATGTGCCAGGTGTGGTATGGACGAAGAGGTTTGGAAAATGTTGGAAGATGCCGTTTGTTTTACTGAAATAAATACAACTAGAAAATTCCCACAGAAATCCCACACACAAGAGCAGCTAGCCACTAATTCTAGCGTTAGCTGCAAATGTTAGCAATTAGCATGCCTTTACTACCATGAGCACAATGAGAACGTGCTAGCTGCTCATGGTAGTAGAGCGTTAGCCGCTAATGTTAGCAATTACAGTACTGTGTCTTTACTACAGTGCTAACGCGCTAGCTGCTCATGTGTAGAAGGTTAGTTTGTGGAAGGTCAGTGTAGTAGGAATGTCCTAAATGAGCTGAATGTAGTGATAGAATTTTCATTTCTGTAGTACAGAAACGCTAACGCAGGCAACTCGTAGGCACTAATAAATACGGTATAGTTTACGGTATATACGGTATAGTTTTTCTAATATTACGGTAAATAGACATAGTTCTGCTTGATTTCACGGTAAAGGTCTGGCATTTTATTCCATGTTCTACCCTTTAGATCCACGTTTTTACCATCAAAAGATATGCTGTCGACATGAAAATACCAGTCGTTTCTGTATAAGTTGTCTTAAAATGACATATAAATAAAGGTTTTACTGGTTTTGTTGGTTTCAGAGCTCACATTTACTCCTTTAACATGCTCAGTAATGTCTTTCCACTGTTCACTCATAAAAAAATGTCTCTTAAGTCATGGATAAAACTCCGCTGTAAGTTAATTGACTGACTAATTGTTATTCCCCGCAGTGGGAGGGGCCGGTGTTTATGGAAGCAGGAGCTGGAGCTCCTCACAGGTTCAGACGAGGATGGAGAGCAGGCCGCCGTGACTGCCACGAGCCCAGATTTAAATGGGCCATGGCCTGGTGCTGAGTTGTTTTCTTGTTACTTAGTTACCTTTAAGTCACTATGAATTGGAGTTATTTTTCATTTTTCCTTTCGTTTCACTTTTGATTTTCCAGCCCGGTGTGCACTGTAAATACTCTGCACTAATCCTCTAAAGAAAATACAGAACCTGGACTCTTTCAAGGCTCCTTCCTTTTTTTTTTTTCTGCCTTCGCGGCTGAACCAACCTTCCAGTGCCTCATTAGAAAGGTATTACACGGACAAATTCGGAGGAGGCAGTGACCGGGTTCCAGTTTGCTCATGCATTCATGTCACAGTTGGCTTCATACGATTAGCAAATGTCCATCGGCGGCCTTAGGGAAGCCACTGGCAGCTAGTTTCCCTCCTCATATCGCTGTAGTTGTGTGTGTGTGTGTGTGTTTCTCGGTTTTGTATTCCGCTGGCCCGCAGCCTCACTTCACATAATAAACATCCTCCTCCAGCCTGCTGCGCTGCAGCTGTGCTCGGACCCTGCAGATGCCCGATGTCCACTAGCTGGTGGGCAAGAAAACAAGAAATCTGCCCCGCCGTCGTTAAAAAGCGGCTCCTAGCGCTCAGCGCCGCCCGAGCGCGGAGGTCAGGCCGCGACTGGCTGCCAGGTGTCGGGCAGCCCGGCTCGCTGTCATTAAACATAGCACACTAATTACAGGTATGTGAAAGGGTTCATACACATTAAAACACACATACGTACGCCGACAGGCATGTACGGGGATGCTGACTCATAAAAGAACACATGTGGACCAGAGAGAGTATTTTAAAGCGGTTCCTGTCCCTTGTGATTCAACTTTTAGGAGCACTTTGGAACTGTTTTGTGTCAGGAAACTGTTTTTTTCCTGTTTAAAACTGAATTGTGTCATGTTTGTATCTCACATTTGAGAACAACTGATTTGAGTCATATGCTCTATTCTTATCACAGGCTCATGTTTTCCCGTAAAAAAAAAAAAACAACACTAAAGCAACTCTCCACGGGCTCAGTCATAGGAATCAATGACTAAGTGATGAAAGGTTCAAACACGAAACATATGGAAAACGAATTTGACATTCAATGAACTCCAAAGTAGCTGCATTGACTGCGTGTTTACTCTAGATCAGATGAAAGACTGATTCATTTATGTTATGATATATTCTAATACCCCCCCCCCCGCTTATGCTTCAACCGAGGGGAAGTGGTGACAGCTGGTTGCAAGCTGAAACTTCACCACTAGTCGCAACTGTGGTCTACGAACTGCACCTTTCATTCTTCATCGACTACCCTTTTCTGGGGTGAGGTCGCGCGCGACTCAAGCTTACTTTTTTGGCGCCAAATCATAACAGACGTGATGTCATGACACTTTCCGTGCAGAGCAACTCCAGACTATCTGCCTAGGGACGGCAAAACAGCTACTTGGATCCGACACGATGTTGGGACGTATAATGTGAAGCACAGGTAAGTCTACGTCAGGCAAGATACTTGCTTTCTGGCGCCGCTCTAACATACTCTGAACGGTTTCCGTTGAAACTATTCCCGCAGTTAAAAAATATTCCCATGAGGACCGCAGGCAGATAATTCTGGATGTTGCTTCTGGGAGTGTCTTTTGTGCTCTCTGTGATGGAGCAAGTACTGGTGCTGAAAGCCCGGCGAGCAGACTTTCGCTAGTGTGCAGAAGAAGCATCTTTAGTCGAAGGAGTGGTTTTGTGGCTTCCTCCCATTAAATGCTCGACTTGTTTTGGCGTCACGAGAGTGGGAGTTGACAACCTTGATAATGTTCGGCATGACTTTGAAATACAACATTACTCAATCTGGTTCATGACCGATTACCTGCAAAACGCAGCACGTCTCTGCTGTTCTTTGCGCTTAACCAAACGGCAAACGTTAGCATCGTCATCGCGAGCATGTTAGCATGCCGATGTTAGCAATTAGCTCAAACAACCTTACGTAGTCTCCATGACCTCGGGCACAGGTTTCTGAAGCCCAGCACAGTGGCTCTTATTCTTGTCATCCGACATGAAGATCTGTCTTTGGCTCTACAGACAAAAACTTGCCAACACTGACGACGCAAAACACTAGCCGTCGACAGGTTCAATGCGAATACTGTACGTTTCATAGACCGCGCATGTACCTGTGCGTGCAGGGAGGATGGAACTCTCAGTTGAAGTGGAACGCGTGTACCGTGGATGGCTCCATATGGGGAGGTCGTTCCGCACTCGAGGGAGCAACAGATCAGCTGTGAATGACTCCCCTGTCTGACATTTCCAGCACACAAAGATGAGGAAGGCAGCTGGATCATGGGAAAGCTGGAGGGGAATAATGATGTGCAAGCTAGGGTTTCACGGGAGAGCCGGGCTGTTTGGTGGCCACCTGTTTCTGAGCGGGATACTGCGCGCATTCTGTAATGCTTTGTGGTCTCATGGCTGAGGGAACTCGTCCCAGTTGTTCGACAACTTGACAACAAGCGCCTGTACAGTTGGATCTTTCCCTCAAGTCGTGGCGAAGTTGTGTTCGTGACCTAATTGCCTCGGTGCTGGAGTTACGCGCAGAACCAGATCACAGAGATAAACCAGCTTCCATGATGATCCCCCTGCCGCTGTCGGTCCCCGGTGAGCTATCAGTATCCGAGAGCATAATTTCAAATCTGCAAATCTCCTCTCCATTGAGAGGCAGCGTCCGCTCCCCTGGGCGCGAGCCAGCCGCTCTGTTACCTCAGCTGGAGACGGGGGGAATTCAGCCAAGCCATTTGTCTCCATCAGCAGAGAGATATGTCTCCGCAGGATAAAGCTCGGTGATCCAGAACAGCTCATACGGCTCGGAGTTTGCAAAATAACACACCTCGCAGAGCTACTGGCTTTTTTTTTTTTTTTTTTTTTAAAAGGTGCTGAAAGCCAGTGTTTAGTTCAATTATAGCCAGAGTGAAGGATTGAGGGTTTGCCGAAAGGCTGCACTTTTGTGGGCAGGAAGCAGGGGCTGTTACATCAGTGTCAGTTTGTCAATATTGGCCTTTAAATAAAAATTGGACATCAGCCAGTTAAGATTTTAGAATGGAAGCGATGATGGGACTTTTCAGGATGGAGTTCGAACACTGACAAACTGTTGGTGCCAGTCGTGGTGAATAAACTCATCGCGGCAACTAAAGTGGAACCATTGATTCAGTTTGTCAAGCAGCGAGACTCAGTCAGTTCCAGTTCTTTCAGAGTGATCTAAAGCCTCGACTGTTATTTTACACCAAATGTGTTAAGAGACGGAGTCATTCCAGTTCAGGAATGCGGAGGAAGATTGGACTCTCTAATCCTACCTGTAATGTCATTAGTCTGAATGATGTAAATGACGTCACTGATACTGTTCTACTGTGATTTCAGAGCTGATTTACATACAATGGACATGAAAACGACAAAGTATCAGCGCACACGTGTCGATCGGAGCCACAGAGCTCCGCGGTTGTCCAAAAACAATCGCGACCGCCGTCAACGAGCCAAACCGTTGCACCTGCTGCTCACCGGCGCCTCAAATGTGGATTAATCCACCGCTGAAAGTAGTCCCGAACAAATGATTAATCCCTCCTGTTTGACGAACATTTGTTAAAAACGGCTGCGAGCGGCTGTTTCGGTAGATTTGTCTACAAATAATACATTCGCGAGCTGTTTGTGGAGATGCGGTTGGCTCGGGGGCCGAGAGCTACAGACAGGTTAGAGCAGACAGACAGGCTGACACAGTGTCGGTTTGGGTTTGGCGCGTGAGATTCGTTAAGAGAAATTGAGGCTTCGACTTTGATCAAACAAGTCAAAATCTGTGTGGCGGGTCAATATTTGGCCTTGTGAAAAGTTCAAATATCGGATGATGTGCTATTCATGCAGCCTTAACTGTGCTGAGGCTAAAAATAAATATTGCTACAGGAAAGGGAAAGGCATTAGGCACTGCAGTAGTGTTGGGGAAAAAAAGGTATAGAGTGTCCAAAATATATGCTCACGCTCTGGGGATGATGTGTGAGAAACAGAACATGAGGGTGGTGATAGAATAGAAGTTCAAGGGGTCGCCAGAAACATAAGGAATCATGGTCTGGGGACATGAATATTCACTGTGTGATTCATACATGTCTGGACTGTTGACCTCATGCTCTGGACCGCGGTGCTGGAAAACAGTTATAATCACATCGTCCTTGGGCTCTCTCACTAGAGAGACAGAAAACCGATATTGTTAGCCTTTCAGAACCTTTATGTACAGACTCGAACGCAGCGATATTTCTGTCTGCCAGCTTAGAGTTAGAAAAAGAGAAGAAAAAAAAGAAGAAGAAGAAGAAGAAGAAGAGGCAGAGGAAGGACACCATCTATAATCCACTTCACCAAATACCTTAGTGGTTGATGTCAGCCGCAGAAAAAACACAGCATCTGATCCAGCGATCCATCTCTCTGTAAGGAGGTCACACACTGTCCTTCAAAAGATATACTGCATACACAGTGTGTCTGTGCTGCATGCTCTAATCTTAGCAGCGGATTGTGAACTAGACTGGACTGGTTTGTATGTTGAGACTCAACACAAATACACTCTGGAGTTCCCATACACATCGATTCACGGCATCTATCGCCAAATATCAAAACTGTGCCTTTGCCTTTACTGAATTCAGGCTGTAGAACCTTAATAAGAGGGAGCGCGGGTCGTTGAAACACTGCTCCTTCAGTACAATATGAAAGTCTTAGGGTGCAGTACCACTAACAGCCACCAGATGCTGGCTGCATCATGTCCCCTGGCAGGCAAAAGACTGGCTTGTTCAAAATGCAAAAATCAATGTCTTCATTTTCCAACTTCAAGACTTCATGGTTTAATGAGGTAATTTCAGCTCCTCTTTCTCGAAGGTTAAAAAGAGGCCGGCAGCCAAATGCACGCTCACCCAGGCCACCTTTTTTGGCACCGGTCGCCAACAGTTACTAACCTGACTGCACCAGATGGTTTACAAAGAACCATCTGGGAAGCCGTAGTTGGAAAGTGTTTGGGGAAGGGCAGGCACTTTCAACAAATACTTGGCAGGTGATTGGGTAAGCCATCTGTCTCGGTGTTTATCGTGGGTGAACCAATCAGATCAATGAGCACTTACTGAAGCCAGGAAGAAGAGCTGAACACAGCCAGAATTAAAGAATGTTGCATCCAGAAAAGTGGTCCAGTGCTCTTCTTTGCTTTTTGTCCGTAACCAGGCCAACCAGGGCAACCTCGCATGGTTAGATAGTTGCGGCTGTAAGGATGACACATGCCACATCCGCGTACAATTCATAGTCTGGAATTAGCAATTAACCTCCAGAGTCATGTATCCCAAGGCGTCATCATTTCCTGAGCTCCAAAGAACAGACCTTTGGGTTTTAGATAAGTGGAAGGTGCAAAGCAAACAACTCAACTTCTACTCTCAGGCCTCCACTCACACAGTTCAAAGGGAAGTGGTAATCGAGGTCCATAAGTCAGAGACTGGCTACCATTTAATGCATTCCGAGCAGATTTGTAATATCTGAGCGTATCACTTAAGAGTAGCGCCTCGTCCTCTCTCCGCCGCTCCCCAGTCGCCTCTCTCTGCTAATGGATCAACAGGACCGGGGTGAGGGAGCCACACCTGAGCCGGGAAATAAACTTCCGGGAGCTGATGGAAACCATCTGTCCGCAAACAAGCATTTTGATGCATAACTCGGATTCCCAGGTTGCCCGTCCGACAAGGGCGTGAGCGGCAGGGACCTCGTTAGTGAAAGAGCGAGGCCTTTTGGGAGGCAAAAAAAACCCAACATTGACTTTCTATGGAAAACAGGAAGACTGCCAATGAGATCCCAAAGTGAGGGGAGAAAGAAAGGAAAGGGATGGTGTTACGAGGCAAAAGCTGTGAAGCTAAAATCAACCTGACCTCCATGGAGAAGGAGGTTAAGGATGATGAACTCATCCTTAACTGCTTACAGCTGCTGGAAAGGTAAAGAGATCCATTATCGGATTATATTATCAGAGAAATAAAACTGATAATTAAAGACAGGATGTATAGGCTGGGCTCGGATCAAAAATCTGGCTTCTGCCGTGATGTCTCGTGGCCTCGCGTGACCTGAAAATGAAACCCAATTCTTCTGCTATAGGTTCGTAGAATAAAGAGAGACAGGGGTGGGGGGTCCGGTCCAGTGAACTGAAACCGCACACGACTACACAGGCCAAGCAGACATGCTCAGCCCAGGCCAACTGTCGGGACTGTCACTGACAATTCATGTGATGCTAGCAGCCTGTTTGTGTTATCATACTCCCCTTGAGTAATGAAATGATGAAGCTATGTTCGCGCCGGGCTGTTTGCCTAGCTCAGTGGAAGCAAAGCAGTCGGGCCAATATGGGAAAATATAGCCTAGATTTCCTCCAGGCTATATTTATATGAGGGGATTCAAAGACTGAAGACATTATAAGTTTAACTAATTATTATCTACTTTGGCGTAAGCTGCTCTTTACATAACATTGGATGTCACATTACATAATCCTGGATCAAATGATTATGTAATGGGATGTCAGACCAACTCGTTTAGCCTCTTTAGCTCATGGTTTAATGGCTCACACCATCTCGTATTTCCAGTGAAGAAATGCTGTCTGGTACTAACCGCGTTAGCGGCTGCCATTGCTGTTTACCTTCAAACAGTCAGTTGAACCGCGCCCGATAACTCGTGCCATTGCTGCCAACACTTCCTGATAGGATGCCGATTGGTCTGAGCCACTGTGGTGCCGGACACAAGTGTATATGTCTAAGCTGGGCAAGACGGGTCTCGCAAATTGGACTTTGATTGCTTGCCAACATGTTTGCCATATTATGTTGGCAGCCCAGCTCTGCTGCCCCCAAGTGGCCAAAATTGTAAAAAAATTCAAACTAAAAATCAATTTTCAGTCAATTCATCAATCATCATCAATTTTTAGTTAACCATACTGTGAGAATTGGCCTACCACTGGTATGTCGGTATACCCCAGCCAAAAGAAACTATGGTAAGCTCCATGTAAAGATCAACTCTTTGCTCCACGATCATTTCACGCTCTGCAAAACTGAGACAGACGGAGGCAAAACATATTTGGAACAAAAGCAAAGACGATTCCAGGCGCTTCTCGGCTCCCAGATGAACCGTAAAAGATTACACAGGACACACGCTTACATATGTGCAAATCAAAAACCGATACAGGTAGTTCATTATCAAATATGGGATGCTCATGGGGAAGCAGATGGCACAGCAGGCCTTCGAGTGTTGGGAGTTAAGCGGATGCATCTCCGAAACACATGGACGCCTTGTGAGCAATGTAGCAGAGAAGCCTGGATGAACATATGGAGAGGGGATCACAGGGACTGACGCCAGACAGACAGACAGACACAGGGAGACAGAAAGGAAAAAAGGAAGAACATGCTCCAACAACTCCAGCAACACCTGCTTCAGGTAGGAAATTCCACCCATACAGATACGGGTTCCAGTCTTCATTCATCTGATTTATCAGTTTAGTATCTGTTGAGAGAGTCTCTGCCTTTCCTTTCTCACCACAGAGACAGTATCCAGGTCAGACCTCCGTGATGTGGACGCCAAAGAATGTCCACTGTACAAGCTGTTCACGCTTTCCACCAAAGACTTGTTGGTGTTTTGTAAGCCATAATTCTGCCCCTGTTTCTTTCCATTATCATCTCCTGAGTCTTGCTCAGCAGGTCAGGACCTCATCTTCCTCCAGGTAGACCTTTTCATTGGTTTCAGTACAGCACGGGACTCAATACACAGCCCTGGGGTGTGCCAATGTTAAGGATGAGGCGTATCCGCCCATCCTCACCACCTAGGGTCTGCCCTAGGAAGTCAAGGGCGATGCTTTGAGCTTCATGGCCATTCATTTCCAGAAGAACACCAACTCAACTTTGCAACTAGATCCAAAAAGATGGCCAAACAACTGTTTCGTGTGCACATATGTCCTTCATTTTGGCTTTGACATCATACACCATGAAGCAACCGACGCCAGACCCACACCGCACGCCACAGCCAGCTGGCCAATCCCTGTTTAGCTTCAGTTACAGTCAGGCAATAGGCCCCTGCTGCTTCACTCTTGGCCCGTAGCGATCACTGATTACACCTTTGCTTTGCATTGTTACGTCATTCATAGTTAGCAAAAATCAACTCAGTCAATACAGAATTTTGGCTAATCTTGGGGAAAAACAGCCGACATGCTGGCCAGCTCTGCAAACAAACGCCATTCCAGAACACGACGACAGCGACAGAGACGAACGGGCAAGCGCATCGCGGTCAAAGTCTTTCTGGGTTGTGTTTCAGAAAACTTTTTCGATTAGATTAAGAGCAACTCAGGACGAATACCATGGTAACTGACTGAGTGCCTCTGTCCTTCCTCCCACTTACAGAGCCAAAAATACTGCTTTATTTGCTCGTTGATTCAGTCTGTATGAAAGTGGATACTGAAACACATCTGTGGCGTCGTCTGATGTGCACTGTGCTGTCTGTGTCACTCTTGCGTCGTGTCTCTTCCGACTCCGAAAGGTCCGGCATGCTACCGTGTTAAAAAGGAGGGAGTGATTAGCTCAACAGGACACAGGTGTGTCACTCCTGAGCCCTCTCCCCTGCAGCTCATGCACCCCGCCCCCCTCCACAACATTAATTACCAAAACTTTACTGTCAGAATCACTCAAGTTCATATATTACTCAGCAGAATACTGCATATCCTTCATGCAAGTGGAAGTTCTTAAAAATCGGTATTAAGCTTGATAGATGTGCGATCAATGAATTACTATCACTCTTGATGGGATTAGTCACACTGGATGGAATAGAGTTCTTATGATATTGGAGCAGCTGCAGAGTTTGAAAGAGAGACTTTTTAGGCTGTGTGTGTCGTCTGAACGTGCTTTAACAGCAGACTGCTTCAATTTATTACATTTGTTGAAGTTGCTGAAACAAATCCGCGGAAAATGGAGTCAGAGGAGCGCCATCAAAAAGAATACATCTGTAAAAGAATAAAAAAAAATAAAAGATAAAAAACCAAACTATGAATTATAAGCATTGTCACTTTCACATTTATTAATTTATTTTGTATATACTGTATATAGTTTTACATTTCTTTTTGAATAAATAATTTTTCTGTATATTTAAGAATATATATATATATATATAGTTATACTCAAAATCGCTGCTTTAGATTCACATAATACATTCAAACTATTAATCAAACTATTAATTTCAGCAATGTGGTAACCATGAACCTGACCTCATGCACCCCATCTGAGTTTGGTCTCCACCAGCCAAACATGTCACACATTTTCACCTCCATTTCTAGCCCATTAATAACGCTACGCTAAATGCTAACGTCTTGCACACGGTTGACCATGTAGGGGTAGTGATGCAGGCATAAACCTTTATCCTTTATCCTTTAAGTTACCCTGGGAATTGTGCGGACATGTGTGCCTGCTGAGGTTAGCGTCGATGCTGCTAGCATCAGTTAAAAACAGAGCTGCAGAGTTCCCCGATTTAGAATAAGAACAAAGAGCGGCATTCAAAGTTTTCTGGATGGAAAATATGTTATTGCTCCTCTTCCAACTGGCTTCAGTCAGTCACTATGTTATGTGGTGCGTCGATCTGATTTGCTGGCCTGGCCTTTTTTTGAAAGTGCCTGTCCTTTCCAACAACGGCTTCTCAGATGGTTCTGTGCAACAAACCATCATGCGCTCTGACAGGTCACCATATCTCTGCAGTATAGTAGCCGATGGTCAAATAGATGCTCCATTAACAAAAACATGTTCTACACGAAGCCGTCACAAGCGGTTGTTAGCTTAGCTTAGCATAAAGACAGGAAACGGGGGGGGAAACTCCTAGCCTTGCTCTGTCTGAAGTTAACAAAATGCAACTATCATCGCCTCTAAAGCTCATTAATTAAACTCACTAATTGTACAAAAACCAAACGGTGTAAATAGGACAATTTGCTGTTGCATGGATGATTGTGACGGACTATTTATTTATTTATCTTTTTGCCTCTGAGCAGTTGCCAGGCAACCGGTGCAGACTCCAGGGAATTTCTGTGCCTGACCAAGAAATAGTCCAGGATGTAACCCGCCGCAGAACAGCCAGAAGAGACGAAAAAATCAAAAAGCCACTGCCCCAGTGACACTTCTCCACACAATACTTTCCACAGCGTCTACAGCTAAGTTTCATCACTCAGCAGCCTGGGCCTCGTTCGCAATGAATCAGCACCGATACGGCATCTCCAGACACGTTTCAGAGACGACGCGGAAAAGACGGGCCGAGCCACGCGAGTCATCCTTCATACACCGAGAACACACGCTCATCTGACATGTCTGCACAGCGCTTATCAGTCGGTAATAACTGGGCGATGACGTGCAGGGGAGGCTTTGAAAACAGGGCTCACCGTGCACACAGCAGCGGGCTGCAGACTCTCGAGTCACCAGATTTCTATGATAGCGCGTTAATATGTTTCAGTGATTTACTTATGATTCGTGAAGGAGTGGGCGTGCTGATTGGCAGGGCCACGCGTTTCTTTCCTGGACGCTCCACAAAGTAAATATCAAAACCCTGTCACTGGCACGGCGATGGTTATTTCTTTGCGACTCGCTCGCTGTGTCGGGCCAACTGATGCTCTGCACACTATCTAACATAGCCGCAGAAATGCAGTTTTGTAAAGAAGACACATGAACCGTCAGGAATTAGGATGATTCATTGACTTGTGGTGGGCCAACTTGAGCTAGGCAGCGGCGTTTGGATGTGTTCCTGGCCAGCAGAATGATGAATCTCTGAATCTCCCTCTCTCTCTCGCTCGCTCTCTCTCTCTTGTCTTACAGCCATCAGCCTGTGTTTAATGTTTCCTTCCTCCGCTGCCAAAAAGATGTCTCCAATAGCGCTGAATCCCACATTGTGCTCAAAAGCAAAGCGTCCGCCGAGCGCCAGGGCACCGGCGAAAACACTTACTCCATGTGTCAAGGGGTCAGAAGGCTAAGTGGGCTTAATGTGCAAACAAGCATGGCCGAACAGCTAAGTAGCGTCTGGGGGGGGGCTGGTGGGAAAGCTAATATGAAAATCTATCAATGAAATGAAATGTTTCTAAGGATAATAGAGCATGGGGGGGGAGAAATGTCAGGCGTACATTCAAAACACATGGGAGGTATTTGAGGGAAGCCTGGATGATTGAGCTCCTACTGGTGCCTTGAAAATGGGCTTTCTCCAGAGGTTTGGTCTGATGTGAGAGAGAGAGAGTTGGGAAGGGAGAGAGAGAGACAGCAAGACTAGACTGTGCGAGTGTGTGTGAGTGTGTGTGTGACTTCGTCTCCAGAGGACTTAGGGGACAGAGCCGAGGGACGCTCAATCACATCCAGCTGTTGAGCTGTTGCGCTGATGGATGGGAAGGACCGGGCATGTGTGTCCATTTACTGAGAGAGTGACGCGCACACAAAGAGACAAGCGGCACAAACACAGGCTGGCTCTCCACTGTTTTTTTTTTTTTTCTTGTAGAGTTTGGCAAAGTCCAACCTGTCATATTAGAAATACGGAGTAGAAATGGAAAAATCCAAAGAACAAGTCTCTGAAAAAGTTCCTGTGCTCGCGTCAAAGAAAATGTTCTGGGCAGTTCAGATGTAACGGCGGATGTATGTCGTGGGGTTGAGCCACGCTTACCTTGATTACATTTCATATACAGCTCCAACAAGCCATAGTGTCCAAAGTCCAAACGATTCTTCCGGAAGAGTTTCTCAGAGCTGGTGGGTTGAACAGTCATCGTGAGGCTACAACAACAGACTGGCAGCGAGTGGAGGAGGAAGCCAGGTAGCAGCAGGAGGTGGTAATCAGGTGAATGAGGAACAGGTGTGGATGAACGGAAGACTCATCACAAAGACTCTTGTTTTAGCTTAGGTTCATGCAGACTTTAGCTTTAGCTCACATGCTACCTATTCAAATGACCATACGGTTTCAAACGTAAGAGACGGCTGCAGTGTTACCCGACACACTTGTGCTGACCAACCAGCTGGATCCCAGATCAAGCCACATTAAGTTTACTGTCACATACACAATCACGCCGGAATTCATTATCTGCATTTAACATATCCTAAGTAGGCTATTAGGAGTAGCGGGTATAGCCAGGTGTAAGCCAGAGTCTTGGTCATGGGCACTGACCGACAAACCGAAACCCCCCGCAACCATGGGGAGGAACTCCACACAAGAAGGCCGTCCTCCAGTCTGGATTCAAACCCAAGACCATCTTGGTGTGAGGGCTAACCACTGAGCCACCGTGTAATTCACCCGGCTTGGTGATCTTGCTTTGCAGAGGTTGTAAATTCTGGTCCTTAATCTCCCTCTGACATGAAGTTGGAAGTGTGGACAAACTGCAGAATCATGCGAGCGAGGGTCATGAAAATGCTAAGGCTGTTATGATGGTAAAAAAAAAAAAAAAAAAAAATCTGTGGAGGTCCATCATATTTCCACACTTCCAAGGGAGTGAACTCGCCACCATGATGAGAATGACCTCAGTCTTTGACCAGGTCATTCACAGTTCAACCTGGCCTCAACGGAGTTGAGTTGAGTTTCCTCTTTTTTCTCAGCCTCAGTTGACTTTAAATTACATTTCGCCATTAAAATGTCTCATTGAATATGAGATTAACATTTATTTTGGTATTCGCAGGCTCAATGTCAAAATGACAACACAGATAAATCAGGGTATTTCCTCTCTGCGAGGGTTGGAATTTCAACATGTGGATGACCTGAGGCCAGAGGAATCTTTGTTGGCCAGCCGAAGGTCATCATGCAGGCATTCCGTCAACCAGAGAAGGAAACCCTATGTTTTCCAGTCTGGTATTTCTTTTTACTTTAGCAGGTGCAGGGCTTGCCAACAGTGGAACCTCCTGAGGCAGTTTGGGAACAGTTTGGGATGCTGTGTAGCAGTGTCGTCACCCACGCAAGGAAACCCAGTGTTTTTGAGTGTGTGTCCAACACAGGTGGAAGGCTATCCAACCTACGCACTTCATCACCGAGAGAAGGAAACCATGTGCTAGACAAATCTCGTGAAAGTATCGTGCAGCATCAGCAGGCGGATGGCTTGGAGGCATTGGAACCTCACAAGCCATTACGCTGACAGACGGGGACATCAAAGAAGCAGAGAAGGGAACCTTATGTTTTGTAAATCTGCGTACTTCCTCTCATCAGTGTCTTCAATATGAAGCAGTCTTAGCAGGAGGAGGTCTTGGAGTCATTGGAACCTCCCGAGGCAAGAGGTTGGGATGCTTTGGGATCAGCGTCATCATCCCAGAGAAGGAAACCTTTTCAAATCCGCAACGACCTCAGCAAGAGCAGGGCTTGTGGCAGTGGAACCTGCTGAGGCGACAAGTTGGAATGCTTTAGTTCAATAATCTTATCCAGAGAAGGAAACACAATGTCTCTCAAATCTAAGAGACAGGCTGGGACATCAAACGGCCCACTTCATCATCCACAGAAGGAAGCCCAGTGAGGGAAACCCAGCACGTCATCAGCGGATGGGGGGGGGCTTGAAGGCAGTGGAACCTCCTCGGCAAGAAAGAACACAGAGTAGCGGTATTCCCCTGGGGGTGTTATCGGCTCTTTGTAGATGTAGAGACATGGCTGTGGGATTTCCGCAAAACTGTTCAGGCCATTTAAGAAAATGTGTTGTCAAGCTCCTAATTTAATGTTTAAGGAAGTGAGCTGGAGGAGAGGAACTAACTAACTCAGCCTTTTTAGGTCCAGGTCCTGGTTTTTGGTATCGTTAGAAAAGACTCAGAAGAGACTCTGCTTCATACTCCTCAAATTGTAATGTTAAAACATGTTTTATTTAAAAAATACACTGTAAATATGGAATAATGATAATACATATGAGATATTGAACTTTTTCGGAAAATATATTTTTAATTCAAGTTTCATAAGGAACAACACCAGGAGCTAACCTCAGGAGCTGAGTTTTGATTGAAATTAAATGATGGCTGGTGTGTCACCTGAATGCCAAATTAATCACACACGGCCCCATTGCCTCCTAAGTTACCATATGTTTTCTGACAAGCAACGCAGCTATTTTTAACACAGTGCTCACTCCACGTAACACTGTGTCTCCTTCAGAAAACTTCGCGGGGAACAGTGAGGGCAATATGCTCAGTGACTCTCCAACTCCAATCCAAACCCCTTAATGGATAGTGGATGGTGACCTCTCGGGTGAGCATGGGGGTTAGCTTTTGCCTTACACACATGGGGGTGGATGCCGTGTGGCCTAGCACGAGTTTCCCATCCACCGCCTCCATCTCCAAAACCATGATCAAAAACAGGTACTAAAGTCCTAAAGATTATGTTACTGGGTTTGCTACCTGAGATTTAGTTTCTTTTTACGCCGGTGTACTTTGACACTTTTGGTGCCTCAGGGTGTCAGTGACCGTGTCCTGACTGGCAGGTATAATTAGCCCACGATCAAATCAAACACTTCTAACACCCCGTCCTCTCTAATTAAAGTAGATAAAGGGAGATCCGTCAAGAGGTGCCGCGGCATTTCTCCCGCACTGACAACCAACCTCTCAGCAGACCAATAAACATCTCCGCAGCCCACTCGGTGAGGCCCGGCTTCATGAAAAACTAAAGAACTTTGTGGAACTGCTGTGGTAATCTTTCATTCTTTCATGATTCATTTTAAATTTATACTGACTGATTAATGTTTTAAAACTCAACAAAGAATTTCAGGGGTACTCATCAGGAAAATAAATAATTGAAGCACCAAGTTGCAGTTAAAAATCTCTAGAAGAAGCTGGAGGTCCTTGAGTTTTGATGATTTTACCGACACATAATTCAGACCTTCTACTTTTCTTGATGTTTTTCTCAGAATTGAGAGATTTTTTTTTTTTTTACTCAGCTTTAATAATCTCACTCAGAGCACAGCATGCCTCTGAATGGGGGTACAGTAAATGTGCCTCCAGAGGTCTAGCCTTGCCTCACCTCAGCAGGACAGATCCAAAAGTGAGCTTTAGTCCAGGCGGGTGGGCAACACCCTGCTGGGGGGTGGGGTGTTTGTGTGGAGGTATCATCTCTTTCCCAGCAGGGGTGTGGTGCATTCACAACCTGGGCTGATGACAGGAAACCCAGGTGACCGCTGCTCACTTGACCCAAGTGCTGACTTGTTATTAGAGCGATATCACAGGGCATGTAAACAAGCGCACCCTGTTGTTTGGCCCGGGTGGGGCTTACCTAAAAAGGCCGTACAACACGGGGGTCAGATCATTTACAGTACGTGTGCTGCTCGAAATGTCAGCCAGTCTGTAGCGTCCGTGATGAACCTGCCTCCTGAGCGGAGTCGATCAGTCTGTCTTATCGGGCGTCTGGAGTGGAGCAACCGCTTCGGTGTGGTGAGACAGGACATTACACGACTGCCATAAAGAGCTACTAACTCATCTACGGGAGTTTCATTAGTCTGGCTTTCAAGACTTTTAGTCCTGTCATGGTTGAGAAGCTGTTCCGGAGGAAGCCAGTGATGTTGACACAGAAAAATAAAAGCTATTTGTACACAAAGACAAAGTGCCTTTGCTTCCCGAAATCCAATGAGCACCATTCATCACAGACTTGAAGGGTTGGTGGAACCCATAAAGTAGCTTTTCTCAAGCATTACAGGTCCGTGACTTCTAACAGGATCCTACGAGATCCATCAGACTCATGCTGTTCAACCAAGTACTGTTCAAAGTCACAAATAGTAGTCGTAGTGCATAGAATGTGAAGCATAATCCAAGCATGAACTGATCAATTATTTTGTTTGGTCCACTGAATCAATGATCATCTTTGTTTTCTAATGTTGATATTCTGATATAGCCATTGCTAATATGGCTTAGGGTTAACTATTAATACCATGCAACAAGATTAAGACATCGCAACTATCAATACCAGTAGATTCAATCAAATTCCCTGTTTAACCGCCAAAACGTGACTGAATCTGCCACAGAAACAAGTCGCTACAGGGCACGAATATCCAGCAAAAGCTCGTAGGGCTGGATCTGAAAGTAATGTAAGAAAGAGTCTTATTAGAGTTCTTAGAAGCTCCAAAAAGACTGCATTAACCTTTGAAATCCAACATCATCCAATCCCATTTCAAGGCCCAGACATGAGCCGCGGTGGAGGAGTTTAAAAACAGGCCGCGTTATCTTCAGAGCATTCAAAGACGAGCCCCAAAGTGTCTCATTAAAAAGAAAACCTCCCCAAATTGAGTTTACTGCCTCCATTAAACATGTCACCTACTCCGACCAGAGCGAGGCTCCGAGCCAAAGGGAGCAGTTGCCCGTGGGGTCTCCCATTTGTTGCTGGCCCGTGGCCTCATTGCAAAGGCACTAATTACGTCTGCCCCATTCACAGCTCCCATTTACATGCAGAGTTCAGGGGGAGTTCATTTGGTTTGACAGGAGCTCATCGGTAATGGAGGCTGTTCCGTTGTACGAAATCCAAAATGGACTTTAATCGTTTTGTTGTTGCCGTTTCAGGCTGGAGGTGATTTGGCTGAGAGGGGAAGATGCGAGCTGGAATGGTACCTGATTTTATTAGCGCAATGTCTTTTACTTATTAAGAAAAGCACTGTTCCCCCGTCTCTTTGTACAAATGAAACGTTGACTTCATAAGCAATAAAATGAATTGTTGCTCAGTTGAACACGCCCCGAGTTTTGGGTTGTTACGGCCTTATTTGGTCTGCTGTGACAAATAGCTCATGGTGACTAATGTTAGATGTCAGATAGTGTTGTGAAACCGACATTGCTGAATCAGTTCACTGAGTAAACACATGTACGATAGATCACTGGGAGACATGGTTGTTATTTTCTTGTGGTCGAGTTCCCCTTGGTCAGCAAGTGCAACGCATTCTTTTTTCTCTTTTGTCTCGTGGGAGCAGCAAAAACATGACTTCATATAAGAGATGTGATCAGATGAGCTGGGTTCAGACACAAAGGGTCATTTCAGACCCATGTATTTGCTCAGACTGTGTGAAAGCGGAAAAGAACCTGTAAATATAAACATAAATATTCTTTTCTGTCATTCAAATCCAGCTCACTCGATGCATATGAAGTCATTTTGGTCATTGGTTTGCATCCTGCATCAATTAATGCATTAAATAATGATGAGTCATGCATTAGTTATGCATTTCTTAGTATACGATACTACATATGCTTAAAAAAAAGTGAAGTTTTTCCCGGCTGCTTGATGGCGGCGCCGTTTGTGAGCTGAAAACCAAAACAATAAGCTAAAAGACACTAAAATGCTGCGTGGAGCCGAGGGTGATAACTTTTTGTGCGTTCATCTTTACAAGTGGCATCTTTCACATTACAGTCATCTGATCTATTGTTCTTCAAAGTATAACTCTTGGTGCCGTTTTTAAGCTAATGTCTCTCAATGATGTGTTGTAATATGTTGACGCCTATTTAAGGGCATGCTTTACATGACTTCAATAATGTTACAAACCATGTAACACCATTTAAAAAGGCTCATCTGAAGCTGTTAAAACTTTGATTTCAATTTTATTTCTAACAGAAGCTATCTAGACTGTACTGTTCATAATATTGTTTACAGAGACCCAACAATTCCAACCATGAGCAAGCACTTTGTGACAGTGGCGAGGATACTTTAAATGAAATGAATGATGAAAGTATGGTTTTGGAGAATGAGAGGGGCGATAATCAATATAATATCTGCTTTTATCGTTGCCCAGGTTACATCATCCTTATTATCATACTTGTGCCACCACAATATGTAGCTATTAGAAGAATAAAAGCAGGCTGTGATGGATTATCTTACAGGACCAGAAATGATTATTGTTAGATTTATGTCACATTAAATTCATCACAAACTATAACAAAGTGATAAAATGGTAATTTGGTGTAAATGATGCAGAGGTTTTCTTGTAAGTGATACTCAACCGTCCACTGGGACCCTTTGATTGTGAGTGCTTCCTGTCGCCGGGCCTTCTGGGAAGTATCACCCTGCACTCCCACAAGCCCCTGCTGTCACTCCACCAAATTCACCTTGAGACTACTTCATAAGGCATTCATTAGCCGCCTATTAGAGCCGCGCAGCTCCACCATCTTAACTGTCATCACTTGGAGCGAGACTAGCAGGGACTCCAGACAAAACATGACTCACTTTTCCACTGTAAACATAATAGGCCTCCATGAAACTCAGTGTTCAGCACATTAACACCAGTCCTTCCTTTGGATCTCAGAGATAGAGAGAAGAAATGAAAGCTCGTAGAATTCACCTTAATCCATGTAAAAACACTCAATTAAATTGTGATTAGACTTAAAGAGATACAGATGAAAGCGGCTACTGGGAATACGCTCACGCGCCTGCTGGAAAAACAGTAATAACTGGGAAATGCTACGTCAGGGAGTTTCCTCATGAGGCGGTTAACCAAAGAAAAAACGCCAACACCTTGCTGCTATCAAAAAAAAAGTTAATTACAACCAAACGTTCTTAATATCAACCATCTGAGCATCGGGCTTAAGTTTCAAGCCAGAGGATCTGCAGCTCTGCAGAGGACAGGAACATCTCCGCCGCGCAGACACTGGGTCTCCGGGGAATCGGTAATATACGAACAATTCATCATTACTCAGAATTTCCCATCTACCACATGCGGACGCTGTGGTCAGAGCCATTCCTCGGTAATGAAACGTCTCCTTAGTCATAGCAGAGAGAAAAAAAAAAACAGTGACCTCCTGGAAGTCAAGGGCGTCTAGACACTCCTTCGCGAATTTGGGGGAAATTTATTGCAAAACATTTCATGATTCTTTCCCTGCAGCTCCCTGAGACTCAGGCAGATGAAGATTTGAAGCTGAAATTAGACCTTTTTCTTTTTAAAGCAGTGGGTGGGGACGGTGTTATTTGAAGTGGGGCTGCGTGAGGTACTAATCCATAGTGTGTTACAGTAGGCGGCGGTCTAAGGGCATGCTGTATTTTGAATATTTTCACGGCCGCACCTCGCCACCAGACAGTTCTTTCCAACGGGAAACTCAAAAGTCGATATCTGGGAGCAGTAGCAGCCAGTTTAGCTTTGGAGCAATGAGCGGGCGATATTGGGACAAGCTAGCTAGGTTTGAAACATACAAAATGTACATGTCACTAGTGGAGAAGTTTCACTTTGACACTTTTCAGGCCTTACGGGTGTTCAGTTTTTGATACTCAAAAGAATCTTTTCAGCGGAACGCTCCTGAATATTACTGTACCACATCCGAAATCTGATTCTAGCACATGTCAGTTTGTGTGCACGCATGTTGGGTTTTTCTTCAGAAGGTTCAAACGTGACACCGGTCCGCGATGTGCGCGCGGAACTTAAATTCAAGCTGCGTGATTTGTATTTTGGTGCTCTCTTCAAAGCCGCCAGACATCTTTGGGGAAAAAAAAAACAAAAAACATTTCAATTTTACCTCGCAGAACGGAGCTGCTGGTCCGTCTAAGGCCTTGATTAGCTCGAGTGAATATCATATTCTATTCAGTATTCAAATGAATGCTGCGTAGGCTGGATGTTGTGCCGTGTGTTGTGCTTGCCATAGAAACTTTAGTAACTGATATGAAGACAGATGTTTGCAGCTGGTTTTGTTGATCTATTTCCTGTCAGCAGCTCAGAGGAATTCTCAGCTTGTGATATCATATTTGTGAACAAGCTGGAAACGGACTGCGGGATGACTCATTAATGACTTCATATTTGATACCAGCGTTTGCGG
Organism: Nibea albiflora; assembly: GCA_014281875.1. Classification (NCBI taxonomy): domain Eukaryota; kingdom Metazoa; phylum Chordata; class Actinopteri; family Sciaenidae; genus Nibea; species Nibea albiflora. The sequence goes on along the minus strand of CM024812.1, from coordinate 1,338,505 downwards.
CGCCGTCTGCGCACGGCGTGAAGGTCCTGTGCGAGCGGCTGTTGGTCCGTTCCGCTCGCATCCAAACACGTGCTAAGTGTTTTGGCCCCCCGTGATTGACCTCCCTACTGTGTAAAACCTGCGTCTAGCCCAGTGCATGCTGGGATATTCTCCTGGTCACCTGTAATCCTGAGGCAACGCGGGCAACTGGCCCGGCGAGCCTGTGACAGAAATACGTTTCCTGGAAAGAAGAATGAGAATGACATTTGTCTTCTTGGAAACATACGGTTCAACGTGTTTCCGATAATTAATGAAAAATTAATTAGTCTTACTTACCAGCCATTTCAAGGCCATTCATAATTTCTCCATAATTAGCGGTCTGCGTCACATGGGTTTAACCCGTGTCTCTGCTCACTCTGATCCAATGGGACCCGTTTTCCATGGAACTGACTGAGAGGATATTTCAGATCACATTCAACGTGTTACAACAGAACAGAACCCTGAACCCAAAGAGTGAACGCAATAACTGCAGGATCCATCCATCCGTCAGGGTCTCGAGGGTTGGTGCCCTTTCCCAGCCGGCACCGGGATGGGATACACCTCGGACAAATTGCCAGTTCTGCCTCCCGCTGGACACATTTCACAAATCTTCTGAGCGCCGGGACAATAACCCGGTTAAGTTTGGGATCCGCGTCAGTCTCGGCAGCATCTCGTCTCTCCGTCGGTGCCGAATCGCCGGCCGGGTTTCACCAAAAGAGGATCTGTGGCGCTACGTTCGCTACGATCATCCGGCTGGAAACAGGACGCGCGTACCGCGTCATATCATTGGTGCAGCAAGTTCTTTTCGCAGGAAATCTAATACATTACAGATATGTTTAAATAAAACATCACTTCCAGGGGACATGGCCGTGGTTTACAGAGCTGTAATATGAAATAGGACCGGAGCTTGAACAGCTCTCTTTATTGTGTCTGTCCCCTCTAACAAGTTATAGTTCCTCAAGTTATTGAACTGAGCTGTGCTGTTCAAATAAAACCTGTCGAGTTGTAATAATTTCGGAGCAGTCAGCTCAGTATCAGTGGACATAAGATGGAAAAGAGGCCAAAGATTTCAGATTTATGGCTGCATGTGTGAGGGAGTGTGTGTGCGCGCAGAGGAGTCCGCCGTCTGCAGATGATAGCGGCGTGACGCCTGAACAAACAGGACGTCGGCGCGCCTCGCTCGGCGTATACTGATGCCCCCCCCCCCCCCCTTCTCTGTCACAGTGCGCGTTCCTCTCTTATGAAAAGCTGAGACTTCACACAAATGAAGAGTTCATTTTCCGCAAAATGTCAGATTTCCATTTTTTGTAAATAGGAACGCTTTGCTCGGCTTCACAGGCCGGCGGCTGACCTTCAGAGCGAGACAGTGCGACAAGCGAGCGGGGAGGGAGGACAGGAAGGACCAGGCAAGGACACGGGAAGAAGAGAACATGTTTCTTTCTTTACACATTTCCAGACTCTTCAGTCGTCATACAAACACGTGCCATTGCTTTAAAGTTCCATAGTTCCAAGGTATAAAGGGAGTTACTGTCCATTAAAAGGCATTGTTACGTACTGGGTAGAAAAACCATGTGTGATCGGGCCGGCAAACGTTTTTTAAAAGGCAAAAGTTTGGAGAAGGAAAGCGTGTCGCCGGGTCGGGCATGACGGAGCGAAGACAACATGCATCGTATAAAAAAAAAAAAAAAGTGCTCTACGCGCACGGACAGCCGAGTCCAGGTTCCTCTACACGGCGGGAAAAAAAGCTCTACATACAACATGGGAAACGTGAAATTACAGGCATGGTGAACAGTCATTATTTTTACATTATTAAAAGCTACATATAAACAGGAGACGAGAGCCGCAACTGTGGAAACGCATGCCCGCGTCGACGTGATGAAAATGGAGCGGGGGGGAGAACTTTTTGAGTCGACAGTTACAGGATGGTCTGGTGTGTGTTTTTTTTTTTAAATGGATTTGATGTGAAGATACTTTCCACACACTTCAGTTAACACTTCAAGTTTGAGTTTTTTGGAGACATATTCACAGAGTTTCTCGTTGTTCCAGTAAAGGTCTTCCTAATTGGCACTAAAAGTTCCGGCAAAATTTTTTTTTTGTCACATTTACCTTCCTGTCGCTACATCCTGACAGCTGGCGCATGAGAAATGCAGTCGATTGCTCACCAATCAGCTGTCTTCCTTGACTCTGATTGGTTGTTTTGGTTCAGACACAGAGCCTCAACCGGATTTTTTTTTAAAAACAGGTCGTCCGTCTCGTGTCCTACTTTCAGGATAAAGTGACAATTTCAACAAATATGACGAAATGTTATTATTATTATTTTTTTTATTAAAGTTACCGTATGCAGCTTTAAAGAGGAACTCCTACAGGGAGTACATGTGCGAAGACTTTTATGGCCTCTAGAGGGAGCTGCATGAAGTCCTCGAGTGATGTCACTTGAGTCAGCGTCGGCCGATGACTACTAGTTTGAAAAAGGTGTGGAACCAGTGCGCCTGTGGCCAGCCAATCATCTCTGCTTCAGGCTACACGCTTGCACAACAACCACCAAACTTGGTCAAGTTGCATTGTGGGTAATGTAGGCACCAGGTTTGGACCAGGAAGAATGTGCTAAATGGTTCTCCTGTGACGAGTTCCTTGTTAGTCGGCCAGTTAAGAGACATTTTCGGAGTCGAGGTGACTTATGAATGAAATGATTTTTCTTTCAACTCTCAGAAATGTTGCATTTGATGTTGAATTGCTAATGCGCTCTTATATTAATTGTTGTTCAGTTTATTTTTAGCAGCCAGATGAAATGTGTGAATGAGGGGTCAGATGAAGTGATGAGGATGTCAGGCTCCTGCTAAAAAAACGTGTGGATCGTCGAGAGAAAACACACAAAAACACTTCAGTGTTTCAAGTGTTTACTCCTGTACAGCCCAGCAACAACACACACACACACACACGCACGCACAGAGGTGACAGAGTGACACACTGAGGTGAGCTAGTGTCGTGCCGTGTGGCAGAGCAACGTTCGGGATGAAACGGGTGACAGAACGTCCTCGGGCTTTGTTGGGACCGGCGTCGCGTGGCTCGGGTTTTTTCGCTGCAACGCAATGCGACGCCGTCCGACAAGGCACTGCGTCGGGGGGGTGTCGAAGCTTGCGAGAGTCTACCGGCAGCTACAGCAGGTGTGGTTGACAGGTTGCTCGTGATATGATATGAAACACGACGACAAAGAAAAGCATTACTTTACGACTACCTCCTGCGTCGTATTTTATTGTCCACGCGGGCCACGTAATGACTCAACTTAGCACAAGCACGGGCGTGAAGAGCACCTTCACTTCAAGTATGTTCTTCTGTTCCATGCGCGCTAGTGCAGCGGGTGTGTTGAGCTCCGATTGCTCAGGCAGCTGGACTTCAAACGGCGGCAAACAGTCGCGCGAAGTTTATTTTTGAAGGCTTGACCACGCAGGAGCCTGAGACGCTGACGAATACTGACGACCACCCGCGACGACGAGTGAAACGCGGAGCCCGCCTTTCACCGCGCGGCTTGGCCTCGAAAAGCATGACAGCAATGATAATGACAATGGCGATGCGGATGGGGGGGGGGCGAAGCCGAGGCGGGCGTCATGGGAAAGGCTGCGGCACGTTCGTAGGAACAGCTGTTGACTGTACGGTAATGACAAAGTCCTTTTGGCTGGGAATAAAGCTGCGGCGGGAAATGACAGAGCCGGGAGAAGAAGACAACACCTCGCATGTACCCAGAGTCCCATGATTCGACCCCCCGTAGTACTGCGCGGCGCGCGCCGGCGGCTGAGAGAAGCACCGCTTCGAGTGAACTTTATGCGATTGCGAGACATCATGCCCATCAGTGATGGAAGGCACCTTCTTACGAGTGCTACTGGTCACAGATTAAGTGGCTGATTCATGACTATACACGATATATATATATATATACGGAGGCTAAAAAGCGCACATTGACGACTACTGGCCGGCTGACAGTTACAGCACCAGTCTGGAGCCACATTAAATGCGACTGCGTGAACATTTTTTAAAAAGAGATAAGACGACTGAAACGCGATAACGTTAAAAAAAACCTGATTATTCTCTCTCTCTCTCTCTTTTTTTTTTTTTAAACTGAGAAAGTAACAGTCATTTGGTTTCAAAAGGAACCAGATTCTTTTCGTTTGTTTTTTTTTTTTTGCATATGAGCAGGCTCAGAGAAAAAACGTGATTAAAAAAAAAAGGAAAAAAAAAAAGAAAACGGCAAAAAAGGTTCGACTGAAGTCGGATAAATAAAAAATATAAAAAGCAAATCATCTCTGTGGTATGATACATGTCACAGCATCAATCATCTGGAGTTTGTCTTTGGGGGGGGGGTTATAAAGATAAAATGTGACTACGACCCCCCCCCACGCTTTGATAAATAAGGATTTTCTCCGCGACAGTACCCGTTACAGCAACTCAACAACATGTCAACGTGTCAATTCTCAGGATATTCCGTCAATAAATAAAAGCGGGCCGAGAGATCAGAAGTTCTTGAAGATCTCCAAGTCCTTCTGGGGCACAGGGGGGTCCTTCTTCCAGTCGTCCTCGGGGTAGACGTCAAAGTTGGACGTGTCGCCCTCGTGGGACACTTTGGGGACGATGGGAGGCTGCGGAGGACACGGAGCGGTCAATACGGGCACAACGTCGATTCTCCTCACAATCCATTCATGAACACTTAACAGAAAAGTAACGCTGACCACTGGAGAACACACATTTTCAAATTCATTTTTCCCTGCCACTCATAACAGCTCACATTTTACATTTACTTTTATTGACACTCATCGAAGCTGTGATTACATTACCAGACATTTAACTTCAGAGCTACAGAACGTCGTGACTGATTCCAAACTCGTTTTTTTCTCCATGACGATTCGATGGGTAAAAAAAAAAAAAAGCACAAATTGAATTCAGTTTTCCAAACTCAGAGGAGTGAGACTGAACCCGACGGGAGCAGAATTTCCTCGGCTCTAAGGAGTTCAAATGATTTCCTGACAGAGAAGCGGAGACTAAAGTGGGGGGGGGGAGCGGCTCTCACCTTCAGTTTCCTCAGAGGAACGGCCTCCCAGTCAATCGTCTTGAACCACCGGTGTTTCTTCACGTCGTCCGCCCCGTTCTGAAACACAGCGCGCGGAAACAAATTCAGTTTACTGTACAACACCCCCCCCCGTGTGACATTAACGCTGCTTTCATTTATTTCTCGCGTCGTGTGACTTGTGGAGCGGTGGCGGCGATCTGTCACGTTGATCCGGGAAATATTAGGTGTTATATAAGAGGCTGTCAGGGTTTGCTGCACCTGTAGAGATGAGTTCTGGGGTGTTTTAATAGATCTGTCAGATGTGTGTGAGCGGTGGGCCGTGTGGGGGTTTTATTCAGTGGCAAAGCTGCAGTGACAGCGGCGGCGGCGCGGACGCTCGGCGGCGCCCGGCGTGGTAAACACCGTTTCAGCGCCCGCTCACCGCAACAGCTGCGAACATCTGGGCATATTTAAACATGCGAAATGGCTCGCAGAGGAAGGAAATGAAAAACCGGTGGCAAGTATCTGCCAGCGGTTTCACTTGTGCAAACAGCAGCAACAGAGCGGGTGTGTGGAGCTAATAGTGGATCTCCTGTTTGGAGGAATGGAGCGGAAGCACATGATTTTCATCTCTGTGTATATAAAGGTAACAAAAAGACAAGATGTCCGCCGGCGTGGAGTCCAGAACGTCCTTTAACTCATAAAAATAATGCTTGAATTTGAAAGCGGACCACCTAAAAACAAAATGAAGTCCGCCCCACCGAGCAGCAGCGGGAGCTCTGATAGGCCAGACTCGGCGCTCCACTCCCCGCTAACACACAACAGCTGGCCAATCAGAGCTCCCGCTGCCCCTCCACGGGCCGGGCTTCGTTTTAATTTCATTTCATTTAACTGATCTGAGCTTGCGGTGCGAGTGTGTGTGTGCGCGCGCGTGTGTGTGTGTGTTGATGGGATATTATCTCTGGTTGCGAGAGGTGAAGCTGGAGGAGCGGAGCGAACAGTGTGCAGACAGCTTTTACCGCGGCTTGCCAGCTGTCTACACACACACACCGGTACTGAGGTTTATTATCTTTTTTTTTTAAAAACTAAATTTCCATCAGCCTCAGCTGTTCTTTGTGTTTAGCGATGATGACATGCAAACTAAGATGGTAAACATCATGAATGCCAGCGCGCTAGCATCGTCACGGTGGGAACGCTAGAGCGCCGCTGTTAGCATTTAGCTCACACTGAGCTGCTAGCATGCTAGCAGAGTAAACCTTCTAAGTTACTTCAGCTTTTCTCATCAGCGTGGTCCTGTACACACACACACCGGTACTGAGGTTTATTATCTTTTTAAAAAAACTACATTTCCATCAGCCTCAGCTGTGCTTTGTGTTTAGCGATGATGACATGTAAACTAAGATGGTAAACATTACACCATCTGAACGCCAGCGCGCTAGCATCGTCACGGTGGGAACGCTAGAGCGCCGCTGTTAGCATTTAGCAATAGCAGCAGACTTAGAGTTGTGCATGTCCTGAAACACAGATCATGTTTAGGCATTTTTGCTCAAGAAAACCAAAATCTGTTATGTTAAAATTATGAACAGGGATTATGGCTCCAGTTGAGAACTCGTTCCAAATGGTCCCATCCCATATGTCTGAGATCTATGCTGGATACTTGCAACAAGTAGGAGTCATGACAGAGAGGAAGAAAGGGCCCAAAGTGTGGCTTGATTGTGTGGTGGTTTTTGTTAACTTGCTTGCTTGTCATTCTAACCTCGGTTCACAAGCTTCTACCGTGAGTGAGTGAGTGAGTCCGCATAGCGCGATTGTTTCCCTTTTGTCGGTTTTTTACCATCTGGAGTCTGCACGGGGTGTTTTATTTTGAAAAATCAACTGGATTCTCTATGTGGCGTGGCAACCGTCAAAAACAAAAAAAAACTTCTACTACCGCTGTATTCTCCGCGGAGCAGTGTGGAGAGATGCTCCTGGGAAATGCAGCTTCCCCACGCCCCACGAACGAGGATAAATATCTACGTTAAAGTAACATTAACGTCATGCAAGCAGGCTTACAACGTGTTTTCTCTGAAATCGATCAGGAATCAGTCAGAAAACCGATAAAGAATCGGACTGATTGGGACAATCGTATCAATTTCTCTTCCCAATAGTGAATGGCGCACAGCTTTTATGGCCATAATGCTTTCAACATTTTAAGTTGATTAAGTTGAAACTGTATATAAAGTTAGGAAGAGGGAATATGACTGGTAGAAATATTAGCAAATGGAATAGTGTGTGAACACTGTAAATAAAAAAGAAGTCATTTATATTCATAGTTTCCCCCCTTCACTTTATTTAAATGAATACATTTTCTATAAGCCGTATTTTCTTCCGTCTCCGTTACGGTGGTTCAGTCTGTGACTTCGCGGCAGCATCGGCGCTAACGAGCGATGTGACTGGAACATCGGCCGCCGCAAATCAATATCATCTTGTCCGGGATTATGTGGAGTTAATCGCTAACGTTGACTGAAATGCTCCAGTCCGCCCAGTCTGAATGGGAATCTGCACTGCTCCCATTGATGAGTGATGAAGGGGCAGGCTCCCGGTGAAAATGTAAAATGTACTATTTTCCACTCTGGAAGAGATCATGAGAAAAAAAAAAAGAAGCCTCGTAACTTCCTGAGGCTGTACACGCTGAAATTAGTCTAAATGCTTTCTTCCACATTGCAGACTTCTTCTTCTGTGTCTGGGTTCTGAAGTGGGGCTGTTCAGGAGGTTTAAGGCCAGTTAAACAGAGTTTAGCTTAATCCTCCTGCTGTAATCAGCGGCCAAACTGGATATGAGGAAGTCAAACAGCATAGCGCTGTGCTGAAGGCGACTTGCCGCACATGAAGGGTTAGTCTGAGGTCAAGTTACTGTGGACTGGGATTATTGTTGCTAAATTAGATTCTCTGTTGTGAGACCGAGGTGCTCGCACGTTCTTGGGCAACCCAGTTTCAGGTCAAAGTTAACTGGATGTATACAAGTTCTTCAACAGCCCAACTATTCAAAGAGAGCATCAAACTCATTTCGCAGTAACAGATGTTCGTTTGGGAAGATTGGAACTCTCACATTCAAAGTGCGACTAAGAGCAGAGTAAACCTTCTAAGTAACCTCAGCTTTTCTCATCAGCGTGGTCCACAGCAATCAGCAGACCTGCAGGCAGTGCTCGGACCTGAAAGGAGGACTTGCTCGCACGGGGGGGGGGGGCGTCTTAACGCCGCTTCCTGGCCTGTTCCGCAGCTTTGAACTACACGTCACGCTCCGCTGTGTATTCCCGTATGGAGTTGGCTCAGTTGTCAGAAAGCTGTCTTCTTTTATGACCTAGATGTGGAACTTGGGTGTCATGGGTGTGTTTTAAAGCTCAGAGAAAGCTAGTCGACAGCGAGTTCCATTTTTGGAAAGCATATAATGCAATATAATCTACTGCACGCCGTGACGTCAAACATCAAAATTGGCACCCGATCTCTTGACCCTATCAGGGCGATCGATGACCAACTTCCCGGTTGTGCGGATTCACACTTAACAACGTAAAAAGGATCAGGCCATGTTACCAAAATCCTGACCAGGCACCAGTTTTTCATTTCCTTCCACTTTCTGGTTCTGAAACAACCTGCTCGAATGCCCTTATGTTAACACCCGACAGTCCTCCAGTGAACAATGCCATGGTCGGGGCAATCCAGACTCGTCCGTTGTTCCCCGTTGGTGGAGCGTCCTACCAGTTCCTGCCAGATCAAGGACGTCCCCTCTCTACCTACAAAAACCTCCCGAAGTCCTCCAGCTCTTCAGAGAATACCTCCTCGACAACGCTACCAACAACTGGACATGTTAAATCTAACCCCCCTCTACAACGGTCACTCGATTCTATTCGAGGAGTACTTATTGCTGCACTAACGCGTCCTTGCCGCACTGTACCTCGATTGTTTCCCTTTTTTTTTTGTTGGTCGCTTTAGATGAAAGTTGACTAAATGAAATGACGGAAAGCATGACCACCAATTAGTTGTATAAATGTGTATGATTGAAGTCGTTTGGCACTCACAGCTCCCTTCAGGAGGGTACTCTCTGTTCAAAGCTGTGTGGTCTGTACCCTCGCCGATTTAAATAGTTTTAAAGTCGCTCGCTAATGAGCGGACAGCTGAAGATATATTTTGCAGTCCGATCCAGTTTGGGTCTTCCGAGGACACATTTTGAAACCCACAAATCCAGGATGTTACACGGAATGAACGCTTTGCAAATATGTCTCCGCGCTCTCAAACTTTTGCCTCGCAGACCGGCCGAAGCTTAGAGTTGTTTTGACTCGAGAATCGAGTCATGAAAATGCTTCCATTGTGTTGCTGAGAGGAGCAAGTATGCCGCTTCCATTAGGGACCAACAATATTTAGATTACAAGTCAGACATATTACAAATAGGCATCCGTCCTGCTGGAAGTGAAAACATTTAAACAAGCCTTCAGTAAAGTTCTCCTCGTCTATAACTAATTGGAAGCATGTGGAGTCGGGTCACACTGTGGGCCTTTTCCTGTCCTGCCCCTGCTCCTCAGGCTGCTGACGTCAAACTACCTACTGAAGGTATGAAATATTGCGAGCTGCCATGTGGTTCAGGGAGACGGGAAGTCTAACCAACTCACCTTCATGTTGCCTAGCCGCCTGGCTCGGTCAATGACCAGAAATTTCTTGATGAGGTCTCTGGGGGGAAAAAGAAACAGTCAGTGAGTCCAAAGCTGTTCTCCCACTCTCTTTCCCTCACAAGGAAGAAACTGTCAGAGGGTCCTCTCCAGAACTGTCAAAATGACAAATGTATCCTCCCCAAAAGTGCCCTGACAGCCTTGTAAGAGGTGATGAGGGCTTGCTAAGTGAGTCGTGTCCTTTTGACAATCTTTTAATTGAAGAAAGCGAGCACCCTTTTCAGCCGCCGGGGGACCTTTTTTCCGAGACCATAAACTCGGAAACGCGAGATCCGTGGGACGCGAGCATGAGGATGATTCACCGGGGCCTTTGAATGGCAGAGTGTAGGTTTTCTGATGAAATGTGATAGCTTGCTGACGAACGGAGAGCTTTCGATGAAGGTGCTGTATCTCACATCCGAAGAGCTGCCGACAGCCTCATAAATACAGCAGCTGGATGTTGACGAGTCAGCTATTTCTCTGTTTTTTTTTTGACTTGACTCTGCTTATAGACAGGCCTTTGGAGTGATATGTCATAGGAAAATATTTTAATCAGCTGTGTGTGGGGGGGGGTATGCTTTTTCATGGATTTCATCCGGAAACGATGGGACAAAACAAGGAGGGGGTGATCCGCTCCCGCTGCAGATATAAAAGACTCATTTTTAAATGACAATAAATAAATTACACACTGCACCTTTAAGGTTTCATTCCAATTCTCATTTTCAATTTTGGCTTTTCTTCCTGAAGCCGCGCCGATCGCTCCGTTTTATCCTCCTTGAGCTCATCGTTTTGGTCTTACAGCCCCGCAGCTTGTTTTGCTTCAGAGTTCTCATCGACCAGGTTCCCAGCTGTTCTCAGCGAAGAACCCCCGGGTGAACCCCACCCTACGCTACCCGCTCGGCATCAGACAGCAGACAGACGCAGCTGGAGACTAGCTGGTGCGGCCGTTGTACTCTGACGGTGGGGGGGGGGCGTTAATAAGTCATGTCTGACAGAATTGTCGGTTTGACGTCATGGAGGGAACATTGGGAATCGAGGCGAGTGAGACGGTTTGCTTACTTACAGTAAGTTTATGTGATGCGGCGCAAATGCACAACATCACATCAATTTTACAACATTACGTTTGATAGAATTCAACTGTGTGTGTTATGAGACAGAGTATGTCTCAGTGAGTGCTGGATGTGCAGATGGACATAAGCATAAAATGCCAGATTCTGTGTTTGGAGCTTGTTACACTGCCCAAGTGGATGATAATTACCAATCAATGCTGCTTTATTCTCTAACTGAGCCTTTTGTTTTGATATTCAGTGGTTGTTTTAATGCCGAACATTTATTTAATGCAACATCTGAATACGGCCACATCAATTTTAACTTCTAGATTGTCATTTTCATACATTCATTCATAGATTAACACGGCTTTTTATTATGTTGTCACACCTAAACTCTTGCACACACTCCTAGCTGCGCTGCAGACGTTTAGGGTTTGACATCTTGCGCAAGAGCACCGTGACGGCGGCTGCTGACAGAAGAGCTAGTGGTACCGGACACATTGTTAAAGTTGCCTGAACGCATTCTTGTCGGCCACCCGGGGGGAACCGAGGAATTACATGCGTGGAGGTTGCGCAGAGGCCGCGAGGTCAGGTCAACGCAATGTCAACACGTCCGTGACGCGCCCTTAACAACCAACTCATTTTATGACTAACGCCTTACAAGACTTTTTACGACCGGGGTCACCCTGGGACACTTCTCCAGTCTCGGTGATTGTCTATGCTCGGCAGCGGCCGCTGCCGGAGACGCAGCCGTCCGCCCGCAGTCCTCTGCGAGGCCTTTCACTCCCTGATGGATGGGCGTGTGTGACGTGGAACTGTGTGAGAGTGATATAGATGGTGGAAATATTAAAAATCCTTCTGTCTGCTGGGCTGCAAGATAGATGGCTTAACAGTCGGAAGCTATGGGTTTCGCCGAATTATCGGGGGAAGCAGTGTGGTGTCTGGCCTCTCCGGGGCCCACTGTGTCAGGACTGATTGAGTGAGTGTGTACACACACACACACACACACCTAGAGCGCGCTCAGCCTGTAATCTTGCACATTCCTGTACCCTCCAGCTGCTCTAATGGGCAGTGTGAGCGCTCCGAATCAGCTGGGTGTGTCATTAGTGACTGGAGGTCAACCTGAAGCCCCTCTTTAGCTCCGGGGAGCTCATTGTCCCCCTGTTAAAAAGGCACTCAGAGACCCCATCCATGGCCAATGTTGCCCCCACGATCGTTTGAAGTATTAGGCTTAAATGGTCATTTAAACGATGATGTTAGCGGTGGGCGGAGGGCGGGGGTTGGGTGGAGTGTGCCAGTGACCCTCAATAGAGAGAATTTATTTCCTGACTGTGTACAGCTTATGAACACGACCACCTGCAGGCACAGGGTTTGGTTTGAAAGGTGCACCATGTGGGTGACCCCTCACCCGCTCCTAAAAGAGTCTGGGCACCTCCCTACCTCTTAGTGGGGTCTTTCTTTCAGGGGGGGATTAGGTGATTCGGGATCTTTAAGCTGGTTCCAACATTTGTAGACTAAATTAAAAGGTCAAATGGTTTGAGTATTTCTCCAGCAGAGTGTTATTGTTGGCGCAGTGGTGAGGGGTTTGACTTTAGACAGGAAGTGATGTCAGGACATGTGCTCTCACGTTTGCAAGTTGTTTTTTTTTCCTTTAGGGATTTTTTTTTTCTTCTTCTTGATCTATGGATGGAGGGCGTCATATACTGTACAGATTGTTAAGCCCCGCGAGAGAATTTATTTTGGGCCATAAAGAGAGAATTTACTCGACTCCGCGCAGTTGTCCACTTTCAGAGGAAATAACAGACATACTAACCGGGCAGCTGACCGCGTATAAAACGTGAAAGATGGCTGCGGACTAACTTCCAGGTTGCTCAAACTTATCTGGAAGAGAACGCAAAGGCGGACGCTAAAAGTGAGCGCGTGCGTCGTAAGCGTCCGTCACAGTTTACACAGACCCGCTCCTTGCTTCCCCTTCGACTCGAGTGCGTGCAGAGTTTTCTTATATAACATTTTGCTATCATTTTTTTTACACTACTCAGGCTGAACTGACATCTTTGATCCATCCAGGAGATTTTTTTTTTTGATCACAGAAATATTTTTGATTTAAGAGTCGTTGTTCCTTCCATCGACTTAAATCGACCCATCGGCTTTGTTTGTTTGCGGAAGACTCTGGCGACGTCTCTGCGATAGCGTATTTAGCATATCTGACAGAAATTATAGATCGCACGACAGAAATACTACCCTGATTGCAAAAAAGCCTGGAGACGCAATGTCTGAAAACCGTTCGAGGAGTCTGGGTCACTGAACTTCCAGGGAGGTATTAATTCAACGCGTACTAAGTTTGCTGTGGTTGAACTGGACTGCATCATGCTGAAAGACGTCTTTAATATCTCGGCAGCCACATTTACATACAATGAGAGGGCCCTAATAACAGAAACACCTTCCAGTATGCTAATTCGCTCGCGTACAACAACACCACCCACCACCCTGCTGGCAGGGCCGTTGCATTGGACGACACTCTGTAGTACACAGTAGTGTACGTAATGAAGGATATCGGACTCATTGGTATTATTTCAGGAGAAAGTTGTCAGGATGATGACAGTGCCATAGTACAATGCATGACATCACACGGGGACAATATGAAGACTCTTTGTGGGGAGCGGGACGAAGTCATTCAAACCAATTATTGGTTATAATATAATCCAAAACACACACACAAACACACATTTTATATGTGTAATTTGACCCCGTCCTTGTGGGTGGAGCTTACTTGACATAGAAGTCCAGATGGCGTGGGAACTCCAGTTTTCCGGCCAGGATCTTCTGATAGATTCCAAATGGATTGTCATCAAAGAAAGGCGGGTACCTGCGGAGGCAAATAAATGTCATCTCTCGCTGCACACAGCACACACGCAGTCCCAGTGAGCACACTCAATCTGTGCTCTGCAGGGGGAAAAAAGAAAAAGAGAAAGAAAACACGGTATGACGCAAGTAACCGGTAAGGTAGGTAAGAGCTTACACACATTCACCTGGAGAAGTCTGAACACACGCGTGGAGAGGTCACCGTTTAGAGTGTGGGTGGGTGGAGGGGGCGGCTATGGTAACTTTCTGCTGGAGACAGAGCAGCCTTTGTTCACAGCTATTCTGATGATGGTGTGTGTTAGTATTTCTGCCACCCACTGCCTTCTGCCGCCGCCGCTCCTGCACTCTGCTGAACGCTTTCCCAGCTCTGCTGTTCTTCCCTCTGCTCTGGCCTGGACAAGTCATTACCCACAAATTACATAATGGGACCGGCCTCTAAATGCATTACGCACGGAGCAGACAGGCGCATAATCGCGCCAGTTTGTCACACGCCGGCTTGCCTTCCCGGTGAAAAGCTCCAGAGTCAGGAGACTGTGGAATTGGGAGGGGGGGGGGGGGGGGCGTCTGGGAGCGCCGCAGACTCCGCTCATGTGTTTTTGGTTTTTTGATTTCAAAACTGGGGCAGCCATAGGTGGAAAATGTGGGTCAGTGTGGCAGAGGAAGAGGACGACGACACGATGCGACCATTTTTCGACTGAAGTTGATGGCTCCAGAGTAAACATTGTCATCTATGACAAATGCACGACACAAAAACAGTAAACGCACTAGAAGTTTTAAAGATGGAAACGCTTGGCCTCCGAATGATCCACAGCTGTATCAATTTTATACGGATATTTTAACAGCGTGATATTAATCATAATTTATGCAGGAAATGTTTTCTGGAGTCCTCCAACTGCTCTGCCTCAACTTTCAGCCGGCTTCCTGTAAACTGCTGGCAACTGTAGCGGCTGTTAGCTAACGTTAGCTCAGTCCGTTAGCCACGGCGCCTAGGACTCAGGAGCTCAGAGCACCAAGGGGAAGTGTCAGCTTTCGTTCCACTGATGTCCTGGACCACCGTAAAAGAGCGGGGTTTTTAGATCCGAGGCCTGGAGTGCTGGAATGCTGAAGAGGAGCGACACCAGACGAGTAGCACTCTAGCTTAAGCTCAGCGGAGTATGGCAGAGGTGGATAAACAGGAGAGGCTGTCGGGCAAGAGTAAATGTGGGACTGACTTTTAGTGGTTGGTGAGAGCTTGGTGAAGTAAAAGGCTCAACGACCGACGCCAAACCGGGTTGACTGCCTGTTGGACTAGTCAATAATATTAGCTAGCTACTGTGTCTAGTGTTGTTGACCTTGCCATCTGTCAGTATGACTCAGTATGACGGAGGAATTTTTACATTTCCTGTAGTGAAAGTTTGAGAGGCCAAACTTTGTCCAGTAGCTGTGAGATTTGTCCTGCAGGCAGCTGGGTTGTTCATATCTTGGAGACAAACTTTAATGCGTTTTTTTTTTCTTTTTTCTTCTGATGGACCAAAGTCAATTTTCCATTCAGGGCGGACAATAAAGTTCTATTCTATTCTTTTCAATTCTATTATGAACACAGCTGGTGTAGGGGCCTGAGGATTCAGCTGATTCAACACCTGGGTCACAAAAAAAAATAAAAAAAAATATCCAGTAACTACTGGCCGGAGAGCATGAAAAACCTCATCTGGCGTGAGCGTTCATGTTCCCCTGAGGATGACGATCTTCCCCTGACCTCCACTGCAGCAGTACAATCAGGCTCTAGTTTCCAGCTGGACTTAAGATATATTAAATGTGTCTGATTCCAACATTTCTGATTTCGTCGCCCCCCGGTTGTGACATGAAAAGCAGCAGATTTCATCAGTCGGATCTTGCAACGTTGTGACTTTAACTTTAAGGAGGAATAGTGTGCACCTTAGCAGCTCCGCCGCCGCCGGTGGCAGACAGGAGGACCAGCACCACTGGGGGTGCTTCACCATCTCCTATCGTTGGGAATACGCTGTCTGATTATTATGGCGGCTGTAAAAAGCTTCTTTTTTTCTAAAATGATTTCACAGGCCGAGAAGCTTCTCGGCAACTTCATTCAGAGAGATTCCTGGTTTATTAAACTGATTTCTCTCTTTTGTGCACAAGAGATGATAACCGAGATGCGGAATGCACACTGTCATGGGAGATATTCAGCGTATTCATACTCTAAAGGGGAGTATATTTTATTTTAATGTCCTCATGAGCTTACTTACATTTTTAGCTCCGCTTCTGGTCAGACTAAGAAAACAGAACGATTGCGATTACAACACTCATCATTAGTTTAATGAATTAATCTGAGTGTGTTGACAGTGAGCGAGTGCTCCGCAAGGCCGAGGCTGAGGTGGACGAGGACCGACCGGGGGAAGCCGAGCAGCGGGGTCAATTTCATTTTTTATGCAGTCAGTCCGGAAAATTGAGTCCAGGAGTGGACGCGCCTTAATGAAAACTTCTAACGTGAGGTTCAACTTCGCACGAGAATACTTTTTTGGAAGCAACTTACTTCGATAGTTGGCGCGAAAGTGACCTTGAGCCAAACTCTCGCTGAGAGTTGCCATGGCTTTTCCGACAAACTGAGGCAGGTCTTCGTCTGGGGGGGGGGGGGGGTAAAGATAAAAATACAGGGGGGCCGATTTATAGTGTGAGAGGAGTCTGGCTTCATATACACGGCTACATGTACAACTCCATATACACACACAGGATGATTGGTTTCTATTAAGAGCAGAAATCTGGTCCTGGAGGCAGGATTATGGAGGGAGGACCCATTCTTTTTCTTTGACTCTCTCTTGGCTTCCTCCCTTGGGGGGCCCCCGACCCTTCACTGAATGTTTTTTTTCGCCCCCGGAGGAGGATGATCTACCGCCGTTGACTTTTCCGAGGCAGCCGCTACATTCTTCGATCAGGACCTCTGACGAACAGCTACACAATGCTGAAAGATGAAGAGAGCTCTTTGTCTGGCAGGTGAAGGAGGGAGGGGGGGGCTTACAGTAGTCCCCCCCCGCTCCCTGATGCGCTAAGGGCAGCTCAGCGGCATCCAATCTCTGGCAGAACTGCGACACTTCAAAGCCTGCCCCGATGAATGCTGGGAGAAGGTCACATTCCTTCCACAAATTCAAAAAGCCACGTGGCTTTTCCTAGAGCGTACAGAGAATACAGACGCTGGCGCGGGCGAGCCGGGCTCGCACACAGGTGACCTTTCAGGGGGGATATTAAAGTTTTAACTAGAGGTCTGACAAATGCTCAATCATTGATCCCATCTTTAATGGTCAATGAGCCTCGGTTATGTGCAGAAACGCCCCAAATATGAATTGAATCCAATGAGACATTTGAGCTAATTTCACAATTGGGTGACGTCACCGCGTCACAGTTAAGTTGAATGGACTTCGGTCGGAGTGCTGTACTGACCTCGATGCTAAAGCGTTGTTTAGCAAGCTGTTAGCATTGCTCGCGTTATTAAAGCGGCCTGATCAATAGTCTATACGAAGCGGATCGAATGACCACGCGTGATATGAAAGTTAATGCAGTGGTGAATGAGCTACCGCCAGCTCTGCGGTTTCTCGGCTCCACAGACCCTTTTTAGACTCTTTAAGCCCGTTGTTTTGGCTCCACTGCCAGCAGCTTGACGGCGTTGCTTCCCGTCAAGCCCTCTGGACACGGTTCGAGAGCTTGTGAACATAGCCGAGCAGCCAAGGAGGCAGACACATCTGCCTGATGTGAAAATGTTTCTTAGAAATGTTTTCAATAATGGGTTCTGCTGCCCGTTGGAGGTCAACGCTGTTTCGACATGCAGCTGTTTTGCAGTTCTGATGTTTACCACGCTCACCGCGCTAGCTCAGAGCGTTTAGGATTGCTAACGTCTCTTGATTAGCGCAGAGCACAGCCGAGGACGGGAAATTAGCAGCAAGCACCGGCCAAATTCTGGAGAATTTCAGACACTAAATAATGATTTTCCCTTGAATTGATCCGGCCGTAGCCGGTAGACGTGATATTTAGACGTTTCGAAAGTTCATTTGCCTCCTCGGCGGAGGCTGATGGGATTAGCATGAGTTCATGAAGTGAAATTCTGTCCCGCTGCTGGATGAAAGTCATTCAGTCTCCGGGGACTTTTGGATAACGTTCAAGATAATCCGTCTTATATTTGTTGACTCATTTCACATCTACACCGTCGACGCTACACGGTGAATTCTGCGCGGGCTAGATCTGGACCGACAAGACAACAGTGCCGTCCCCGGAGCCTGCAACGTTGGTGAACAGAAACAGCGCTCCTGTTTATTGTATCTGCTATAGATCACGCTGCCAGCCGTGTTTACTGGGACTATGCCTTACGGAGAAAGTAGGCCCACTGAGGACTGTAACGTAGCGCTGCGAGCGCCACAACTTAAATTCTATTCATCTGTGCTGGGCCGGGTCGGTTGGAGGCAGATATCTATCACATGATGTACATGTAGTGACACCGCTAGGGGGGGGGGTAATGTGCGTGAACTGGCCCTTTAAGTAGAGTTTTGAAGTTTTGAGGGGAAAGGAAGCTTATTTTACGCATGAAAAAAAGTTAGAGACGATTAGAATATTGCAAAGCCAGAGCCAATAATCAGGTATGACTGTGCTGTTTGCTCCAGTTAATTACCTGCAGAATTACAGAATATCACCTGGAGTGTCCCTGAAACAAAGTCCCAATCAATGTTTGAGTCAATCTCCACCTCCGGGGGCCCGTTCTCTCCGAATGCCAATAAGGCGCGCGCATTGTTATTCACCGCCGACCGCCGAGAACATTCGAGTAAACCGGAGCGCCTCTCTGAAGGGGATCAGCGGCATTGTTCTCCAGCGCCAAACAATGGCTCCCATTCACAGATTAATTTGTCGCAGCTCTGCGGTATCCAATAAGCGCACAATGAATAGATTTGCCGCACCGAGACAATAACGGCAATATGATTAATTGAATAATTCCTTTGTTTCCGTGTACGCGGGCTGCTCCGCTGCTCTGCTCAACTCGCTCACTTTTACTCGCAGGGCTGTTGTGTTGGCTTGCATCATTAGTGGGTGTGTGTGTGTGTGTGTGTGTGTGTGTGTTTGTGTGTGTTATTTAGCATTGTATTAGTATTTTGAGGAATGATCATCAACATTATTATTCCAGTCACGTGGAGACGTGTTCAAAGCGTTCACTGTCTGGGCTTCACAGATGGGATTTTTTTCCACCTGTGTGTGTGTGTGTGTGTGTGAGACTGTGTGTGTGTGTGTGTGTCAGTGAGGGGTTAGAACATGAGAAATTCTTTGTGCAGACGTTGCTCTCATCTCCCAGACAGGCCTAACCTCTCGGAGATGTTGCAGGTCCCACCCTGTGACTCTCCACTCTACACGAGCGGTGTCTCGCCGCCCCCGCAAACTGTGCCTCGTCGCCTCCGGTGCTCTGCTGGGGGAGAGCGCCCCCCGGTGGCCGAAGCGGCGGGGAGAGAGGGGTGGGGGGATGTGTGCCTGTGCACTGCAGCCACTTACCCGGCCAGCATTTCAAAGATGAGGATGCCCAGGGCCCACCAGTCCACCGCTCGGCCGTGACCTTTGCTCTGGATGACTTCGGGGGCCAAGTACTCAGGAGTGCCGCACAGAGTCCAGGTCCTGGCACACAGAGGAAAGCTCAAGGGTTACAATCACATCTCGGTGACGAGCGCGTGCAGAATTTGGTCAGGTCATCGTTATTTTATTCAGCGCAAACAAACATTCTGTGGCTCTCCAACTGTCCGCTAAAGGAAACAAGACGTTTCTGATGCTTCTCATACGAATGAAAAAGGATCTTGCAGCAATTTGAGCTGGAGCTATTTGGACTTTTCATCAGAGTTCGACCCGGAAGCTGACCAGCCCAACCACGGGGGCTGCTGAGCGGCTGGAGCAGCTGGGGTTAAGGGCCTCCGGCGGTGGTAGTGAGGGGGACGTAGCCTTCGACCCTTTCCGTCCAGATTTAGCGTCCTGCGGACTGAACCGACGACCTTCCGGTCACTTCCCTCACCTTTAGGCCAGTTCACTGATTCATTATGTTCATAGTCTTACACTTTCCGGGACGAGGAAAAGCAGCAAAGTCTCACATGGAAACTCACCGAAGATGAGCGATTATCAGAGTCGTGTCGGGATACTTCCCGGTTTCGGCTTCAGCGGCCTTTCTCGCGTCCGACACGCGTCGAGGGCACAAGTCTAATTATCGACAATGACTTGCAAAGTCATGGCTAATTTTCAGAGTGCATCGTCACTGTGCTCGCATGAATGAGTCATGTTAGCGCCTCTCCTGCCTGTGTAAATATATAAGCGACTTCCACCCGCACAGTGCACAGATGACAGGCGATGCATCTGTACATTATATACGCGCCGACTCCGGTTGCACGGGGAAGGCGACACCCGTCGGTAAAGCGATCGGCCCGTATCGTCCTGACTCAGCTGGATCGACTTTTATAGTACTATGAGGACGTGAGCTGCGCGTGGACGCGGGAGTAATTGATCTCGGAAGGGTTGGCCCGCATCGGCTGGGGGGGCAGAGTCCAAACGCGGGTGCTAGGATGCCTGGCGGGCCGCGAACAACAACAGGAAGCCCAAAGCCTGCGGGCTCTCCACCCTCCGCGGCGGACGGAGCGGCTGATTGACGCCGCGCACGGGTGACAAACATGCGCGGCGTGTTCCCCTGTGAAAGCCACTTGTCCTCTGATGAAGAGCACTTGGCCCGGCGCCAGCCTTTCATCGTCTGTCACCTGATATCACCTGGGTAATGACCTCTTTCGGCCAGTTGCCATGGCGACGGTAATTTGTATGGAAATGATGTTGGTCCTGGCGGAGGATGAGGAGGCTGCCGACGAAGCGCGGGGGGCGTGCGCGCAGGGGCGGCGCAGCCCGCCGTGGGAAGGGAGACGCGTGCGATGGCGCAGTGTGTGTTTTTTAAACGTGCCGATGGGCGCGTCGGCCAGCAGGGGACACTGTGGCAGCACGGGGGGGGGGAGGAGGAGGAGGAGACGCTCCATCACATCCTGAACGGGGGGGGGCAATTCTGCTGCCCTCCA
The DNA here is from genome assembly GCA_014281875.1 of Nibea albiflora. Lineage (NCBI taxonomy): Eukaryota > Metazoa > Chordata > Actinopteri > Sciaenidae > Nibea > Nibea albiflora. The sequence goes on along the minus strand of CM024812.1, from coordinate 1,317,802 downwards.
TTTATATAAGTGAGTCACTTCAGCACATCAGAGAGGTATCTACTCCCCCCATCTGTTTGGCTCTCCCAGTCTGGGGGGAAAATGTAATCTTACTCCATTATGTTTACATGTCAGCGGGGGTCGGCGCGGCGCGCCGGGTGAAACGCTCACTGCGGCGCAGATAGAAAGCCGCCCCCCTCGCCCCGAACGGTGCATCTTTTCAATTCTGCCGAGGTCACCGGGAGGCCTCGCTCACTGTATATCTAATTCGCGCGAAATGACATCGGTTTGTCCTTCAAGTGGCACCGCTCGGGGGGGGGGGGAGACGAGCAGAGTAGTTAAACATCTACGTCGACTACTTAACAAGTTAATCAAGCCATGAAGTCATTAAATACAAGGAGGGCTTCTAGGCGCACGAAGAACAAACTTCTGTTGCGAGTCAAAGCGAAGTGCACACTTTGGAGGAAACGTTTCACATATAGCACACACACACACACGTAACCAGAAGACGCAGGCGCCCGGTTCCGCCGCTAAGACGCCCTTAGACAGTTCAGGAAGCGGTTCATTTCGAAAACACGCCGAGGGCAGAGGATTCACACTGCATTAAAACAGCGCTCCGTCGGTGTGGGCGGGGGGGGGGGGGGGGGGGGGGGGGGGTGCTGTGGCGAGGTACCTGCGAGACGATGACAGCTGGAGCTCCAGACGAGCGCGGTTCAAAAGGCTTATCAAACGCCGCAACGCCACGCGGCGGTTTTGTAAGACTCGCAGACAGGAGCCGAGTCGCATTATCTGCTTCTCGGTGGGTGGGGGAGTCGAACGAGTCATTTTGTGATTTCGATTGACCTCACTGTACATTCACACACAGAGCCTGCCTGTGTGTGCAGAGCGCCGGCTTCTACAAAAAGGACCATCACAACAGTCAGACGCCGGCTAATCCCAAAATGGAGCTGAATGAAGCCCGGTTGCTCAAAAAAAAAGCCACCCCTAACAACGCCCACCTGTCAATCAAAAGCGTCCACGCTCTTAATCCTGCATAACTTTAAGCCTTAATATCATCTGAACAGGTGAGTCGTGTATAAATTCACCCTCGGTACAGTTGTCGTGAACGGGGAAATTAGCTACAGAGACCAAAACTGTTTTTTGTACCAGGCTGTAAACAGGTTTATTTCTGCTGTCGAACATGGGGACCTATGGAGACTGACTCGCTTCTGGAACCAGCCCCAGGTGGGCGTTTGAGGAACTGCAGTTTCGGACTTCATTTCACAGCCACAGAGTTTGCACCGTGAGGAGAACTCCATGCGTTCTAATCCTGTTTGATATCTCCAGACCTCTCAAATTTATCAGCACATTGATTTCATCCACATCAATCGGGGCCAAGTTTCACCGCTGTCAGGAGTATCTCTGTTATTTTTGAACTCTTCAACCACTAATTTCCTGCAAATGAAAGAACAGGTTCAGGTGTTTAAAAGAAAAGAGAAAGGCTCAGTCTCCTAAAGTGAAACTGATACAAGCCCTAAAAAAAAAACCCAATACGGAGTGGAGCTGTGGCCCGAGAATGAATCCTGCTGAACAGGACAAAGTCTACGAGGTGTTTCTTCCAACTTCAATTCCAAGTTTAATCAGGAATTTCCACCAAATCCACAGCGTACACACACACGAGCTGAATCCATGTGAAGCTTTGCTGAGCGCAGCCTGACAGGATGTACAGTGTGAGCGCAGACGTAGAGTGTGGACTGGCAGCTGCTTTGTCATTCACTTTCCACTGACGATCAGTCAAGCTGAGCGCGGTGTATCCCCAACTGTCATCCTGCAGCCACACACGCGCGCACACACTGTTTTTTTCCCCCCCCTCAGTGTCATGGAACCGTCCTGAATTCTTCTTTCGTCTGTCCTGGACTTAAACTGAAGTTTTCATTCTACATAAGAAATAAAGTTCAATAGCTTCACTCGCTCTGGTCCACCGTCGAAGTTCCGCTACTGGTTCCCTGTCTTGTAACGTAAGCTCTACGTGTAAGCAAACCACCTCACCGTTTTTGAATTTCAATGCGGGCTAATCACTTCATTTGTAATGAAAAATGTCTCAAATGTCTCTCCAGCCTGGGACAACGTGCTGCTTACTCTCTCCGTGTTGGTCGCACGTCTGAATAAGCGCTGAAGCCACTTTGACGCAAATGTCGCGACGGTAATCTGATGAGGTCAAGATGCCGCCGCGTTAGCGGCAGCACAAGGTTAAACACAGAGATAAAACGTAGATTAAAGGCGCATCTTGTTCCATGGAATAAACATAACTATCGTCTGCTATAAAAACACTTTCCTAAACTCTGAAACGCTCTGAAGGAGCCAAGTGAATGACATAAGACCACGTGATGTATGAAAAGAAACGCATGCATGCTTTTACCTTTGACTGGCTCTGATACTGCTCAGCATTAGATTTAATTCATTCTTTTTAAAAGGCCTTCGCCCGGCGAGTCTCCGACGAAGGGCCCCTTTTGTCTGTTTGCGAGTGTTTTATTTTGAAAATCAACCGGATTCTTTGTGCAAGTTCCTGTGTCTCGACCGACGCGAGCTCCCCGTGACGTCCACTCAGAGCCAGGCGAGGGCCTGCTGCTGCTGGGCGCTTCAGGTGGGGTTGGAAACACTGGCTAAAACGGCTGCCATTAGCTCCGGCAGCCGCGGCGCACGCGGAACGATGATTCCGTTGATTGCGTCTTTGAGAAATGATCTCAGTTTAGAAAATAGTCATATATGCTGATGCGTACTCCGAGATGATGTCTTCAAACCGTCTTTTAGTCACTACCAAACCAATTTACAATGACATCAAAGTGAGAAAGTTCCGGAACCAAAATCAAATGTTTCTCATTTTTTTCCTGATAAATCAGGAGAGAATTCTTTCCATGCACAAACAGCTCCGGGATAAATTCTTGTACGGGCTGGTGCCGGATCAGTATTATCTAAAACTTGCTGTTATTGGCTCCTAAAACGTGTGAAAACACGGCTTACGCGGACTCCTTCAAATCCAGAACACAAACAATTCTGGATTTCAAAGTAAAGCTGACCACCTCGTCTCTGAAAATCGATATCATCCCCGCTTTATTAACTCATGTTTACACTCTGTGTTCCATTATTTCGATCACCTGTCAGAGAGCTTCTTGGCGAAGCCGAAGTCGGTCAGGCGGATGTGGCCTTCGCTGTCCAGCAGGATGTTCTCAGGCTTCAGGTCGCGGTAGACGATTTCTTTGGAGTGCAGGTACTCGATGGCGCACACGATCTCCGAGGTGTAGAAGAGGCCGGTGAGGTTGCTGAAGCGGCCGCGGCTGCGCAGGTAGCTGAAGAGCTCGCCGCCCGGCACGTAGTCCATCAGCATGTAGAGGAAGCGCTCGTCGTGGTGGGTCCAAAACCTGGGAGGGAAACACGCGGAAGGAAGGTTCAGTCTTAAAGACTTGTGAATAAATGCCGCACGCTAAGTAGCCCTCGGCGTCAACCGGAGAGTAAAAGTGTGGAAATCAGATCAAATGAGAAGCGGTATCGGCCTCCTCTATCCTCCGGTGTGGTTTGGAGCAGCGTGCAACGACTATTTCAGCTGGAAGGGCACTTCAGAGGAACAAAAACAAGAGAGCACTGTCACTGATGAAGATAGAGGAGGCTCCAGTGTTTTCCATAAGTGCTGGCTGCTGGCCACAAAGACGATTACTGACTCTTTCTTACACTGCCGGTTTTTATCCCCACACTTCCTTTTTGCTTCCTCGGCTTTCTCAAGCTGGAGTTCACCTTACCTCTACACACACATTCAGATGCGTGCGCGTCATGTGCCGTACAGTGCGCGTCTGAGGCTGCGATCAATGCTGGAGAACGGCACATTCAATCCTCTTTTACTAGCAATGTATTTTATTGGCTGCCACCCCCGGGTGATCTGATTGAGCCACTTGTTGAGCCACCTGACACAGACGGCGCTCGAGACGCACCGTTCCGGCGCGCAGCTGAACCGCGAGACGCCTCTTTGGTATTGAAAATGACTGTTAGAAGGTTCAGGCAGTTATGTGGCAGTAATACGTCACAGAGCAGTGTTGATGAGTCAACTCTCAAATCTCAATTCTTGTCATCGCCATTTCAAACTTTTTGTGTGCACACATTTCTCATATTTCTGAATACTGCTACCTCTAACTGAGCTACAGCAACAGATGAAATTAGTAAAAAAAAATAAATAAAATAAAAAAAAAATTGGCTAATACCAAATGTTACCACCAGGGGTCAGACGTGACTCAGCCACTCTTGTGTTTTATGTTTTAAAACAGCTGGAACTCTACTGGGCTTTTATTTTGACACAGACACATACAGAGTGTCGCGTTGGCATGAATAGAGCTCAAAATGAAGCTTCATGTTCTGCTGCGTTACCGACGCCTGGCTAGGTGCGATACAGTTATACTGAAAGGGAAAAATATTTATATTATTATTATTGATTATTAGTCTATTATTTCCCGCTATGTATTTCACACGCTAATTAGCCACTTGTCGTCAAGCATTGATGCTAACCGGCAAATGCTACTTCAGAGGATTGTAGCGACTGCCCCGATAAAAGGCTAACGTCGTTTATTTATTTATTTTTTTGCTTGACTGCTCCCACAAGTGGGCGTGGCTTCAGCACCTCCAGAGGACACACCCCCACAGTCCTGGAGCTTTCGACTCTTAATTTAATAAACATGGCGATATTTTTAATCATTCAAATTTAATAATTAAGAACACTTTCTTCTTTGGTCTGACAAATGAACTATTCCTAATTTAGATGGACTAACGCTGATTCTACTGCAGTGACCGTTTCACTGTTCAACACTGCACAAGCTGGAGAAGGCATGTCGCCCTTCTCTGAGCTCTCAAGTCGATTAAAGAGCTGTCAACCAATCTCACACACACACACACACCGTGGAGAACAGCTCTCCATATTGGGGAACTTTCCAAAGTGAACATGTAACCCAGGATGTGGAGATGATAAAATGACAGTAAAAAAAAAAAAAAACAGCTGGGAAGAGAAACTGATGGCGAGAGCAGCAACACGGCTAACAGCTAAGCACAGATTCAGGACTTAGAGTTTCCTGTAGCTTTGATCACGGCCATGATCGTATCGGAAAGCTGTGAGCTCGCTGTCTGTGAGATGAAAGTAAGTAACGGCGAGGGCCGGGGGGGGGGGGACTAAACTCCAAACTGCAGTCCTTCATGTTCAAAGCTGCACACAGTCAGCCTTTTGATTTGTTTCACTTCATATAATTGTTTCATGGATTATATTCAATACAACATCCAGACTCCATCCAGTAACGGGGAGTCTAACCTAACACCACAGCATACTGTGTCGTTTAATTGAAGGCTCGGGTCGCCGCACACTTTGAGGCCTCACGCGGAAATCATCTCATTATATCTGACTGCATGAATACGGTTTATAAACACCAGACTATCTATCTATTTGTCTAATAGCCTCTGTGCTGTATTCTCTCACACGCGGTTATGTTTGCAGTGACAGTACATCGGATTCTGTTCACACAGAGACTTTGGGAAACGGCTCCTCGCGACAGGAAATTTGTTCAGGGATGAGGCCGCTTCCCACTTAAGTAAAGAGAGTGTGCTCTGGGGATACGGTATTTTATTCTATCAAAGAAAGTCCAATGTGAGTGATCTGTGGGGAGCACCCCGCTGATTTCTGCTCCTTAAGTCGTCAAATGATATTGGATTTGTATCAGCGGGGAAATTTGCTCTGTTATGGAAATCCCTATCAGAAGAGGCCTCCGGTTAATTTTATTATGCTTAATGTCTGCTGAGACGGTCGACCAAAAAAAAAAGGTGAATATCTCATTAAAATGAAAAGCATTTACTTTGGACGGACAGTTTAAGAATAGGTTTTAGGAACGCCGAGGGCAAGTAATTAGAAGAGCGTCAGCTGAAGCTTTAACCTGTGAAAAACAAACAGAAAACCGAGAGGAAACACGGTGTTTGTGTTGTGAAATGATTTGAAAAATTGTGTTTTAATCTTCCATTATGAGGATTATTTAAATAGATATTAGAGAAATAGATATTTACTGTCCCCATCATTAAAGCATCGTGTAAACTGACAGATGTTAAATCATGTTAGCGCTACCCTGAATAATGTCTCTGTCTGGACAGTAAAAACCGCCGCTAACTAGCTGATGTTAGCTGATGTTTGCTCAGTTCGTTAGCCAGGCTGCCTGGTTTGTGTACTACGGGCATTTTTGGGCCACAGCGAAGAGGAGGCTCTCAGGGGAATGCTGAAGGGAGGACGCTGGTGTCGTGCCAGAACCGGAGCTAGCAATGTGATCGGGCTGAAGAGCCTCTATGGGCATAATGGCAGAGGAGAAGAGTGCTTGCTCATGGTGGAATTGTCGGTCTCTGTAGATGTTATTATAAAGAGTACAGTCTAGACCTGCTCTGTATGGATAGAGTCATGAGATGACTTCTGTTATGATTTGGTGCTGTATAAATAACATTGAATTAAACTGAAGAGGACAAAGAGGACATTGGTTATGTTATGCAATCAGAACAAATACTTGAGTACAGATGTGTACCACAGTGGGATTACAAGTGTTACTATAAGGCATCCATGTTTTATCTGAAACAGTGTTGATCTGACAGTTCGGTATAGCAGCAGAGATCTGTATTTATAATTGGACCCATGTGTCAGAATGCACAAGCAGACACTGAACTCTGACCTCCTTCGTTAGGAATCTTCGCCCACTGGACCGTGACCCATGCCTCCCCCCTCCCCCCCTCCCCGCCGCCGTGTCTGTGTTTAAGCGGACTCACAGTCGGATGAGGAAGGGGTGGTTGACCTCTGACAGCACCTCCTTCTCGTTGTGGACGTGCTGCTCCTGCTTCAGTCGGATCACGTCGGGGATCTTCATCTGCTTCAGGGCGAAGAAGGCCCTGCTCTTCTTGTCCTTGACCAGGAAGACCCGGCCAAAGGTGCCTGTGCCTGAGGAGGGGGCGAGAGACATGGGGAGGGGGGGTGAGGACTAACCACTGCGACAGGAATCCACAGCACACAGGGGAACTCACAGACCATGAGAAATAACTGCTTATCCAACACTCTGCGTGTATTGATTACGTTTGGGCAACTACACTGAGGTTCAAACCTGTCATTCATCATTGATGCATGCAAAGATATTCAGCCGTCAGTGTCAGCCAACGTTCTGTGGACTCAATCAAAGGTCTTCAAACGAATTCATCTGAGAAGTGATCTCATCTGCAGCTGGGGCTCGTTTTCGTTTTCTGTTGATCTGCAGATTCAATTGCAACGCTACGGTCTACGAAAAGACATCCGTTTGCCGATGTCTTCAAATCTGTGACCGACAGTCCAAAACCCAACACGGGACATCCTGAAGGCAAGATGGACAGTTCTGAGAGCCCCACAGTGTGACAGCTGCAGCATGTGGAGGCCTATCAGAGGGTTTGCCGCGCAGGACGTTGAGTAGAAGTTGAACCAGTCGCCTGGTACAACCTCTTGATTGGAATGTCACTTGTTGTGTCCCCGCATTAGGCCTTCTTTAAAATCCGACGGCGTTTGACAGCTTGAATAGCTCAGCATTAAACTTTGAAGACAAAAAAAAAAGAAGCTCAGACAGAATCCAAAGTGAAAAATCGATGCTCTGTTAGAGCACGGCGTGTCTTTATTTATTCACGTCTCGTGTTTCGCGGGCGTTCGGAGAGAAAGGACAGCGCGGCCCGCGGAGGCTCTGAACGCCGCCGCGCTGACCGTCCCAGTCCTGGCGGACTGCGTTCGGGCTCTGCCTCTGGGTCCGGACTGAACTTCAGAGTGGTGACGGTGCAGAGCCTGTAGTCAGCTTTTCGGAAGGTTGGATTTACATAGTACGAACAGTCGCCTCCGGAGACTGTCTGACGGATCACATTGCATTTGCATGACGTTACTTTGCATCAGCTGGACTGCTGAATGAAACTGTGTGCTAGCGGCACGCTGACCTGCTCGAGATGGAGAGTGTCATGTTTTATAGATAAAATTGAATTGAAATTGAATGTTTGTCTCCTTGTGCAGATACTCAAACTCGTAATGGACCGATCAGCTGTGTATTGTGACGATAACTTGCGTGCTTGTTTGGAATATGAACAGATTTATGAGTCAAAGAAAGCCTGTTAAAAAGCTTGACGCGAAGCTGAAATGACACAAGAGCCAAAGTACATTCTGCTGATACCACGTTTCAAAAGCTCAACCTTAAGCCCTAGCACTGCTCTGAAAATGGAACAGCTGACATCTTTAAGTTATCGCCATGACGACTGAGCAAACTCCAGAACCTCCAGAACGGGATGCTTCATCTAATGCCGGCATAAAATATGACTGAGCTGGGACGAATTGTGCCAAGATAGAGCGCGCTACACGTTGCAGTGTCTGGAACGAGCCCATACACACACACACACGTGATCAAATTCCTGTTTCCATGGCGTTTGAAGTGTGTCTTGTGGGCTTGGGCAGCTCCTTCAGCAACAGACTTGACACTCCGGCCATGTAAGAAGGAGCTCTACCACGGGTCCTTCATTCCAACCGCTGACAGACTCATGCGGGCTAACGTGCGCTGACAGCACGCCGCTGTGGGCCGATAACAAAGTTTCATTTTTTCATATGTCAATATTGACGTCAGCCCGTGAATCCAGTGTGAGTCGGGCTCTGATTAAATGATGACAGGCTGTCATTATCTTCTTAAGCATGCGTGTAAGCGCAGTGTCTTCCAGTCAAAGAGTCCGCCTGCAGGTCATCGCACTTGACGGTTGGCTCGTCTTTGAGTGCGCGAGGTGTGTTGTTGGTTACTCTGTTTGTGTACACGTCAGTGATACTCAGCGAAAGTTTCATCCTTAATCACGTATGAGCTGTACAGAATAACAACATTCCTGCTGCTCGTTAGTCAGACACATCTGGTTTCTATGCGTTGCCATGAAGAACAACATAACAGGATTTTTACTTTAAAAAAAATAAAATACTGACTGTGAGGTTTGTTTGTCGGGTAACTGCCCTGATATCCTTTCAATAAATGACAATGATCCATGCGAGAGAGAGCGGGCAGGATCAGGCTGGTTCAGGATGGATGAACCAGTCCTCCAGAGGCAGGCTCGCTACAGATTTCTGTGGCCTGATATCGCTCCGAGCTGTGTGTTGTTGTTTTCTTCCCGGAGGTGCTGAGAAGCGTTTCGTGGCATTTCATTGGCGCAGAGCTGATGAGCAGTGAGGGAGACGATAAACGGCCGATGACAACGTGATGGAACAGCCTCTCTGAGTGAGACGTGGAGCTGCTGCAACCTCTTAATGAAATGCCGGCTGTCTCGTTCCTCGGCTTTACAAACAATGAGGCTCTGTCTCAGCAGTATTGGCGTTGCCACAGCAACAAGGACACTGTTTCTATCGGGGCGAACACTTTCTCAGCAATGTCAAACTTTTCAGGCATCAAAATGAGCTCATGGAGCCAGTAAAGGTTAGACTGGGGCGTCCTGTAAGAGCCTTTAATGAGAGATGAAATCCACAGTAAACCTGGGCCAAACAGATCACACCACAATCACAGACGCCACATGATGCTACAGGTGCTAGCTCAGGATGCTACAGGTGTTAGCTCGTGACGCTACAGGTGTTAGCTCATGATGCTACAGAAGTTAGCTTTGATGCTACAGGAGTTAGCTCATGATGCTACAGAAGTTAGCTTTGATGCTACAGGAGTTAGCTCGTGATGCTACAGGAGTTAGCTTGTGATGCTACAGGTGTTAACGTATGACGCTCCAGGTGTTAGCTCGTGATGCTACAGGTGTTAACGCATGACGCTATAGGTGTTAACGCATGACGCTATAGGTGTTAACTCATGATGGTACAGGAGTTAACGCATGACGCGACAGATGTTAACACATGACGCTACAAGAGTTAGCTCATGACGCTACAAGAGTTAGCTCATGACGCTACAAGAGTTAGCTCATGACGCTAAAGATGTTAACTCATGCTACATGTGTTAGCTCGTGACTCTACATGTGTTAGGGTTAGAGATATGAACCAGTTCAAAATAGAACCAGAGATGCTGTCGCACTGTGAAGAATTCAGTGATCCACTACATGAAACCAGCTGATGGTAGCATTAGCAAGCCCCCTCCCTGCACTACATCAGGGGTGATGTCATGCCTTTGTCAGGCATGTCACTGTCTCGTCGCGGCCACAAAGCAGGTTTGGTCAGTTCTCCACGCAACTTCAAACCTTACCAGAAGCCCTTCAGACGAGTGCGTCGCCCACCAGACTTTGCTAACCTGCTCTTAAGGTCAGTCATTGCATTCCGATCATCTGATCAGTGGGCGATCAGTGCCGTCGTTGCTGAGCCAGAGCCGCCCCAATAACAATAACAGCAAAAGTTTATGCTCACATTTATCTGCTCATATTGTTTGATGAAAAAGGAATCATGCGCCGTAACAAAGAAAATGAAGGACCTCGTTAACACGCTGGCAGGTGAACCGTGATCAAATAGAACATTCACACCGCTGACGCTAACTGGAGTGACATCTTCTCAGACTTCACACGGCTCCCTCCGCAGACACTAACAAACACACTTTGATGTGTAAAACCAGACAGGTCCCTCTTAGTCTCCACTAAATTAAATTAGACGCCGCATGATAGAAATTAGGAAAGCGGCGCTTGCTGTCAGAGAGGATTGGTTGTGTTTCACTCGGCGTGTTCACATAAAAAAGGCGACAAAAAGGAGTTCACTGTCGCACCGGCGCACACCAAGCCGATGACTGACCCCACAGAGGTGTGGATATAGGGGTTGGGGGGCAGACTCTGTTAGACGATCCGGCAATCACTGCGTTTGAAGCCTTTAGAATGGCCAGAACGATTTCACCCAGTCGAGTTCAAATTGAAAATAATGCATGAAAACGGCCTAGAACTGGAGCTGAAGAAGAAGCCAGTGGTTCCTGATGATGAGAGGTGCCTAACCCCGCTGCCTGTCTGCATAACAATGTGCTGAAGCGGGGTGTGCGATTTCAACTTGTTCAACAACTCCCATCGCCGCACAAGGCCTTCATTGTGGGTGTGTTTGAACACAGCCACGAAGAAGGAGAGGGAGAACAAGATAAGGTATTCTCTTAGCCATGTTATAAATCACAGGGCCGCTTCTTTGGTATTTCCTGAGCTGGCACTGTTGTCGGGAACAAAAGGCACGACACTGCGGCTCGGCCTGGAAATGGCCGGCAGATTTCAGGGAGTAATGTATTGTGATGTATATTTACCCGTGTGGAAAGTGGGTCACCCATGACTCCTCTTCCACCTGCTCGCTTCCCGGGGCTTGGAGAAACGAACGCACAGCGCCGCTTTTTGCGAGGCTTCGCGCCGTCGGCCGATCCTAAAGATCGCGTTGTGGATGGAGAATTTATTTGCTCCGACGGGCCTGCGGTTGGGCGACCACTTCCTGGGTCGCATAGGCGGCCGCGGCGTGCGGCGGCGCAAGAGAGTTGCCTCATGATTTCAATGACAATTAAACAACAGCAGGCAGATAAAGAGCTTCGGCTGATTTGTTTCAGGCAGCAAATCCCTCTCATCAGACAAAATGGCTTGGCAAATTGGATTTTTATGCCGGGCTCATAAGCTCGGAGCTTTCTCCCAACAGTGCAGGATGCATGCCGCTCCTGCTGCACACCTCCCCGACAGACATTAAGCTCGGGCTTCATTGGCTGCATGTAGCTCAATGCGCATCATCGAGCTGGACGATGCTCCATAAAGCGGAGCGGCGTGACATCATAAATCGCGACGCATGTTGAATCGGCCTGAGAAATCAAACTATTAGCATTAATGAAAAAGGGCTTCCATCACCATCTGGCCTTTTATGATCGGCCTGCACCGCTGTTCCTCTGCCGACTGTCACGCAGCGCTGATGTGGACGAGTAAAGACTCGACAGACTCTTTGTTTTTAAATCGCCCTTTGTCTTACTTTGAGCACGCGCCGAGTCACGTGGCACGTCGCTGCGAGTCACGTGGCGCGTCGCTGCGAGTCACGTGGCGCGTCGCCGCGAGTCGCCCCGCCGCATTTTTTCCCCTGCACGGCTGCAGGCAGATTGCAGTCGGCCGTGCAAACACAAGGCCCGAAACTAAACAGGTGACTCATCGTTTTATATCAGTTTGTATCTCCTCTCAGATCTGCTGACCAGTCACTGCTCAGACAGCTCACACTTTCTTAATACTCCAGGTCTTTTCGAGCTCCTCCAGGCCCCATTTCACTCAAATTCAAAAGTACCAAACACAGCAAATGATAAGATCACGGATGTGCCGACCGCATATTTTTAAGAATGACAGGGCAGTTTCGCAGGTGTTCAGACAACTAGCCCCGACTAGCTGTTTAATACGAGGTAACAAAACTTGTTTTTTTCATTTTTCTATTCTTGCACAAAATCTATAAATTCAAGCAAAAACTATCAAGATCTTGAATTTTTTTTTCGTCTCTCCTGAAGGATTTCAACTGGTGTACATTCCACACTCCCAGTTAAACCCCATGTGAAGGCCGGCTGTCTCTATCGAGTCCTCATAAAAAAGCAAAACAAAAAATAAAAACTGTCACACTGTCGTTTTATTATTAATGACCTCTGCGCGCGGCTCCATACTTGTTTTATTGATCCGTCTTGTCTTTATTTAGAAATCGCTTGAACCGCCTTCTGGTTGGCCGTCGACAGGCCGCTGCTGACTCGGCACATGTTGGGACGGATATCAAAATGGAACAAAAAGCATCGGCTGGCCTCATTAGAAGTGTCTGCCAGGCTGCTGTGCAGAGAGCCAGAGAGTCAGATCCTCTGCGGTTATACGACAGATTTAATAAAGCTTCATTACAGTAACTGAACGTTTTACATATAGCGAACATGAATGAATGACCGAGAGTAGCAGCAGTGCAGCTGCTGTCACGTTAGTCCGAGTTTTCACCCCACGGTCAAACTTCATTTGCTTCACGCTGTCTGTCCTTATTTTGTTAAAAAAAAAAGTGGCCAAAGGCCAAAAATTGTTTGCCAATTTCTCAAAATGCCAACCTGGCACCAGTTACTGTCAGTCCCTGCTACACTGGAGCACAAGAACTCCTCCAGAACAGCCCGATACAGATGCACACAGCTGGACACAGAGCTCGCGAAGACGCGGCCCCGCGTCCAGCACCGCAGTCAGGAACAGAGCGACTCGAACCGCAAACAGGAGATCGCATCCAGAGATCAGACGAACGTTGAACACAAACCCTTCAAGAATGAAGCTCCGCTGGTGGAAGGAGGTCGGGCAGAGAGGCCACCACCACAGATACACTGACTAATCATCTGTTGCTTCCTGTGTCGGGTATTCACATTTCCTCAGGACGAAGAGGGGGGGGGGTTAGCACTTTAGAAGATGCGTGCTGTTTGGGAGCTCAGAGATCAGGCCTTTGTCTTTGTTTTCCACGCTGAAACTAGAGATCTAACTGCGCAGTGTCACACTCCTCTCACTTTCTTCTCAGCTTTCCTGGCTGCACCACTTTGTACGCCCGTTTGCTGATAATCGGAGTCGAAACAGATGCGACTGTGCGTGTTTAGACTCCATCTGATGCGTTTAATATATTTATTGTCATGCCCCTCAGTGAGAACAAAGAGGCAAGCTAACAATGTCCAGAGAGGTCGATGATGCAGCGACTACGTGATCCTGTAAGTCAGCGCACTGAACCGACGTTCATCCAGAGCTGATTAAAGAGGAGCCTTTAGCATCAACACGGAGACAGCGGCGGCTAAATCTCCTGGCCTTTAACACTGGATACTACACTTCCCATAATGCAGCGTGATAGCTAGCTTGAGAGTAGACGCAGCCTGCCTGATAAAATGTGGTCTGTATATTTATTTACACGCAGATTCCTGACGGACGGTGAAGTAAACCGCTGACAACTGTAGCTGCTGTTAGCTCACTTTGTGTAGACTGTGAGCTCACAGCACCGGGGCAGTGTTAGTATCCCATCGGGATGGGGAGGTTTTCAGGCCCGGGGCATGGACGAATGCTGACAGAACCGGCTTTGGCAACGTAACCGGGCTCAGCAACCTCTATGGGCATCATGGCAGAGGAGAAGAGAATGAAGAGGACGTTGATGGAGGAAGCAAAGAACAGATTTTTAATCTCTTAATAAAGAATCCTCCCTCAACGAGTTCTTAAGTAATGCAACGGTGTGGGCGTGACTCAAGCTTTGGACAAGTCAAACTGTAATTACTAACTCCCTCGAGGGCAAGTTGTTGCCCAACTCTGGTGCGTCAGGTTCTCTGAATGCCTGACTAACTGGCCAGTGCACACACACACACACACACACACACACACACACACCCCTGACTTCTGGAACATGGCTTTAGGCTGTCTGGAGCAGTTAACAGTTAACTGAGTTATCAAGTTTGGAGAACATGAGCTGGCCGACTGCTGCTGGCTCAGGTTAGTGCTGTTTGGAGTCCAGTGACTCGCTGACCGACGAGCTACGCGCTCTGCGTTGTGATGAAACGCAGCGAGACGAGTGAGACACAGAACATATACAAAACTATGCCTGACGGGTTATTATGTGGTTTGGATACACACTATTGTCCACACCCACACCCACAGCTCTTGGCTCTTTTTTAGCTCTTTAAAAACTGAACTGTTAAGATGTGTGTATACGTTAGCGGAGTGCGTCTCGGGAACACATAAGAGGCTGCGCAAAGATATGGGGCCGACCGTGACGGGAGCTGTTTTGCGCAAACTAAATCTACAAGAAGATACGGCACGAAGTGGGTCAGCGCTGACCTATTGATAAAGTACTGATATTCTGATGGGAGACTATCAGCTCAGAGTCTTCCTACTGAAGCAGGGCTGCCTGATATGATGAGAAATCTATATCAGCGGTCACATGTATCTCAGTATCACCAAACGTACAAAACATCACTGTCTGAAAGTCACGTTTGTCCGACCCGGTTCAGGATTCTGAACACTTTGGGCCAGCTGGTTGAACGACTAGTTGTTGAGGTTCCTGGGGATTCGCGGGGCTCGTTTTCGGCGGTGACAGCGCGCTTAATCGTCCGTCTAAGACGGACTGGGGAATGAGACGCCGCCTGTTGCACCTCGAGCAGGATAATGTGATCGTAGCTTTGCCTATCGGAGGCAGATCAGTGCCTCCAAAGTAATAGGGTCATTGGTTTTGTTCAAGGAGGTGGGACGCGACCTTATCTACCTGAAAGCAAACACAGGGCCTAGTCAGAGCCTTTAAGGTCCCACGTCAACAGGCCCGGGGTTTAAGTTTCAGCGTCAGGCGAAGTCCCAACAGTTCACACGAAATATCTGTAAGGCAAATCATGGTTAGCCACCGCTACTTCGGCTATCTCGCCACGTATCGTGGCCTGGATTGATCAAGGTGCCGGAACATGACTGCACGCCTCAGTGAATCTTCATCCCCACGCTCACTGTGCTCCGGGTTTCCTGTTCCGAGTTCCCGGCATTGGTCTTCAGAGACGCTCTTCTGCGTGAGTCACAGTCGAGTTACCGTTTGCGCTCTCCATCAGCGTGGCCATCCTCAGACCGACGCGCATCGAGAACGGCTGGTTTTCTGTTCTTCGCACCGCCGTCCGTCGCGGTTGTGCGCGGGAAAAAAAACAGCATTTCATGTCTTGGCACGCCAACTCTGCTTCAGTGAAACGAGCAAATTTTAATGAGGACGTGAGGAAGAATCTGACCAAGCACTCAGTGCTTAAATCACACGATTAGTCTGCTAGAACATCAACAAAAAACAACATATATTTTAATAAGGTTCTCTGGTTCCAGCTGCTGATGTTCCCGTCGTACGTCAGAACGCTCGGTTTCTTGCCGGTGCTGAAAGGTGTTGACGCCACCTTGGACCTTGGGAAACCGTGTCATTTCTCGCAGTTTTATGACGACTCATAGGTCAAATTAACAGTTTAAATCGGGGAAAACACTCAAGGAAACCTGAAGGAGTTGGCTCCAGCGACTCAAATGTGAACATTTGCTGTTACGCGATGTGTTTTGGGAATCTTTATCATCGGTTACAGCCCTGCCGGACAGTTTTTGACACTCTTACTACAGTACTGCAGTTCAATACCCAACCATACTGTACCGTTATAATGAAATGCATCCCCCATTGGACTCCCCCTGCCTGTGTGGAGTTTGGAAACCTGTCTGTGGGACTCACCGACCGTCGCGATGGTCTCCAGGTCATCCAGGCAGTACACCCGGCTGTTCGGGGATGCCTCTCCAGCCGGGCTGCTGGCGTTGCTCTTACTTTCTTTCAGGGAGTTGCTCTCACTGTTGACTCCGACCTTTGCTTTGGAGGACGCCATTGCTGCTAGTTTTAAAGGGGGGGGGGGAAGCTGACTATTTGGGTTTATAAATATCCAGTGGGACGCAGACAAGAGTTCATACGAGACATTTCTGGACGTGTCGTCACTTCATCTTCTTTGTCTAGCTCCGGCGGCGCGGCTCGTTGTCGGACACTGACGCCTCCCTCATCGGGAGGAGAAAGTGAGCGGTAAAAGTAGCCGGCGTTCCCGTTGACGAGCCTAGGCTGATTAGCGGACGAAAAGGTGGAGGTGAAGCCACCGGCGTGGGGGGCGGGGGGGGGGAGACAAAGAAGCCGGTGACAGGTGCACTGTGCTGGCACGTAGCGCTAGCGCCTTCGGTTAGCGGCTAACAATCCATAGTGAGCTAATGGGAGAGGCGAGCGGAGCGCGAGGAGCGGCGGGAATGACTGTCTGTTGGTCCGGAATAAAAAAAGACTGTTCAAAACTCACTGACTCGACGAGCCCCGTGCGGTCCGTGGCTCAACTTTACCCCCTTTCTTCATTGTTTACTCAGCTACAACAACAGACCTCACCCTGCACTGTCCACATCAACCAGGAAGCGCTTCGGTGTCGGCGTCCAAATAACATCCGGCCTGGACTTTCAAAATAAAATAACGCTAACCAACATGGCGAGATTTATTGTGTAACGCAAAACCACCGGGAGAACGTGACTGTCTTCCGTCTGAGTACATGTATTTGTATGTGTGAATAAGCATGTTAAATGCTAATGAGTTGCGTTTTTTTCCTCAAATTACAATCACATTTATGTTCAAACTGCCCCACTTCCTGTATTTCCTACCTGACTGCGTGTACCTTGACGCAGAAGGGAGAGCAGGGCTGCGTGTTGACAAAATGCGGCCAATGAAATCGGAGCCTCGACCGAGACACGAACCAATAATGTCCGAGGCTGGGTGTGGCGATGGAGACAGGTATGCTGAAGTCATCCGCCCACGGGTAGGAAAAAATGAGCAAGATCATGGAAAGGTACAGTTAGTAAAGTAAATAAGTGGAATCATGTTTAATGTTGGACTGCCACGAAATGATGTATACATAGCCGGTGTATAGAGTCCATAGACAATGATCTTCTAGCGTTTCATCAACGTTTCAGCAACGTCTCTTGAAACATAGTGTGAACACATTAACGCACTAACATGCTTTGGTAACCCAACATACCAAAAGGCTACGTGATCTCTCATCAAAATATCCGCTTGCGACAGGAGAAATGTCACAAAATCGAACGGGCAGACAGATCACATTCAAGCTCCCCAGAGGATAAACCTTTGGGTCCCTCGTGTGCTTTCTCCTAGCGTCCCACCCTCAGGTCATAAATGTCAAAATAAACACTATTTCATGAACAAATTGATCACGGACTGCCAAAACATTTGCCAAGCATATCGATGCCCCTCGAACATAATTAACCTGGAGTTGTTCTGCACCACACCATAACGCAGAAAATATACAGTGCTAAACCGTGACAGCACCTGCAGACATTTCCGATTTAAGCCACTGCTGGATATAAATGGATATTTGAATTACACTGGACGAGCAGTAGGGGGGGGAAGTGTGTTTGGCAATGACTTTTTAAGGATTCAGGAACTTTCCCCAGGGGCTGGGAACCTTTGGAGGAACTGCACAGTGTGTAGACCAGGGTCTAATTTTACCCCGCAAAAAAGGCCCTGCTCAGGGGGGGGGGGTACTAGCGACGCTTAATATAAGAGACGTCTCACTGAAGAGTCACATGGGTTTGTTGCCCCCAGAAGAAGACCAGCAGAAGGTCCTGAGTGTGTTGACTCTAATTAGAGAAGTGAGCGCAACTTCTGAGCAATTCTTTCTCCTCAGAGTGACTGAAATGAATACTGGAGTCATTTTTCATAAGCCACATAGCTTCGGGTACTGAAATGACATATCTCAGATAAATCGGGAGAAAATGAACTTTGTTCAAGACCTATCTCTGTCTCAGCAGAAACACAGATATCTCTTCTCTCGGTAGGTGCTGAATTGAATCGTTGGTCTATTTCACCAAACACAATCTATAACAACTGAATTTAAACTTAAATAACTTTTCTGAACCATCTCTGGTACAACACAATGTGCCTTCATCGTCTGCACGACACACGCCCAAAAGCGATTTGGAGACTCGGGGGTGCAAGGTGACCATGCCCACTTAGGAGACAGAAAGTGCATACCATTTCATATCACTGGCGCAGTTGGAATGCATTATCCTCAAAAGAAACGCTGAACATTTCTGGTCGGTCGAGTATGTTTTATTTGAGCCCCCAAAAGCTGCAGCTACAAGAGTTTTTTGTTGGTCTGTTTGTGCTCGGACAGAAGAAAGCGCACGACAGACAGACCGGCGTTAACGCTGTTGTATCACGTGGATCTTCATGGGTATTTAGACTGTAGTGGAAAAGCAAACAACAGCGGTTCTATAGGAACCTTTTAGTCCCTAGAAAAGTAGCTCCTGCAACTCAAATTTTCAGGTACTTTTGGGTGGAGGACTTGGACTTGACATGGGGCTTGTTGGGTCAACAGTCACTCTCCTTTAAGTCTGGTTTGATCTCCACTGACTTGTAGCTCGCGCTGATATTTGCGCCACTGTACTGTATGTCACCGGCTGGCTTTTACCGGCGTCTGCCGTTTGCTGCTGAGCAGGATTAGTGCACCGTGGGTTTATCGGATCAGAATGCCTGAAAAAGAGGACGACGCACCGAAACAGTGGCGCTTGTGAAACCGAAACAAAGGGCTAAAAGGCTCCACAACAGTCTGCAGAGTTGAGGTGAGCTGATTTTCAACTCAGTCTTGCTTTTCAAATACACAATGAGCGCAAGTCTCCTTTAAATAGCCTATGGCTGTGGAGGCTATACTTGGACACGGGGTTAAAGTGGTCAGGGGGCAATGGAGGAAACTCAAGACCCAAGTGCCGCTAACACGGACTTAAAATACTTCGTACTGAGTCAGCAGGCCTCAGTGTTCAGTTCACATCTTATAGTCAGGCTTGGCAGCCGGGAGCTCAGGTCCTGTCGGATGCTGCGACCACTCAGGACTTATTCATTTAAATATGACTGGAGGTGCAGAGGCTCTGCTCCCTTTGAAGTCCTGTCTGTCCCACAAATCTGTATTTTACACTGACATAACTCTCCTTCGGCGCGGCGTTAGCTTCCCTCGGACTAAATAAATCAGCACGATCCTGCATATCAGAGCACAGACGTACAATATGAACGTGTGACACGAGCACATTCATTTTAATCAAAGACAAATCAGATTTCACGTTCAGTTATTGCGTAGTTTTAGAGTTTTGTGACCACATTAGCAATGCAAAGCAGGGCAAGCGCGATTAGTATTCATGCCGCCGCATGTCCCCCCCCCCCCCTTTTTTTTTCAGACCGTCTGCGGCATGAATGGAATAGAGATGCGTTTGATTTAGACAGAGGTGGCCTAACATTTGCACTTGCGTCCTCAAGCTGTGAAACTATTTGGCACTCCACTATGATACCGCTGCAGCTCCTCTGAAGCTGTCTGTCAAACGCAGGGAGGGTTTCAGGAGGAGCTCGGGCTGAAGATAAGGGCTCTGTAGAGCCGGCGCGCGTGAAAGAGTTATCTCGATGAGCAAGACTTTAAGTAATTATGTTAACAAAGAATGTCCTTCAGCGATATCGGCTAATGATCTGCTATCATGGGCTAACTTTATTAAAAGGACTTCAGTGATCAGGAGGGAAGAAGGAATTTTGACATTTAAGTGCGACACTCTATTCATGAGGGCGCCTCTTCAAATTTAACACCTTTTTTGGAATATCAAATACCAACTTTTATTTTATTTATTTATTCTTAAATTGGCTTTTGAACAAGACCAAAAGGTGAAATATCTCTTTTCAAAATGTATTTTGTTCACCCTCTGATCTCTCCTGGTCTGAATCCATCTAAGCGCCTAAAACGCTCTTTGAACTTAACAGCTTAAGGAACTTAAGAAAAGACAGTGCGGCACAGTTGCAGGGGGGTGGGAGATGGAGAGAATCTATCACAGTATATGTAATGTTATGTGATATCGATATTACATCTATAAAACAGCCAGGGTCAAAGCTAAAACTGGCCATATACGAGGAATCTGTGGCTCTGCCTTGTCGCCTCCCAGCTAATCTAGAAATCCGCAAAGATGTAGATCATCAACAGACCTTAACACTGGGGCTTATGGAGACTTATTCACTTCTGGAACCAGCCTCGAGTGGACGTTCAAGGAACTGCAGCTTCTGGTACTTCTGTCCAAACTGCTTTCTTGACAGTTTCCATTATCTGTGTATGGACACATATCACAGCAAACTCCTGTGGCCGATCCCCAATGAAGCGAACCGGAGTCCGACTGGAACTGGACGTAGGCCGTCCCTTTCAGGTGGTCTCAGCAGAGCTTGTTTGCCAGCTTTTCACTGTTAGCCTAAAAGGACAGGACCAAACGGACAAAAAAACGGCGCTGTGTATTTTCACGGAGCCAGTCGGCTGAGAAAAAAAGATGCCGCGTGTAAATTAGTTCTCCCAGTTTGCAAATCCGTGGGCACAGAATTGGACGGCGTGGTTTATGAACGGATTGTACATTTGGAACACAGATTCAGCTGACCCCACGGACCAAACACAAACTGTCCCCCGTAATATCACAGCATGCCAGCATGTTACCTCTCAGTCCATATGAGCGATTCCATTGCAGCTATTTACACGAAATCTAGACTAGATAGTGACATTACTTCAATAAAACTACCCAGATAAAGAGAAAAAAAAGTGTTGAAGACGGGAGAAAAAGTTCCAAACCAGCTGATTCCAGAGTGATCAGTTCTCCCTGTGCTCATCAGAATCAGCTAGGTTAGCACGAAACATCTCATGATCAATCAACATTATTGAACCACGTTAAATTCCTCCTATAAATACTTTGGAGCCATTATCCACCAGTGGAAGGAACGTCAATCCATTATCAACCCGACCACGAGCAGCAGCTTCTCGAAGGACTCTCAACCGGGCGATTAGAAAGTTAGTCAGAAGAGCCAAGGGAGGAGAAAACGATGGACAGTGCACTCCACCACCATGGTCTCCATTTGGGGACACCACAGAAGACTCCATTACTGAAGAAAAGTCACGCTGAAGCTTGTTTGGAGAAGCCTGGGAGAAGATGTTTGTCGAGACAAACGTCTAACTTTGTGGCAACAATTGAAACGCGCAATTGGTATCGAGTTCTACCAATGTTTGGTCTGAATTTCACAAGAATAGCTGCCTTGGCGGTTAAGGAAGATGTCGACGTATGTTGAAAAGTCTTATTTCCCACACTGAGAGCCGATGGACTGGACCAAATGAACCCAACTTTAGGTGGGAAAATAACCTGAAACACTTTGCTTGATCAAGACGACGTCGGTGTCCCTGGACGAAACGTCACTAAAGTGCGACGAGGGAATATCACAGGTTGAATATCAGACCTGGCTTAATGTCACAGCTATCTTGGGACCGATGCCTTCTCACGACGGAACCAGGACGTGACTGTGCGCGCCGACACGCCTGAAGCACGAGCAACAGTACACTGTAGATTGAACGTTACCGCGGTGACCATTAAAGTCGCAAGATGCTCTTGACCAAAAAAAGTGTTTCGCTGACATAACTCATGGAAATGCGTCAATGCGACTCCTCTCCGTGGGTGTTTCAGTGTGCTGCCACCACCATTATCTGTCTCATAAATGCTTCTCCCATCTGCTGGAGTCAGTCATACTGTAATATGGCCATCCGACTGTGTAATATGCCTTTGCAAACGGCCCCCCCCCCCGCGCACACACACACACACACACACACACACGCTCCCCGTCACATTTCATGTCTAACCCTCTCCTCCTTCCCTTAATGTTGCCTCTGGCCGGTGTTTCAGCAGCTGCAGTGTTATCAAGATGATGGTGGTGGTGACAACAAGTGAAAATTGTGTCGGTGAGGACGCGGGCTTAAGCTGCTTGATGTTATAACAGTCATAATTCCTGTTTTTATGATTATTATTTCTCTGTATTCAAGGAGGAATGATGGCGACACGAGAGGGACTTCAAAATGAAAACATTTTTTGAATACAGTGATCCCTCGCTATTTCGCGCTTCACCTTTCGCGGCCTCAGTGCATCACGGATTTTTCAAAGACATGATCATATACGCATATATATATATATATATATATATATATATATATATATATATATATATATATATATATACATACATATACGCATATACATACATATACATATATATATATACACATACATACATACATATATATGTGTATATATATATGTGTGTATATATATATATATATGTGTGTGTATATATATATATATATATACATACATACATATATATATACATACATACATACATGTGACACATATATACATATATACACACACATTTCTTTAAACATTAATTAGGCTTAATTAGGCTGCACGTGTTTAGGTTTGTCTTTTGATAAACGAGAACGAAGACAATGGAAAGTGGCAGACAGAACAAACGCGATGTTTGATCTCCGGTGGAATCTGGTTGGAGACGAATTTGAATGGAATTCATTTTAATCGTAAAAACAGAAGATCTGGACAGCACGCCAACCCACACAGATGCTAATTTTACAACCGGTACACACAGGAGGAGTTCATTATAGAACAGCAACATCCCAACAGGGGGAGCCACCACCTTTATTATTATTATTATGAAAAAATAAAGAGGCAGACATTATATGTAGTTCAAGCAAGCAAATGACACCAGAAACGTCAGCACAGCGTGTCCCAATCACAGTATTTGTAACCTCCATGTTCTATAGAATAACGGATTGCAAATACTCCATGAACTATCTGTAATAGATTACAAATGAAGTGTTACCCGACATGCCTAGGCATTAAATGTGGTGCCTGTCTAGTCTACAGACCCGCTGTACAAGTGCTTTGACAACGTTTGTACAGCGATGGCTGCCAAGTACTCATAAGGAGTGACACAGCGCTTCCTGTTTATACACCCACGAATAAGACAAAGCACAGCCGTGCACACACACACACACACACACTATTAACTATTGTTCAGTGTCTTGCTCAGGATCCTGGTTGGCATATGAATTAACTACACTTCAAGAACACTTAATAATTGGGTGGATGGTAAATACTACCAAAAAGAACTGTTATTAATAAAATAAATATTAATATATATGACAACTAGAAATGTGACCCCCTGCAACGTAGTCTCTGGTTGAGTCTACAGCCGGTAAGTATCGTATCTTACATATAATGAAAGATTCATTTAATCGTGTCTCACTGTAAAAAAAAAAGAAGAAATAATACTATGCGCTCCAGACGTGACAGATTACTGGAAAAGTTCCCTACTGAGAAGAAAATATGAAATGTATTGGACTGCGGGGTGTCAGCGATCTGAACTATGAGGCTAGAGCGAATCAGATAAATTACTGTTTCGTTAGTTATATAATTATATTTGGGTCCTAATCAAAGAATGCTAAATTAGCTTCTGTGAATGCTCACTCACTTGCGCGCCGTCATTAGATAATCACCGACTCATTTTGCGTCTTCGCATGACTTTACTGAGAGGGCACAACACGACTAACGCGGCGTCAAGTAGAGGAGGGCTCAATTATTGTTCACCGATGCCTACTCATGTATGCAGAGGGTGAGGCAGCATTATATTCCAATGCGTATCACCAGCAGCGGCGTATATAAAATGAAATAGAGCACATAAACCTGTAAGAGCTTCCTGCCCCGGGGGTGAGTATGAACAGAGGGATGGGATCCAAGTGTCCACTCTCTGGAGGCGCAGAACGAGCCTGTGTGGACTTTCCAGGAATGAGAGCCAACAGGTCTGAGAGTCGAGTGCGGCGGTTTGGACTGAGCCGCGCTGTGGTTCCGTCCATCTCCTGACACTTATGCCAGACTAAGTCACAGCCAAGCAGGTGACTGAGCCCCGGCACTCATGGCTTCATGAACGGTAACCGTGGTGCGGAAGCACACACATATGAAACCTTTTTTTCCATTGACATATATAAAAAAAAAATGGACAACACTTCTTGTGCTGGTGACATCATTTGGATCCTGAGTGCGCTCAGTAGTGATTGATTGGTTGGAGCGGTACACCCGCTAACTCAATCTCAAGCAAGGGCTCAGCTGTCAATCACAAAGTGAAACCCATGTTCACCGATCAAAGCCAACCAGCGCTTGAACACCGCCGCGATGAGAAAAAAATAAGAAGAAAATGCATTGTTTCGTTTGGCCCATGTCCCATCTGCTGACATTAACCTATCCTGCAGCCAGCCACTAGGGGTGATCCCGATAACATGCCAGTGTTTGTGCTCGGAAAGATTTCTTCCGTGGCAAATACGCCAGGGTTGAGGCTTGGTTGGGTGTAGCAAACCAGAACACTGAGAAGTTAAAGGTGGGCATTTTCTGAACAAAACAAAAGTCACTGTTCATCACCTAATATGTTCAACACCTTTCCTTCCTCATAAAACATGAGCAGGCGGTTCTCAAAGTATGCTTTGCATATAAAGTGACACTGCATAGAAAATGGTATTTTTTTGCAATCTAGTACCTCGACCAGTGTGACCTATTACCTATGATCGAAAGCTGAGTTTGCTAACACAAGCAAGTGCAACAACACCTCCTCTTATCAGTGATCCACTCCTTCCGGTTGTTGGCGGATTCTCACCACCAAGTATCGATGTATATTTTGGTCCTTGTAGTGATCTGAAGGCACATCAGGCTGAATAACATGATCAGCAACGGTGTGTGCAACCGCTCAAAATACCTGCAACTCTCATTTAGTCCCACCTGCAGAGCGGGGGCCAGATGTAGCTCCAGGAAGCTGCCCCCACGAAAAGTTGATTTCGAACCCGTGACAATGGAGACCCAATACGGAATGTATCATGGAGTGGTGAACACACCGTTAGACTGTTCCGTGGCTCATTGAGCTCCACGGGTTCTCTTTGAGGCTAAAGACATTTCAAATGACTGACCAGCTCTCAAACATAAAATAAAGATCTGGCCTATAGAGCACGTCCTCTGACAGGCTTCTCTTTGAGCCGTCATTACCGCGAAGAAACACCCGCAGTAATAGCTTAACGCAGAGGTAAAGCAGCGAGCAAACATTCACATGACACTCTAAAGGTCTTTTCAGAGAGGTTAATTAAACCAAGATGGACTTTATGTTTGCCTGAGATCCGGACGTTGACTTTGCAGTCCAGACTTTATAAAAACGTCAAGAATCGAGGCCTGGGTTGCCCTCCGGTATCGAAGGATGAAGCTTTGGCAGCTGCCCACTGGAAAATATATTTTAAAGGACAACTCGCTGTTCGCGTGTGGGGGGGCGTCACACTGTGCTCATTTAAATCCACAATTAACCTCATTAACATCGGCAACATGTCGATCGGTGAAGGCAGCATCTCTAATAACTTAGCCATCAAGAGTGTCTTAACTGCAAATGAGATGGATCAAGGATGGGTTTTTTTTTAGCTCCGTCAGGCATAACAGTGGTGCCTCGAGTCGACGGGAACCCGAGGCGGGCTCCATCAAACTGATGTGATGTTTTATTGCTCTCGCATCTCCACCAGCAAACGCAGCAGGACAGAGTTGTCGGGGCCGCGCAACAAAGAAAAACTACAAAAAAAAAAAAAAATAAAAAAGAGCAGTCCTGACAGCTGATGGATCCAGACTGACAGAGCCCGAGGCCAGCAATTCTCGTCATCCATCTGCTTCGATTTGCCCAATTTCTGAACCCCCCCCCGTCCCCCCCTTTTTACAAGCCGAAACAAAATGGCTTGTAATCAAATGGGGGCAAATTACCACCTTCTCTAACTGTTGGGAAGTGAAATCGCTCTTGTTTCAAAATTGGTCCCAGGAATAAGAATGTGAGTTGTCTCCAACGCGCTTCATTGTTTCTGGGATGGGGAAAAATCGAAGGCTTCCCTCACCACGTGGGATTTTCTTTTTTAAAAAAAAAGGGACATTTCGGCGCATCAAAACTTTCCCATTGTTGGACTTTTCAACACTTTGATTCGCCCGCTAAATATTCCGCGCGCAACACTACGCGGCTCATCATCACCCGGGTAGGCGCGCAGAGTGAGGCGCGGTGGCGCAAGCGCGCCACAGGCGGCGCGACGTCGGGTAAACTATCGCCACGCGGGTTCGTCGCGATACCAGAATTTTAAACTTTGATTCCATACTGGCATTGACACACGATACTCGATGCCTCTTCTGATACCTCGGCGAGAGGGAAAACAAGCCCTCCGCGCGCAGAATAAGAAGCAGCACAAGGTGCTGACACATTGGAAGTCGCACACATAGAAGATCACGTATGGGTTTTGTATTGGATGTGAATAATATTTCCATATTTCCCGGCGCTTCTTTCTTATGTCACCGTATTAAATTCTTCGCCTTATTTAAAAGTGCTTACTCACAGACGGCTTCAATCTGCTCACCCTGCCCCACACACACACACACACACACACACACACACTGCCTCTCTCGGTGTGTGGGTGTTTTTTTTTTGTTTTGTTTTTTTCACGTCTTGAATGCTTTCACCCATGATGCTCTTCTCGCATCAGCAGGTAAACCGCGCATGTGTGTGTGTGTGTGTGTGTGTGGAGGAGGCCGATCCAAACCTACGTGGACAACAGAACCAACCAGGTGTGTTCACCGCTGCTTCGCCTGGTCCTAAAAATATATATATATATATTTGTTGTGCTACAATACCAGATAACATCTCTGTGTGTGTGTGCAGCAGAGCTTTGTGAATCAATAGTTAATGCTGTTCTGATTGTAGATTTGTTTTTTTGGGTTTTTTTTTTTAATAACACCAAATGCAATTCTTTGGACAGCCCTATTATCAGATGAATAACAGACTCCAACTCTATTTTTAAGGCAGCAAGTAAAACAGACCAATGGTAACTGTGTGTGAGGAGTATTCTTCGATTCTCAGACAGCAAGCGCGGCTGTAAGCTCTGTGCAAACGTGATGGGCAAGGCGCAAAGAGCGCGCATTTAGTGTCTCTTCAAAGGCAGCCGCCGTACCTGCACTCGCAGGCGAGTGTCGCCATTTTAGAAGTCAGATTTGTTGGACGGTTTTCTGCCGCTCGTGCGCTCGCCCCACCGGGCTGTGGCAAACACCTGTAATCTCCTGTCCGACGATTTGGAGACCAATGACAGCTGCCCCCCCCGGGCCCCGCGCACTCACGCCTCCAGCGGGACTCAGGCCGCTCAATTGCGAAAGGAAGCGCAGCGCGGCGGCGACTTTAGCAGCAGACGGAGACAGCTGGCCAGTCATCTGACAGGAGATTACAGATGTCTGCCGCCGCCTGATGGGATGGGAAGTGTTGAGAATCTTGACTGAGGGAAAGGCGCGCGGTGCTTGGACGGTGGACCTTCCCAATGCTCTGTCCCATCCAGAACGTCACTTGCCTGTGCATGCTTTAAATACTGTAGCACTGACTCCAGATCAGATCTCTCTGGTGAGTGGCGCGATCACTTTCTTGCTGCCGAAGATAGTAATGCGCCAACAGTGTCGGCCGACCACGATCCATCTATGACGATGATTTAGATCATAAAATATTCCCGGTCTCTCTCGATCCGGCGGGCTGTCTTTACTGACCCGAGCCGTCTCAGCAGTTGATGAAGACTGAGGACGGAGCGTTATGTTTAGGTTTCAGTCTCGAACGATCTTCACTTCAATCTGCGCCACATTCGAACATTCGAAGTCCGCCCGGCTGCCTCCGGATGAAAACGACTTGTTTTCGCGAACACCTCCTCGGCGTGTGTCGCGGAAATCATCGGAAATGTTCAATTTTCCAGCAATTTTTGGGCGCCGAGAGAGTTTTTCAGCAATCAGAGAAACAATTTGGCCCCCGGACCTGTTCTGCTGAGCTCCCTGGAAACAAACAGCAGCAGCAGCACCAACACTTCCTGAACTTTTTTTTTTTTTCCCCCCTCTCACCAAAGAGTGAAAGCACACACCGCACACCACACACAGTTTGTACGCGATGTACAGTGATAAGATGATGCTAGTAGAATCTTAGACCTAAAATATGCTCTTATCAAATCTCTGGAGATTACAAGGAGGAGACGTGAATAAAGAGAAGCAGACGAGCTGGAGCAGGATTTTAAGATTTGATACAGCTGAGGGAGGGGGGGTCGGATTGTCCAAAAGAGGCTGCCGCTCAGTATCAGCAAGATGTCCCCGTGCAGACAGCAGAGTTATTCTCTCTGAAAGTTCACCTTGAAGCCGATTCATCCAGAACATAATCGCTCTCTAAGGAGAGCGCCGCCGAGCGCCGTAGACTCTCTTGCCAGAGACGAAACAGAGGCGGAAAATATCGACAAGTCCGCGATTGAGGCGGCAAAAATATTGCTTTCTTCTGAAGCCTCCGCGGCTGCTTGCAGGGCCAAAAAAAAAAACAGCCAAAGAAATCAGCTGTGAGAAAACAAATAGAGATCAACGGAGAAACGCTGAGATCAACGCAACGTCCCGTCCTTGCGCTAACGGAAGCTTTCAGTCCTTCAGGGAAGTGAAGTACCAATGCAAAAATACCCCGTTACACGTTTACATTGCAAGCTTTTCATTCAGAATCCCAGTGACAATAAAAAAAAATCTTCTTAACGTATCCAAAAGTACTTTTGACAGCAGTAGCAGCAGTAGCGAAATGTCAGCATTTGATATTTTGACATTTAAACAAATGTGCGAGCGCTCAAGGCTTCTGCGGGGGCGGCGTATGAGGCCCTGTTTCTCTGAGCACACCTTCAGAGAATGAAATGTGAGACTTTAAGACCCACAATACCAAACAGACTGCGCACAAAACATGCTCACGGTACATAATCCTTTCAGAACGGAGTGCTAAACTGAGAGTTGCTGAAGCCTGCTCCAGAGCCGTGTGAAAATCTCCGCCAAGAATAACGGAGAAGTCCCCGCGCTCGAGTAATTTGGGTCTACAAAGACTGACCGGATTTGTCATCATTCTAAGTATAAATGTTAGGCAGTATCACTGACTGGCCCCCGAACTTCTGCCAACACAGTCATAATCCTGCAGATCACCTAATACGGCAAATAATTGACCTCAGTCTCCCATAATCCCTCTGCAAAATGTGGCGGTAGCGAGCGGACGAAAAGGACTTTTTAGGGCCCACAAGTGAAGCATGTTGCACTGTCCGAGTGGTCAATGTGTGCGGTCTCTGAAACCTTCGTGTCTGCCCCTGTAGTCTCTCTGGAATGGTACGAGAAGACCTTGACGGACAGCTGGAAAATCAAAAACGGTTTTGAAGACCAGCCAGTTACCCACATCTGTACGATTCGTCATTGCTGCTGCCCAGATCGTGGATAGCTGGAGACGGATCAGTGCCATTTTAGAAGCCGGTGATCTGAGAATGAACAAAATAACATCTGTTTATTGTTATATTAGAAATCCAGAGGTTCTTCGTGGTGCAAATGCGTGTTTAAAAAGCAAGCACATATCATTTCAGACCCTACCCCACGCTTGTGTTCCCACCATTTCCTATCACATGACCCCCCCCCCGGCCCACTTCCCCATCGGTCGAGCAGCATATCCCGGCACAGTACCATTCGTTCTCTCACTCAATTCACCTCCTACTGTTCCACGTTGTGTTGCCATGTAATGTAGCAAATCTAGCATAAAAAAAAAAAAACAACAGAACACTTGGGGTGCCGGTTTCGCCCCACAAATCTAACCCGTGACCTCTTTTTCTCTCTCCACGCTTTCCTGTCACTCTTCAGCCGGTACCTTACAACAACCACAACAACAAACAGACGCTCTTATATTTGCAATCAAGGCACAAAAACATCATAAACCATACTTAGATCATGAACATAAGATCCTCCACAGCCAGAAAGACAGCTTTTATCCCCAACACATCCATCCGAACTCTGCGGATGAACCAGCCAACACACTACGGAAGCCGCTCCAAGGACCTGCTTGGATGCACGCACGCCAGGAATGATGTTCAGAACTCACCTGTTCATATTCACGTTTGAATTTATGTACAGAGTGTGGACACTTTGATTGACAGGTAAGTGCTGGCACAGATGGCTAATCGGAGCACTCAGGTCTGCTGATGATCCAGGTCTTTAGCGATATTTAGACGCCAACACGGCGGCAGCCAGCACCACCATGTTGGCCAATCCATTTTCAGAAACCCTAACCCTAACCTTAACCCTAACCCTAACTCCCTAACCTAGTGGCTATGCAGGAAGTAGTGTGTCCTCTACGGAGTTCATTGAGTTTGCAAAGTTATTTTCTGGCAAGAGGACTGATTTAAAATATCATCGTAAAAAGCAGGGAGAATAAAAGACTCTACCGCTGCCTGTGCTCAGCCCTATCTGTGTTCTCAGCATGGCTACACTGCTGCATTTCACCCACAGCACTCCGGCTTCACATAACAAGGACTACCTATGTCATTTTAAGGGCAATTTGAGCTGGCCTATTTCTGACAAGCACCACTTGGTCGCTCTGTTGCAAAGTGGCCATTGTTTCGGCAACACAGGCGACCGTCTGGCCATCTGTCGCTGCGAAAGAGCCAGCATCCGAGGCGACACCCCTGATGTTGAATAAATAAGCCAGGGTTCTCTAGCAGGGGAACGGGGCTGCACTGAAAGCACGTGCTCCCCCTCCTGAGCAGTCAAACAGCTCGGATGGCTCTGGGGCCAGACGTGTTCTCAGAGCGTGCGCGCTATCCGGCCACCTCTCGAGACGAGCGCCTCAGATAAGCCCCCGAGTGTTTGATGGGGAAAACTGTCTCCCTTCCTTTATCAATCTCAAACAGAGAGCTTTTTTTTTGCACCATTATTCTGCGCTCTAACTGATAAGGTGTGGAGAGCCCAGAGTGGCGTGAAAGACATATTGTGCAGGCCTGTGGTTTGCAGAGATAAAATGAGACTGAGCCACAAAGGTCAAAGGCATCCGAGAAGACGCCGAAAGAGTCTGCCCATGGAACATCCAAAGATCATGTTTAATTCTCAACCTTTATCAGGGAAAATGTCCTGTGTTCGGTGGAAACACGTTCCTGAGTATGACATGAATACTATTTCAGATAATGTTACATTCAGGAGACAAAATCTAATTCTTCTTCCAAATCCTGAATGTTCGCTTTGGAGTCCACTGTCCATGCGAGGGTCCACGTGGACTGCATGACTGCGCTGAACGCAGTCACCCAACATAGTAGCACAGTAACAAAACAGTCCATTTTGGACAATGTATGGGTTCAGAATGCTTGATGTGAACTACGTCATGACTGACGTCCATGACCCGATGGTCTGTCTGTCACAAAGCTGAGGTGAAAAGGCTACCATCTTAGCCACCTTGCGGCAGAACCCCCCCCAGCCCACGACTCCGCGTGTCTTTTTGTAGTCTGACCATGATAATTCGTACAAATGGCGACAATAGCGCGCAATTTGAGGCAATCTCTCCTGAAAAAGGCCAATGCGGCATTTTAAAAAGAGGTTCCAACAAAAACAGCTACCCACGATTATTAAATGGAGACTGGAAGTTTATTGCCGCCGCAAGAGAGTAAGGAACACAGCGTCTAGTGTCAATTACTGGCGTCAGAAAAAGTCATTTCGGTTTTCCGTCGTGTAGCCTGCAAGTCTGTGCAAGGCTTGCTCCAATTTAGAAGACTTTGTGGATGATTCCATTTCTCTTACAATACGATTATGATCTCAAGAAGTATCAGTCACGATGAGGCAAACTGTAACCAAACGAAGTTCATTCTTTTCATCTAAATCACCTTGAAGGGTCGAAAATACCTTTGTCGATAGGTGGACGATCGTCAGTCTGCATGTTGAGGGGTCCTTGGGCACGACACTGAACCCCAGATTGCACCTGAGAGTCGTCAGATGACTAGAAAAGTGCGATAACGTTTTAACGGATGGAAAGAGGTGCAAAAATATCTTTATTTATCTGCTTGTCTAAAAGTTTAAAACTGAGTTGTGTCGATCACACGTGGTTGTGTCACTTATCCAGGTCCTGGCTCACAGTGGCAGCTGCCTCTGTCTCCCCATCTACACAATTCAGGTCACATTATGTCAAATTGGTCCCAGGTGAGAAGGCAGACCAGGTTTGGTTTCAAGGCCAAAACGCTGGATTAAGGAAACTGAGGTCTGCACCTGGAGCTCCCTGGTGGCTGACTCTGGACCTTTAGGCCAGCGTGGGCCTTCAAGTCACCCCCCCCCCGCAGGGGAAGGAGCAGCGGCTGATGACTTTCCACTTGGTTTGGTAGCAACACGCAACCCGGGTAAAGCTTAAAGCAGAGACACACGGCAGCGCATCGCCGTGAATATCAGCTCAGTCACCTGGAACATATCAGAGGCTAGTAGCCTCAGTAGCATCGGCTCCTGTCAGTGTGTGAGGCTCTGACTGATGTGGATGTTGACACGAGGCAGAGCAGGAGCACGGTGATTGGTGCGAGTGCTAAACAAGCTCTCATTTACAGTGTCTACCCGGGGGAGCGGAGGGGCTGCCTGGCTGCCTGACCTGAATCTGCCGTCTGATGCCCCCAGCTACACCGTGGAAGAAACACAAAATGTCAGGAATGTTTGTCTGTTTTTCTTCTCCTTGTTTTTTTTTTTACTTTAAAGAGCTGTTTTTTAAAATCGGCTTTCTGCTTCTGTCTGACAGCTGGAAGGATGTAACGGAGGAGCTCCTCTGGTCAGAAGTCTGTCAGCTCAGAATTTCACTTCACACAGCGTCATCCTCTCTGATATGACGGAAAGTTTACTTTAAAGTGATTTGTTTGTCTGAGAGAAGACCATGAGGAACCAGAAGTTCTGTCAGTGACACGCATTTCTGTAGGCTGTATCCTCACTAGCACTCACACCTAGAATCGTGAGCGTCCCATGATTAGTTTCTCAACCTTGGGCATGGGATTCTGATCTAGATATGGACTTTTTATGTCTGTTATGTGTTTTTTTTTTTGTTACATGCTTGGAAGGCGAGGGCGAGTTGTGCAAGAGTATTCAACTGGTTGCAATCTGCAACAGGCTGTGGCCCAGAGGTAGAACGGGTCAGCTCTTGGGCAAGATACTGACCCCAAATTGCTCCCGAAGGCTTACCATTACCACTAGGTGCCACTAAATCCTACACATTGGACCTTCAAGGGAAGTTTTACCTTGCTACTGTCGCCAGTTGCTTGGTTGGGGGTAAATAATATTGTTATGCCCCAGTCCAAGGGTGCCTAGGGCATAGCTTGAAAAGGCCCCATCTTCCCCAAGTCCCAAGCAGCTACGTAAGCAGTTTGGTTTTTGAAGGTAAAGAAAATGATTTATTTACTCAAGACTCAAAGATCAACCAACTACAACTAAGGTATCGGCTTCAGGGTGGATGAAGGCCAAAACAACAACAACCAAAACGACTCTATCTGGAAAATAAATTGCAAGCCTCAGAAAACAAATGACAATCGACTTACCGCCCTAACTGACAAAACAGGAGAACGCGAGATCAACTTGAAACGGCAGTCCGCCTATCTACATAGGTGATTGAAAAAGACAAAAGCCGCACACAAACACAGCAGACCACGAACCTATGGCCGCAGTCATACAGAGAAAGTGTCACCAGATGACTTCTTGTTCATAATTTGGCACTATAAATAACAGTAAATGTTCAAACCCTAACTGTTCTGCATCAGGAGCTCCGAGGAATAGCAAAGTTATAGCAATTCTGGATTAATAAGGCTGCTAATTTAGAGATTTTGAATTCCATTAAATATATAACGAAAACAACCCAGAGCAACTGCTGTGCGACTGGAGTGTGTGGAAAGCGGACGCAAAGAGGTTGAAAATAGATCTCCAAATCTCCAAGTGTTCATATCTTGGAGTGTTTTTAAAAAAATATATATATATTATTTATATTTTTGCAAGAAAAAAAAGGCAGGAAATGAAAAAAGAGAAACAGGAGGAATCACACTGAAAGAAGGTCTCCAGCTGGAAATGGACCAGGGACGTAGCGACCTCGTAACGTATTCGGCACGCTTCCATTGAACTCCTTATTTAGCCTACTGTATGCACCGCAATGAGCAATGAACAAACAAAGTTACACATTTTAGACATTCACTGCACGTCTGCCATTAAAACATATTAAATGAGATTTCCAGCTCCTAAAATTGGTACTTGCGATAATTGCTACTCGTGTTTCTGAATGCTGGATACGAGTCGTTGCCGTTTCGAGGCTTCTGTTCCGCTTTGTTACACTGTGACATCCATTTTTTGCAAACTCCTTGACGGCAAGGATTTTTTACGGGGCAAGAACTTCAGCCGACGATCTAAACTTAGATTGAGGTTCCCTCCTGTGGAAATGCAGTTCCTGAGTCCTTCAAAAGGTTCCCGGGCTGCGGGAATAGTTCCAGCAGTCAAAAAAGAACTAAAGTAAGACATCTCAATTTAAAAACAGAGCCACGACAAGTCGAGCTGCCTCCACTACCCTGCCCTCTATCTATTTCAGACTGTAAAAGGTCACAGCACAGACGAAAGCGCCCTCCGGCAGATTTGTACTTTTGGGCTTTTAGGCACTTTGGCGGCCCGATATCTCAACCACCTGCGGACAAGTCCCGCTAATGATGCGAATGTTTTGTTCTACCACATTTTCCTGCTGCCTCTGTAGAAAGTGTCTCCCAGAAAAAAAAAAAGAGATACAAGGGGAGCACGAGCGAGAGCTTCCCGTTGAGAGCGGGAAGATAAAGATATCCAAGCGTTCTTTGGGAGAACGAGTTAATCCGCCGCAGCGTGGCTCGATACAGGAAGCTGTCGGAGTCCGCCGCAGATGATTAAGATAGGGAGCTGTTGTGCGCTCGGATGTGTTTTTATCCACTTTTCTGCTGCCGCCACACAATATCGGCGTGATAAATGTGCAGCTCTTTAGGAGGCACGTTTTGCTCGGCGGGTTGCAATTTCAAATTAAGAACAATTCATTCAGCCATTTCTCGCAATTACAAGAGCGGCGCCGTTTATTTATCACTGAGTACAAATCCTGTAGTTTTCTTTTAATTTCCATCTTTGTTGCAAAGCATCCCCGTGGTGCTGCTGCATTGAACTTCCCAGAGATCACTGCAGTGTAGAATTTAGTTTTCCTAGGAGGCAGGACCCGCTTCAGGGGTTTTTGTCTTTATATGAGATGTTACCTTCAGGGCCCCCTCTAGCATCTTTACTCATCATCTTTATGGGTTCCATGTCAAAATAAGAGGAAAGATATTTATTGACCATAAACTGTAGTAATGATAAGTTTATATGTGGGCAGACCATGCTACCAGCAGGTAGTGTGATTTATGTTTATGCAGGATGGTTATGGCAACACTGATAGAGGACAGGCCAACCAAAAAGACTAGGAATGGGCACCCAAAAGGTTCACCTAAGGTCCCCGGTATCAGACCAACACTGAAGTTGATGCGTCCACGAAATCTTATTTCAGTGTTAGTTCAACTTAAAATCAATCGCTGTTTTATCATTAAACCAACACTGAACATGAATTAAACCAACCCCAAGATAGCAGGCCAACATTGAATCAACACCGATTCAATGTTTCTCTTCTCGGCATTGAAAAAACAAGCGTTATCAGCATTGATTCAATGCCATCTGGTCTTGAATATTCAACCTCAAGCAAAAAGATAATTTGGATGGAATTTCAACACTGAATCAAGGTTGCCGTGCTATCTCGGGTATCCCCACTGCTTTTTTGATAGACTCTGGTGGTCTCATTGTTCATGTTAACTACCTGTTTCTCCCTTTAATAATCACCTCAGGTAAGTCGAAACAGTAGACCTGGTTAGTCCCATTGACTACTTAACTTAACTTGGAGAACCTCCCTTGTATGTGGCACTAAAACCCAATCACCAGAATTCTCAGTGGGCTTTCAAATCTGTTTAATGTCCCTGCCAGCTAAGGGAGTATGGGGTAATTCCGGGGAAGCAAACCCAAACTGTGCAGCCTGCAGCCAATTGCTTACTGACTACCCGATGGTGACGGAGCATTAGAGTGTAGTGAAGAGTCAAGAGGCTCTCAACAGGATTCTGACACAATCTACACATTGTTGTAAACCACCCGCCATTTCAGGCTGGGAGAAATCCAAATCAAGTTGAACGACCAATGAAAGAAGTTCTTCCGCTGACTAAGAAAGCTTCATCAAGACAAAACAGTCCAATTATAATCCTATATTCTCATGTCCAACTCATTTAACATTCCACGCAGTCATGTGATCCATGTGAATGCAGGACGTGTTGGTTGATGTCGATGCAGCTTTCAATCACCGAGTCTGCCCCCATGTTTAAGGTCAGTTGTGCTGAGAGAGCGTGACGCAACACTGATGTCGACGGGAAAGGAGGGGACGAGTGAGAAATCCATGCAGGACTGCAGATGGGCGCGGGGTCCCCCCCGTCAGCCTAAGCCTTCACTACAGAGGCCTCTGTATCTGTCTGCACAACAGGGATGTCTATAATCATACCTCTGATACCCCCCCTCTCCCCTCTCCTCCACATACACACACGCCACAGCTGTCTATCACGGGGGAGCGCGTAACGACGACTTACAGAATCGCCTCTCGACTAAACATAGCAAAGCCCCTCGGGCTACGGCTGAACTGCGCCTGCTGCGCCTTACACCTCCTTAGCAAACAGGAGGCTTGTCTTTCTTTTTCCATGTGTGGCCTGCGGGGGGGGTTGGGGTGGGCTTGTGTTGGGTTGGAGGCGTCATTAGCAGTCGGCCGCCATGTGGGGGCGCTGTGGAGCTTTGCCTGCTGCAGGTGGTGGTGGTGGTGGTGGTGGGGGGACGCGCTCTTGTTGATTCTGCCCTGCACTGGAGGTTTAAATTAAACATTAAACAGTGAGGAAAATGAGAAGAGTGGAGCGGGATGACTGAAATGGAAGGAGGTAAGGGAAGGAGAGAGAGAGAGAGAGAGATTCTATTCATGAAATGTCTGCTTTCTTCCTTCACAGGATCTGACATAACACAGTGGGTGGGTGATTCATTGCTCATCAGGGACGTTATATTTTGGCAGAGGATGAATATTTTGGCTGCCTCGAGACCTTTTACTAACAGCTTCTGTTGTACCGCAAATATATATGAGGTCCTCGGGGACTGGTTTGAAATTCTGCTAGATTACAAAGTCAGGGTTGGAAATGAAACACACCTATCGTTATTAAGCACGCCCATAGGAGTGAGGGGTCTCTGTGGGAGGGCTGGGGTGGAGTCAGCGTTCGATGCGGACACGTTCGAGATTGGGCGTGTTTCGGGGTTTTGAGAGAATCGGTCCGGGTTGTCCTCAAAAAAAACGTCGCCAATGATGACAAATGCGGCAACGCCGGAGCTCTCTCTCCCATGCGAGAGGGCCAGATGTGATGTAATCCAGTGGCTGAAATGTCAAAAGCGGGGCACCAGGCAGACGGAGCGAGAGGATTAATGCAGTGGCTCCGAGCCATGCAGCCAGTTTTGCTATCGTGACCTTGTCGACTAACTGCCAGTCAACTCGGACCTCCGAGGGTTTCTGCTTCCTTAGCCGAGGCCGACGCCGTGTCTGTCACGGCAAAAAAAAAATCCTCCTTCCTCGCAAGGGGAGGAAGGACCCCCCCCCACCACCACCACATCCCCAGGAGACGCTGCATGGCAGGTAGGCAGCGGTATGGAGAGACTCAAGGAGCAACTGCCTCCAACCCCCACCCGCGCCGAAAGCAAAGAGAGATTAGCGACTCAACTCAATCAACCTTGGCTGGGATTTTCCCTCTGAATTAAGAAATCTGTCGGCGACAATTGGAGGACCTCCTCAAAGACACACACACACAAAAGTGATTTTTATTGTGTAGCCAGTCTAGAAGAAAGTGAATAAATGAAATCACATTAGACGGGGCGCCTAAGTACTTGACACCGGTGCCCAATTAAGATCTGCGAGGCCCGGAGCAGAGCGCGCAGAAGGAGCCTATAGCCTTTTTAATATCAAATATATGACAAAAGCGCTACGCTTTCGACTTTGATAACCTTGTTTTAATTACGCAGCTACATGGCCGTCTTCTAACCCCCGCCCCGCCACCGCCCGCCGCCTCTCTTCGGTGCATTTAAAAGCAGCCTCCACAGCCGGGGCCATTTGTTCAGCGTAACGGCGGCTTTGAACTCGCGGAGGGAGGAAAAGTATGCAAAAATCTCTCCTTTGATGAAGAGGAAAGTGCGCTTATTAAACAATTAGCATAGTTATTCTGGTGGTAATCACCCGGAGAGAGAATGCAAATCGGGCGAGGGGGGGGGGGGGGGGGGGGTTTAAAAAATAGCCCCGTTTGAAAAAACTCCGCGCAGCATCCGATACCTGACGGCGCGCCCCGAGGCAAAACACATCGCCGCTGCGTCTCCGGCGGAGGCTGCGGAATTCAGATATATACGTTCATAAAAGCGACAGTGTAATGTACATATTCATTGCCTTTTTGAATGTTTCTCGTTGCCGCTCTGTCACAAAAGCTTATTAATGTTGTACAGACGCGTGTTTCCAGCAACG
The DNA here is from genome assembly GCA_014281875.1 of Nibea albiflora. Lineage (NCBI taxonomy): Eukaryota > Metazoa > Chordata > Actinopteri > Sciaenidae > Nibea > Nibea albiflora. Next base: position 1,278,984 of record CM024812.1, on the reverse strand, counting down.
AGAACAGAGCTGTGTGAGGAGGAAGACATGACAGCAGCAGCAGCAGCAGTGTCTCTCTGACTTGGTTAGAGATGAAATACTGATGAGGCGGGAGCTTTTATTACCTCGAGATGCTTCAGCGTTGTAGCCCACAGTCGCACACATACCCGAGATCCCCGTTTGCTTTGGCGTTCCGACGATGGAGATCTCAGAGATCGCCTGTCAGTCAGGAGGTTTGTTCAACACCTGAGGTTCAAACTCCGAATGGGCGAGGGGGGGGCTGACAGGTTTGGGATCTTGTCCAATGCAGAGGAAAGTAAAGAAATGTCTGTGCATTTCTGCATTTTCTACTTTTTGACTTTACGAAACTCTACGCTGCGTCTGGACAGGTTAGGGTAACCCTTTATTTCATCATCACCTCCATTACGCTAGAACTATGCGTTCAAAAGCTTCATCCAACACTCTTAAGATGAACTGGAACACAGGCGATCGATCACATTGTTGGACCTCTCTGATCGTCTTGTGTCTGAATGGGGACCAAATCCCCACAGCCAGGTTCCAAAATTTGGAACCAGAAGAGTGGAGGCTGCACATGAATGCCCACGGTGTAGAGCCAAAACCGTTGGGGGGGGGGAGGCAATTGCTGTGTGGGTCATGTCCATTGGCATCCTTTTTTTCCCCCCCCTCTCAGGAAGTGTTGCACTTGAAAACGCAGGGATGTGGGTCTGGGTGACAATTTGACACAGCGAATGGGGTTACTGATGGTAGGTACAAACAAAAGCCTTTGGTTAAGGCGAGGGAAAGATGGCGGTTTTATTTGAACACTCAAAAAAAAGTCATTTTCTCCCATGCATCGAGTCGGAGATGAGTTTTCTAAATATTCATCCCAGACCACTATCGGCTGGGCTCAGACTGCACTAAAACTCTGAGAGAGACGGAACAGGTTTTCGTCCTTCTACTCGCGCACCGCAAGACTCGAAAACGGCGCAGCGCGCTACGGGACATTGTTGAGATTATCGCGCAAGAGGGAGCAATGCGGGCCACCCCCTCACGTGATCTCACGGGGAAGCGGCTGTCAACAAAACGGAGACAGATGTGGCGCAACAGCAACTCGCTGTGCGGTGGGGAAAAGAAGGGGGAAAAAAAAGGTGGGGAAAGAAGGCAGCAGTCTCTTGCCAGACCCGGTTTGGATGAATCGCCATTATCCAAAAACAATTGATATAGGCAAAAAGACGTGGTCATCCCGATGCGATGTGATGTTTTGTTCTCTAGTCTTGTCGTCAAATGGTTCAAAGAGCTGCAAACTGAACTGGGACCACATCATTTGACCGTCCACCGGGTTTCATCCTCGCTTCACCGGCTTATTGAAGGGGCCTCTGATTAGGCAGCGATTAGCTGATTGGACGTTGCTACCCTCGCTGGTCGACAACAGAAACGCGAGTCGGTTATACTGACTCTAACATTTCATGAATGCCTACAGCTGGTGTGTGTATATGGTGATTCTAGTGGTCCGCTCTGCACACATCTATCTGGGATCCAAATAAAGAATAAAGGTCCAAGGACAAAGAATTTTTAAACCCTTGAGGGAAATGAGATTTATGATGTTGTGCTGTTTTGTAACATCTTACATTGTGGAAACTACATCACCTAATGTAATCTGATTATTTCAAAAGGTAAGACTTCAAAGACAGATTGTCACGACCTGATTCACAGTTCTGATGGACTCAAACGCAAGACGAACTGACAAAGACAAAGGGAGGCGAGGTCTACTTATGACATGAGGGGAGTGGAAACAGGTGAAACCAATCAGGGGCGGGGCAGACAATCATCACACAAAGGGAGGAAGTCAGGGTCTTTAGGGATGATTGCTGAGAATAGTGAACCTTTATATCGTCACTGTCCACGCATGTCCCAAATTCTCAAAAACTAGCCGACAAGACGGACCTCAAACTCCGTGACGAGACACCGTGAACACCAAAATGAAAGTCTCTGTTTGCTCAGGCGTCACCCGACTGTTTTTCCAGGCCTTGGCTCTCCTGTTTACGCCCACCTCGGTATCAGTTAGCAAGATGTTTCCACAGAGCACATTGGCCTAATGAAAGCGTAAATCCGGGTTAATGAGATGTTTTGGGTTAAAACAAAGTGGTTTGTGAATTGAAATTCAGAATAAGTTCAGCAAAAGGAGGAAAGAAATAAAGGCGAGCAGATGCTGATGAATAAATATATCAAACAGGACATGATATAATGTAATAGAGCTGTTTTTTTTCTCTTGGTGTGACCTAAACCTAAAAAATACACTCTGGGAAATGACGCCGAAAACGCTGGGAAAAAAACCAAAAACTGTAAAAACTGTAATTCCTCAAGCGGCCACTCGAGACAGGATGCAGAAGTGAGCCAGTCTCCATAAGTCCCCATGTTTAAATGTCCAACTTCACAGCAGAAAAAAAAAAACTTTATGTTATGTTTACAGCCTGGTACAAAAAACCGAGGGGTGTACTGACTGACCGACTGAGGGTTTCTTTTCATTGGTCAGTGACATTCTAAATGCTGACAATAGACAAACTTGTACATTCTATATGTAGAAAAAAAGTCATAATCGTCAACGTGCACAGCGGCGATACAAACAGGTATTCGCGTCTGTATTTTTTTTTTCAAGCGACGGAGGAAATAACTCGCGATCTGTCCCGCGGTGTTCCTGTTGACAGCTCAGACACATTCTCTGTCTGTCTCGTGGAGAAAGGCGCTTTTTAAAATGACATTATTATCCCTTGATTTAGTTTCTGGTGTTGATTAAGAATTTCATGAGATAATGAGACTGAAAAGATGAGAAATTACTGATGATCTTAAAATATGCTCAAAGTGTAAACATTCATAATTTGGATAATTCAGGGAGGGCTCTCTCTCTCTGTCTCTCTCTCACACCACACACACACATTCCAGTCATTACCACTCTCATTGATTTTCTTTGCTGCATTGGGCTTAATTTAATCCAGTATGTTTTTATTCCCCTTGTGATTTTCGAGGAATCTTATCACGCCTCCGTTAACCCGCCGCGTTGTTTGCGTCGTCATTTGGATTCTGTTACCGACGCGTCCGCGTCTCAGCCTGTCATCCTGATTTTCTGATTTCCCTCCGACGACGATTCTATAGGCCCATTGTTGCTTTTTTAATTTCACTTGCTGCGATGATCGATTGCATCTTCCCCCCCCCCCGTCTCTCGCTTTCCCACCATCACATTTTATCAACCGCATTTTCCTTACTGTCACCCGGCTGCTGTTTTTTATCACCGCACAAATAAACTCAAACTTGTTTTGTTTGCGGAGCCGACGGTCTTTTTCTGCCGCCGCGTCTCGGGATGACTACAAAATCCTTTGGCTTGTTTTTCTGAGCATCATAACCCATTTGAGTCTGATGGGGAAAAAATGACCCAGCTGTTACACACACACACACACACACAAAAAAAAAAAAAAGACTGAATATTCAGGCAGAAGCTGTGGATGAATATTAATGTATACATCTGTAGATTTATAGACAGGCTCAAAACAAAGACAGTTTCTCAGCTGGTGAAAATTGTGGAGTGGGAGTTTATCAGGCAGAGGTGAGCGGAGAAAAGGTGCTGTTGGGATGCATTGTGGGAAACGTAGGATCCAGGATCAAGTAGGGACTACAGAACATCTGACCTCTGCTCGTCCCTTGCTCAGATTTGTAAAATAAATATGTTATGTAGTTCATTTTTTCCCCTTTTGGCTCTTTTTGTTATGATCTGAAGCTTGAACGGGGTGTTTTATTTTGAAAATCGAGCAGTTTGTGGATGCCGTGTCTGTCTTCTGGCCTTTGGATCGTCTCGGTGCTGCTTGACGTAGCCGTGAAAAAACAGAACCCATGGAGCAGAGTGAGGGCAGTCGCCAAATGACAGTCACCAAAACATTTATCTATTTGCATTCATGTAACAAAGCCCTCTAAGCAGGAAGTCAGGTGAGAAAGTGTTTCCCTTTCAAACCACCCCCCCAGGAAGCGCACCACCACCACCAAAATAAAACTCCAACAGCGTGCTCTGGTTTCACAAGGAAAAGGAAGACGCTTCAAAAATGAAGACTTGCTGGGTGACAAATGTTTGTCCAGTTAACTTCCCCGACCCGGACAAAGAACCAGCAGAGCCGCATCACGGAACCTTTTATGAGAAATGTGGAACGTTAGGTGGACGAGAAAGAACCAAAACGGGCTCTGCTTGATCACCTAAATCGCCCTTTAAATATCACATCAATCAGCGATGATTAACAATCGATCAAATGACCCGCGTAGCGTGCAAAGAGAATTATCACACAGGCCAGCTCTGGCCAATTTCAGCTGGTTGTTTTGGTTTAAGGTTTCAAGCACTGACCCATAACTTGATATATTATTTATGATGAATACATTTCACAGCATAGGAAGCGTAAATGTACACATGCTTCACACAGCTCTATATGACTCATGTTTCAGGGTGGAAGTAAGTGAACCTGTGCCGGAATGACGCGCAGCATTCTGCCGTCCAATGTTGGCATTGGTTGGCACCGCGGGCAAAAGCATTAATATCCAGAGCTTTTCTAAAGCCTTTGAACGAGACAGGCGGCTCATCATTGAATTGGTGTATTGTTATGCTTTGATAGATAAGATCCGGTCCATGACCTGCGTGATCCGCTCATGCCGACCCAGATATTTCTCTGCATTGTGGGAACCGTTCCCACAGAGTGGATGAAATCAAGTTAAAAACAACGACCTGCCAGCTCGCTGAGCGTTGAGTTCAACTTAATTATTTTTACGCCGGGTCGACGTCCGGACTGTTAATCTTTCATTTCTGTGTTTTACGCGGAATCCGCGCCGCGGTGTCTTCACTAAGTCGTTGCGCTGTCGCGACATCGTGTTTTAATCAGCCCCGTGCTTTACTTATTCGTGTTATTGACTTGTCATTCCGTCGGGCTGTCTCACCGAGATTATCGCCTCTCTTTTGTCAAGAGGCGAAATATTCGCAAAGCATTCCCCCGGACAGAAACAACACATCTCTGCCAACATTAATGCGTGCATGTGGTTCATCCAGGGTTAGGTAGTAACCCAGTGCGTAACATTTAGTGGAGGGCACGTAATGATGATAGCGCACTTGAATCAAACTGTTTAGGATCTGAGGAGCGACTTGCTGGTCTTAACCCTGGGAGCGACTCGGGAATTAGCGAAAATACCCGTCTTAACTCAGGATTCAAATCAAAGCCATACACACGCTTGTGGCTCACAATACATTGACTTGTTCCATATATACAAACATCCCAACCATTGAACACACATACACAACATACTTGAACCCTCTGAAAACCCATCCTCAAGTGTCCTACTCAAGAAAAATTGTACGTATCAGCAGTGGGAGAAGTGTTGGAGAGGAGGGAGAGCCTCATTTTGTACCCGGAACGTTAGGGAGTTTTCACGGAGAACAGTTGGTGGTCCCACTTTGTGTCTAGCAGTAGAAAATGCTTCTCTCTCGCTGGATAATGTCAGGATGACGCTTCCGCTCGCTGTAGGATTAGATTCCAGACAAGAGACCGGCAGTGTCCGATTATTAGTTTTAGTGGCTAAAGCACAGTTTTCCGAGAGCTTCACATCATGCGCAGACATAAATCCCATGCAGAACGCTTCACGCCTTACTTATGGAGTGCCATTTATTACAGCTCACTGAAGCAACACTTCAAAGAAAATAACTGTGGGGCATATATAATAAGTCAGCTATTATTTAATGTGGTGCTTTTGTGTTTCGGGAGTAATTGCATTGTTCTATGGTCAGAAACTGCTGGTTTATTTGCCACATGTTTTAGTCATTTCAGCTTGCTAACAGGAGTTAGCAGGCATTTCCATCCAAATCACAATCCCCGTGAATTTTCATGTCATCGGGCTGAAGGCCTCACTAACAAGACAGTGGATTCTGGCAAGGATTGAAATTGATTTCCATCAAAGCTGGAGAGCAGTGAAGCGGAGCAACATTTCAATCTGCGAGGAAGAGAGGATTGTGATGAAGGAAGGCGCAGACGGAGAGTCCTCAGAGTCCTCAATAAAGTTTCCAGTGTTGGTTGGTGGGGAGCCAATTAGCTGTTGGGTTAATATGACCCTTGTTAACAATAGGGCCCCCTTCGTCATCATGGTTAAAATAATAATAGCTGGTAAAGGTGAAAGGAACTTCTTCACTCTGAACGATGTGACCTGATTTCTTCTTTTGCTCCCGTCATTATCACCCCAACTCAATGGCCATTTTGGCCTGTTTGAATGTAAACTTTTGGGGCACTTGTGGCTTTTTTTGTGCGTCGAGTAAAGCGCAGTGGAACTTGTAACATTCAGTCGGGTCAAGCTTTTGGTTGTGGGGTGTTGAGCACAAACCGCATCGCGTCTAGACGAGTCGTTACGCCGATGACACTCGCTTGTACTACTACTAGAAACTACCTTTGCGCATCGGAAAAAAATGATCCTTTAAGTAAAAGGTGATGTGAAACTTCTCAAACAGAGACATTTCGGCAAACTTGGAAGTCTGACTCTACAGAACAAGCCTAAAGTAAGGTCATTTTTCACTCTGAGCTCAATTTCAAACCACCTATCAGCGTTACACACGGGTTGATTTTTATCATTTAAGAAATATCGCTAGACCCTACCTCTCTTTGGAAGATGTCAGAAGCTGACCCATGTCTTTGTACCCTTTCATCTGGATTACTGTAATACACTCTAGACTGGGTCACCTCAAATAACACTGACAGGCTCCATCTAGTTTAAATTCAGCAGCAAGAATTCGCACAGAATCCAGGAAAAGAGAACATATTACAGCTGCGCAAGTGTCATCGTATCGGCTACCCGTCGCATTGATGATTGAGTTTGGCTTGTTTAGCTCCCTCATGCCCGTCCGATTGCTTATCTGAGTCTGTTTCAAACCATCCCCTTAGCTCCTTTAGTGCTGGTTTGCTCGATGTCCCACAAATGACTTGCACGAAAATATGCCGACGCAGCTCTTTTGTCGCTAAGCTCCAAAGGTGTGGAACAAACTCCCACCACCAAGTGAGACGAGCAACCTCTGCTGATAGTTTGAATAGAACAACTCAAAATGTGTTTTTATGATCTCGCTTTTCATGAATTCCACCTCTTTTGTTTTATCATTGTTACTGCTTCGTGGCTATGATATCCCAAGCTTGTTTTTACCATTATTAAATGTTTTTATCACAAATATTATCCTTCCTTTTTATCCTTTACTCCGGGGATTTATTTAATCTCTTTTATTGCTTCTTATGTCTTCAGTTTGAATTCCTGTGTTGTGCTGTCTTTTGTTTGCAGAAAACTTTATATCACAGTGTTTTGGAGTTGCAATTAATTCCACCGCTCTCTATGCGCTTGTTTTTGGTTTCTGGTGTGAATGCCGCAATGCTTGTGAAAGCACTCCAAACATGCTTGTGTGAACATACTCCAGAATCCAGGCAAAACCTGAAAATGACACATTCGTGTTGGGCCGACATTTTCTTGACTACAGCAGCTTTGAAACAGAAAGAACTTCTAAGTACTTGGCCGCACAATATGGGTCCAAACCATGGACACAGATATGTCTCATTTACTACAAGGCAAAAAACAAACATCAGGTTGACATTAAAAGTAATTTTCTCAGGGCTAATTAACTGTCAGATATTAGATTTACCTCAAAAGTTTGTTTGCGTTTCACTTCACACCTGACAAATATAGAAAATGTGAAAAATATCGAGAATCACCTCTGGGACAAATTCGCGCGTTTTCTCGTGGAGCAGCTCGTGAGCGATGCAGCAGTGGAGTCGTGTTGTTTGCCTCTGAGTCGGGACTTTCACACTGACAGAGAGACACATCGGTTATTGATTGCAGCCATTACCAAACCTCAAATGGGTTATTTCTGAAATCAACATGGGATAAACAGGCCAACAGAAGGGCCCCGAGGAGCGGCTGCCTTTGTTTTCGAAGGCTTCGGCTCTGCAGATGGAGCCCCGGGGTGCAGCCAACACCTGTCTGCTGATGGATTAGCACCTTTAAACAACAGTCTGCTTTAAATAACCAGATTGCGATGCCGCTCACTCGGTGCGCTTTGAAACCGCTCTTCCATGACGCCCCCGTCACGTCGTTTCAATGTCATTTATTGATTGAGGTTCTTTTTTTCTCTTCAACCAACAGACATGCGTTTCGTTTAGTAGCACGGCTCTCAACTCAGGATCCATTTTTTTGGGATGTTTCATGGGTGCTTTCAAACACACTGCATGGCGTTCATCAGTTGGATGGAGATTTATTTGAAGATGTCAGGTGCCAGACCATAATTAAGCTGTGCGATGACATCTGAGCTATCTCCAGGGCAACTGCGCAATTGTTATTTGACTATGAGTTCCAGTCAGTGCAGCCCATGCATGAGCTTCATCACGTTTGACCAGTTGTCCGTTAATTGCGTTTACCTTTCCTTAATTTCCATGTTGGCTTGGCACCTACGCTTTCGTGACTCGTGGGCAAACTCCATCTGCCGTCATAGATCACCGGATATGACTGAAAGCCTCGGCACAGCCACTGAACGGATCCCGCGGTGGGATTGTTTTCTCAAGGTCAACAATGAACTTTCATGCCCAGGCGTGTTTACGAGATATTTCAAAGTCTGGGCACGTCGCCGTGCCAATCTCGCCGGTTCTGCTTTGAAACACAGCGATCTAAATAATAAATCCATTTAATAATCGCCGTATGCAGGCGTAATGCATTTCTGAGATGGCTCATCTTGGCAGGCAGCAGATGTGTTTCAATTGCCCATCTCATACGTGTCTGATGGAACAGGTACACTCAGCCGGAGTGTCCTGGAAATGACTTTTATACAATATGTTTTGAAAGCAGCATCATGCTGTTTGTTTTTTTACATTTTTTTTAATGCATAATTAGAAAATGGAGGCTGCGGCTCAGGAGGAAGAGCGAGTCGCCCGCCGATCACAGGGTTGGCGATTCGATACCCCGGTACCTCCTGACGAAGTGTCCTTGGGCAAGACACTCCCGATGGTCAGATCAGCAGCTTGCATGGTGACTAAACTAGCAACCAGAGCATGATTCAGGGTTTTATGTTTAGGTTATGTTTGGACACATAGGTCTTGGTAAAGGTTAGGGTCATGGTTTTGGATTTCAGCGACGTTCCCAGTGTTGCGAACTCCAAAGTAAGGAAAGTAGCTATAGGCTGTCCTAGTCACCAGACCTGACCATCAGTAAACCTTTTTGTGTATTGATTTGAGCATTAAACTATTTGAACTGTTCTCTCTACATGCCTGCATTTGGGTCCAATCCGCCATCGTTTCCCAGCTTGAAACTCCGACAGTTTTTGATGTTTCTGATATGATGCAAGGAAACGTCCAGGGTGACTATCAGGAGAAGAAATCCAGTTTATTAACTGATGCCACAATCTTTTACTTACCATAACCAGTGTTTTTGTTGACTCATGAACCCTGCTCTCTGCCGTCAAAGTCCCGGACTTCATACGCCCACCATCCACCCTGCGCGCTGTAAATAAATGCAACACTTGCGTCACAAAATCTCGCCGTGGTACATAAACACGTATACTTTCCTACAGGCATCATTAGTAGGAGACATGGTTGATAGCTTTTTGACTTTTATTTAGTGCAGCTGTCTGTGCTGCCCTCGTCATGGTTCACATTTCTCTCACGCTTGATGCAACCGCTTGATACGGCGACCTGACCTGACGGACGGACAAAAATGAATTCCAAGGTCAGGAAAGTACCAGATCCAAAGCCCTAATTTAAACCCGATTATCCATTATGATTTTAAAATTAGTTTAGAACGATTCATCCATTTGCGTGCTGAAATTATCCACCATAGGAGCCCATTATGAAGCAGCGTCGACTCGGTGTCCTCTCCAATTATCCCGCTGACGTCGGCCTTGATGGGAACACTGCGCGCTTTAAGCGATCGCGCCGAACGCGCATTAGAACGCTTCTTTAAATGCCTCCGCCGATAATTCGGAGAAAGAAATGTAGAGAATGTTATATTACACGCACACACGCACACACGCACTAATCTGCCTCACATTGCTTCAGAATCCGGAGAACGGAAAGTTGATTAAATAAAATGCAAATGGGCATGAGATTTCACACTTGACTTTTAATGCAACGCTGAGACAGTGGGATGCAATTGCTTCATATTAGCATTCAGCCCATCACAGGCTTATTTTTTTTTTCATAATGTCCCTTACTGCACGACCACAGATAAAGCCCGGAAAGTCATTTCTCAGCACGACTTACACATGAGGGAATGTCACTCCGTGACAGGTCCGTCCGCCGCGGTAACATGCTAATATTTGGAATCGGAACATTCTGATTGATTTGTGCCCACAGAGAGAGACATCCATTAGCGGATCATCAGCCGGCGGTGGAGCCATTATTCTGGAGGGGACGGCGGCATTAGGAGGGGGACAGTTGAGCTGTCACTCTCTATAGTCTGAAGGAATATACGTGTACAATGTAGGGTCTAATTTATCCTCAAGCGCGAGGGTTTATCCGGTGCCTTAAACGCAGCATTTGTCACAGCAGTGGATGATGTGTTGTGCTTTTTTTCGGGTATGCTCTTCAGGTAGATTGTGCAGTATCAGGCGAGTCTTCCAAAATCGAATATAAGCAGAACACATAATATTTGTTTGGCCTCCATTTGTTATATAATATAATAACAAATGGAGGCCAACTCCTAATTAACCCAGGCAAACTGAATAGACTTCATTCAAGTATACTCATGAGTGATGTACTAAAAGTCTGCTATTTCAATCTATTAAATGTGTTTAGTTTGCTAATTACACACAATTAGTGCTACGAAAATATCCTGTTGCACTTTTGGAAATACCTTTTCTTCCAGTATTTAAAAAAAAAAAACGATACCTCAAATGCACTTACAAGTCAATTCTTTGGTCATCGCGCAACTCTCCGCCTCTCCAGATGATCCAGGAAGTGGCGGTGCGCCTCGTTTTCAGTCCACCCGAATAGGGCTCCACTGGCCTCCTGTATTAAATTCAAATCCCTAACGCTGACTACAAAGTCTCCGGTTCTGCGCCAACCGGTGAACGACCCCTGGCTCTTCCTACACGGCAGTCCAGACTCTTCTCGTCTGCCGTTGCCCCGTTGGTGGAGCGCACTACCAGATCTCCACCTTCAAAAACCCCCTGCATTGTATTTCAGTATGTTTTTAGCAGCACTGTTTGAAGCATATTTATGCAGTGTTAGTATGTTGAAAAGAGCACATTACAATGGCACATTCACTGGGAGACTTAGAGTACATTTTTTCTTCTTTTCTACCTGGGAAGACTGTAAAAAAATAAAAATCAATGAGGTTAGTATCACCTCTACAACAGTGCTAACAGTGTCACCGTGCTGAAATACTGTTTTCATGCACTATTAATTAATTGCACTGGCTTCTGCTCTGAGATTTCTGCTGAACACGGCTAAGTTACCTCAAAGATCCCTCTCATGTCTGCCGGGCTTTTAATGTGAAACAGCGGCAGGAATAGCCCAAAAAAAATGTTTAAAAAAATTACAAATTGGAAACGGCTGGAAGTGCTAAGCGAATAAAAAGAGCGTCTGCTACTCGCGGTGAAGCTGCGCAGTTCACACACGCTCCAGCAAAGTCACCGAGCCAACTCGGATCTGTCAAACACTGCGGTCTGCCATTGATCACCCCCCCCCCACAGACGAGAAGCGCGTGTACTTCCTCCCGCAGTCCAAACAACACATGCGCTAAACTCCCGCGACTCGAAATTGGCCGCTGATCGTCTGTCTCCGCGTGCCCCGTGACGAGCCCGCGACTTGTCCAGGGTGTACCCCGCTTTCACCGCCCAAAGTCAGCTGGGATAGGCTCCAACCCCACCACGACTGAGGAGTCGAGGTTACAGATAATGGATGGATGTTTCATTCTGTATTTTTGGTATCTGGAGAGATACAAGAGGAGATTAAAAAGTAGCCTTGTAAGATGACTCTGTGCAGTTACGCACAAATAATCCAATAATTACATAGAGATTCACAGTATGTGCACAGCAGTATGATTCTTTCATATCCAGTGTGGTTCCGGGGTCACTTATAAGGGAACTTTTGAGATCTCATTGTGTGCAGAAGTTATCGCGTCTGTCATGGGAGTAAAGAAACAGGAATTCAGTTGCTTTCATAAAGTCCTGAACCTTTGTGGGGGAATGCCGCATTCGCAGGTGGAGGCACCCTTTTCACAGGATAAAACGCTGTGATATCATTTCTACAAATGAGCCGATGAACAGCTGAACTTAAAAAAAAAAAAAAAAAAGATAGAATTATAAAATATCTGAGGTGAAAAATCGCGCAAGTGCACTGTTGGTTTAATTAGCTCTTAGCCGTGCGGCTCCCTGGGCTAACGTGAACGGAGGAGGCAGCCGTAGCGGCGGCGGCGGCGGCGGAGCTTATTGGAACTCGGCGCCTCGAGCCACACTGTGTACATTCTCTCATTTAGTGGAGGACGGAGAGCACGGGAGGTTTGCCCTGCAAACTGTAAGATCACAGAATGTAAATTTGTCTAGCTTCAGCGGAGAGACCGGTTTCATTATTGTCTGTACTGCCGGCCAGTTCTCCTTGTGCTACTTACACTGTGTGTGTGTGTGTGTGTGTGTGTTCAACTGGTAGCCCCGTTTCAACCCAGGAGCAGCCTCTGAGTGGCCCAGAATAGCTACATAAAACTGATATATGACAAAATATACTGCATATAGTCTATGGAAGTATTCACTTTTTAAATTTTGGAATAAAAACACGATACGATAGAGGGTGTTTTCCTAATGCTTCAGCAAATTATGTCACCAACATGCTACACAAAAATAAGAAAAATGACTTCAAGACTTAAAGTCTACACACTGTATATGCACGCTATAGTTTCCAGTATGTGACAGCAGGCTACTTACATACATATTTAACATGCTAATGCACTGCATGCCTGGGGCGCTCAAATCAGTGTCTGGGTTCTTGGGGGTCCTCCCTCAAGAGATCCCGAGGGTCAGAAAAAAAATTCACCAGAATGCAGGAAACCAAGTGTCTGTCAAAGTAACTCCACTCTGCGCCGGCTGCCCCGGCGCTGCTTGGAAGTTGTAGTCCCCTGCTGATTGTCGCTTCAGGTCGACAGTCCAACCGTGGCTGACAGGAAATACTCCGAGACAAACCGCTCAGTTTTTTTCCCTCGCACTCGTCGCCACTGACAGCACCGATTCACTCGTGGTCCAATCTGCCATTCAGAACTGTACTCGGACAGCCTCTTTCTGTTCACGGGCGAACTCGAGCTGGAGGTACTCACCGACACAGGAAAAATGCGCATCTGAGTCTCCATAACCGGGACAACGGTGACACTGAGTGACAGACAACTTGCCTGTCGTTCGCCATACCGTTGCAAGCAGTCGGAATAAAAAGGGTGTGCACGAAAAATACGTGACAAATCGCGGCCTGTGCCGATTCAGTAAGGGGCAGCGCTCTTCATTTTGCAGCACTGGACGATCCTGTGTCATACGGGGACGGGTGGCAACCCTACCGATAACGCGACCGTCAGCGCTTGCTAGCGTTGTAACTCCAAAAGCAGGCCTGCAATCTTTTTTTGCAGCAGGCTAAATTGCAAATCTGTCTACTGAGACCCAGGTGATACAGTGCTGTTAGCAGCAGCCTCAGTTGAGGTTAAGTTCAGGTTAAGTTTAGGCTTGGGGATAGGGTAAAGCTTTAGTAAATAATGAGGATTTTTTTTTTGGAAGCTGCATTGGGACATGTGCTCTGTCCAGGTGTTCACTGTCTGTTTCCCATAATGTACCAGTGTTAGGGAAACTATGACTATTTTCAGACACGGCCACGGTGGATTGGACCACACATGCCGAGAGGTCTCCTGGGCCATGCGGTCCCATCTGCTCTGGAACCAAGCATTCATCATGCAGCCAAGTACTACGGCTGTTTGTGTAGCGCGTGTGGAAGTGGGCTTGATAGAGATGTACGTGATGTATACGCGGAGAGATCAGCTGTGGGGAGGGCAGCACACACACACGCCGTGGTGAAGGGTTGATATATTAAGTAGGACAAATAAAGTAACGGAAAGGATTTATTATTGCGCGTCCATGAAGTTGGGGAAGGAGACAAAAGAATGGTCAAAATAAGGGGACTAAAAGTGGCTCTAAAATCCTTCATTTCCCACAATGCAATGTGTTAGCATCTTTTCATTACACCCATGTTGCCTACAACATTGATGTTGAAGTACACACCTGCAGATTGTAACGTATGGAACCGATGAAAGGCCACAGTGAGCTTTGTTTCTGAGCTAACCGACACACCACTAGCAAAGGCTTGACCCGTTGTCCCACCATAGATCGTCAAGAAATTCGCCAAGAGCGACCGAACACATCACGAGCGAGTTAACACAGCAGAGGGAGCCCACCTGTGACAGGCTACAGTGGCTCCAGAGGAAGAACCCCCCCAAAAATCCATAAATTCTGAGCTGTGAGCGGGACAGGAAGTAAACATACAACCATGAAGTCCGACTAGGTCTTCCATCTTTACCTGGGTGCTGAATATTCTTTGTTTAGCACTGGTAGATATTTGAAACTAACTTTAAAGTCCATGTCTTGTCCTGTTTATTCTTGCGTCTGCGACATATTTGATAGCCCACCAACAGATATTGCAGTGGAAATTGCCTTGCTTTTTTCCTTTACCTTATCGGTATGAAGTAAAAGTTGATTGCACATAATGTCTATTGATTGCTTTCACTGTGCAGTTCTTCTTAGCCTTTCCTGGGGTTCATATATATATATATATATATATATATATATATATATATATATATATATATATATATACACTGAATTAAAGAGTGTTTTCTGCTGTATTTTTCTTCTGAAGATAATGTCACCATGCCCTCCAGGCCAACGCAGCCCGTTCCAACAGCTTTTTTTTTTCCTGTCCCCAAATCCAGCGTAAAATAGTGACAGTTTCAACCGACCCCTTCAATGACCTCGTCTTCTCTTATTTCCAAAGCGCTGTTGATCATTTTGTCCCGGAGCTAGACGCTGACGGGACGCGATCTGGTTTTTGCGAACAGTAATGTCCAAACCATCCCCGGCAACAATTCCGGCACCACTAATAGGCAAGTTTTGGCTGTTTTGGCTGCTGCAGGCCGATATTACAGGTTATGACCTTTGTCCTAATTCCATGCTATTACACAGATTGATAGGATACTACTACTACTACTAATAATAACTTGTTGTTACTGAGCTTTAAAGTAAAGTGCTGCCTACATTTCACGAGTTTGTCACTTTTATATCCCTGTGACGATATATCACGGAGATTTAGTCACAAAGTAAACTTTCCCTTTAACATTAAAGTGTCCTGCTGTTTTGATCTTCTGGTCATGTGGAGCTCCTGGGCGTTGGTGGTATTTTGGGGCTATTGTCAAGCCTTGCACAATAGATTCCGTCTCTCTGGGCTTTGGCCTGTAGCTTTTCTTCTTCTTCTTCTTCTTCGTCGCAGTGTTTCCCCTCTCACATTCTCAGCCCCTTCTCTCCGTAATGACCCCGGTGTCCTGAACGAGGGAAAGGCTGAATCCTCAGAATGTCTGCAGCCCAAGGTGCCGTTCTCACATCACTAAATGATTGATAGCTTGATCCGGAAAGGTA
This sequence comes from Nibea albiflora, assembly GCA_014281875.1. Taxonomy (NCBI): domain Eukaryota; kingdom Metazoa; phylum Chordata; class Actinopteri; family Sciaenidae; genus Nibea; species Nibea albiflora. Next base: position 1,263,317 of record CM024812.1, on the reverse strand, counting down.
GAAGAGTCCCTTCAGCTCAGTCACACGCCGCTCCCAGGGAGTCAGTGACCGGCTATTAGCAGCAGCATTCAGCGTGGCTAATTAAAATCTGACATTTCCCTGTTTGGACAACAGTCCAATTAAGCTTTCGGAGGTTACACCTCAAGACCTTTAATAACATGCCGCACCAAGCATATATCCCCTGCACATTACATCCACGTTGGACACTACTGCACCTCCTTATTCACAGTAAGACGTAGGCCAACATGAAGTAACGCGCCCCGTATTCAGCTACAGTGTGTTAAGTCTGAGAGAAACATGTCTGTCTCACAAATCCACCATGACGCACAACTTTTTTGAATTTTGAGGAGGAGACTTCTGCGCGCCAGTTGCATGCGAATCCTGTCGAGTTTTTAAAACATCAACGGCGAAGATCTTGAAGATCGCCCACGAGGGCGATGTTGACGTCGCGGCCTCGCCTCCCGTTTCCGTCTTTTGCTGGAGATCAGCGGTGAGAAGGGAAGCTGTTAAAATAACAGGAATGTCTTCACGCAGCCTGTTTAACTGCAGTGACCAGAGTTAAACCGAGCTCTTTAAATATTGAATATTAAAAGGTATTGTGTGCTCCTAAAAAGATTCTTTTCACAGCCTATAAGGTGAGGACGAGATTTTAGAAATTGCGGCACATTAGATTCGTTTGACTTATTTTAATATCTTCTTCTTTTTGTGATTTGCATGTTATGTAATGTATTTTTTCTACTGTTACCGATGCGTTATGGAGGTCCATGAGCACTTTCCCGTGATATTGTCCATTGAGGACGTCTAACATTCAAGTCAGTCAACATTCAAAGATTATCTGTCCATTGATTTGGTATATGTATGTTTGTTTGGGCTGTTCTTGTTCTTGTTCATGAGGTAATGAATTTTTGAGGCCTTCTCTTCCATGTTTTTATGTAAGCTAACATGCTACATTAACAGTTTCATGACTCAGCTTATTCCACTGATGACGATCTGATCGGAAGTTCCAGAACTTGATGTGTGGTTCCCAAATTAAGTCACGGTTATTCAATACTGAGTCAGTTTTGATGTAATTTGTCTTGTTCAGATAAATATAGCTATTTTTAGGGCAGCATTGGTCCTCCATACTTTCTCCATGCACTACAGATGGATGGAGTTTTTCCAGCCAGCAAGAGGCTTCCTCCGTGATGCCTCCAGGACTGTAGTGATGCAGCAGGTCGCCCACTAATGAAGGCTCTTTGAGAGGCTTTCGTGTGGCTGAATGTGTCCTTCCTTCCTTCGAACTGAGCGTGATGCAATTTCTCTGATCCATTACCCTTCGCTCCCCAGTGGCTGCTTGGACTTGACGTCTGGCGGCTCGCTCCTAATCTGTCGGATGTGAAACATTAACTCGCGGAGCGCCTCCCCCTCCCTTCAGGGTGTCTGTGATCCCCCTCACCCCTGACCGGGGAACAGGAGTAAACACTGCACTGATCCTCCCCGTCACTCGGCCAGCCCCGGGCTTTATGTTGTTCGTGTGTGTTCATATGACGTGTGGGAGTTGCTTGTACATCACAGCGACTATTACAGCGAGCACACCATATGGTGAGTGCCACTTTTGATTGGTGTGTATGTGCATGTTGAGGTCATGCGTAAAAAAAACACGTTTTCTTGTGTTTGAACTTGCCGCCTGAGGCAGAATTAAAGGTCCAGTGTGTCAGATTTACAAAATATGACCAGAATGAAATAGAATTTTCATAACTCTGTTTTCATCTGTGTGTAATCATCTGAAAATAAGAGTTGCCACGTTTGTGTTACTTTAGAGGCAGGTCCTCTTTCATGGTGTCCGCCATGTTGAACCACCATGTTTCTACAGTAGCCCAGAAGGAACAAACTTAATCACTGTCAAATTTCAAGGCATTTTAGGGGCATTTATGCAGAATAAATGAGTATATTTAAATGGCTGTTAATTGGACAGTAAAGTCACAGTCATATTTAATGGCAAAATCTTTTTGCAAAAAATTATTTTATGCAGCATTCATGTGGTATTTTCACGTAAAGTATACGGCAAAACATACGAAAAAAAGATTAAAGGTGAAAGTAGCAGTACCATATTCTTTTACTGTAATATTAGAAAAAGTTTTACTGTCCTGTATATATTTCGGAAAAATTCTGGCAACCACAGCTGTCAGTCTTTTACTGTAAAATCTTTTATATTTATTTTTTCATTTTTTCAGTCCCGGCTTTGCATCACATTCCTTGTGTCATCGTTTCTCCTTCAAGCTAAGTAGGAGAGAGAGTGATGCAAGGGGGTTGCAATCGCTACCTTCACGATCCGACCACAATGCAGCGCGGTGGTGGCACCGCAGGTTTTTACATTTGAGTGGGGGGGGGGCACAGAGCGCATCACATGGATAAGACGCTGAACTTTGATATCATATCTGTATTTTTACTATTACAGAGACTTTCCTGAGCCAACGCGAAGCCAAAAGCCCGCCGACGACCTCTCCGCTTCCAGCTCCCTGCACGCTCAAGTTCAAGAGGCGAGTGAGAGGAAATCGACGCCGACCTCTGACCTTTTTCTAATGCGTGCTGGTGGAGCAGACTCCCGGAGGACGAGGCAGCTCTCGCTCAGCCCGTTTGCTGTTTGGAAGTTCAGCGCGGGCTTCTCTCGGGGTTGTTGTTGTGCAGCATCCCGACATTTAATAATCAAGAAAAATCAGCGCGGAGCGGCACCCTGGACACCCGCCGACTGCTTCTTACTCTGACATTTCCAGTTTTCTGACAGGACGTGTTTGTCAGAAAAATTTTTTTTACACAGAAACCTCTTTTTGCCCCCCCACCCCCCCTTATTTTTTAAAAATACCTCAAAATGAGACTTCACTAGCGCCTAAACATCAGGGTGTCCATTTTGAACAGAGTTTATTTCAGCTCAAGCGTCGCCAAGATGAATACTTGGAGACCGGTAAAAATAAGACGGTTTCTAAAAAGCTGCCTGCATTCACAGTAAACAGTTCAGAGGGAGTTCATTTTTCTTTGTGTGTGTGTGTGGGGGGGTGGGTGTGTGTGTGTGTGTGCTCACACACCATACATAGACCTATAAGTGGTCTAAGGGAAAAGTAATGGCTGGCCCTTTCAGTCAGCCAAACCGTACAACTGTAAGAGTTTCAGAACAAATCATGCACTCTGAACACGGTCAGATGGTGCCAAGTTTATTATTATTATTATTATGATTATTATTATTGTACTCCATTTTTGAGATTGCAGTATTTTGGAAATGGAACTCCAGTAAGTGTCCGGCTTAGTGGGTCCATTTAGCTAAAAGTCAGGCAACCTCCGTGGTTGGAAGCCTGTGGAGCTGGCTCCAGAGGTGAGTCAGTCTCCATAGGTCCCCATGTTAGACAGCAGAAATAAACATGTTTACAGCCTGGTACAAAAAACAGTTTTGGTCTCTGTGGCTAATTTCCCCGTTCACGACAACTGTACCGAGGGTGAATTCATATACAACTCACCTGTTCAGATGATATTAAGGCTTAAAGTTATGCAGGATTAAGAGCGTGGATGCTTTGATTGACAGGTGGGTGCCGTTACAGGCGGCTTGTTTGAGCAAACTCAGCTCCGCGTCCTGTCCATTTTGAACACAGACAGCTGGAAAACACGACGCGCTCGCCTGTAGGAGCGAGCACCAAAGAGGACAAAAAAGATCTTTGTAATTAATTTCAGACTCTGTCACACTGACGTCCATTAAGTGCTTTTAATTCAGAACTTATTATAGAAAGCCGAATCAGCACAGCCACACTGCAAGTCTGCGCTTTCACTCCAGGCAAGGGAATGTGTAGGACTCTGAAGTGTTTTACACAATGCACGTTTTTATGCGTTCTGCAAAATAAAATCCTGTTCGCATCATTACATTAAAAAGCAGAAACCTTTAGAGGGAAACAAAAACGTCAAGGGCAGAGACAGAAACGCAGGACAGGAGGGCGAGGACCACAGTCAGAGGTGTGACGCGTTCAGTGGTTTGACCGCAAGTCCGAAGCCTCTATTGACCTTTTTCGAGAAACGCTGGGCAAAGTTAAGACGCGTCTTGGATGATCACGGACATATTCCTTCAGGAATTTAGACCTGAAGCACGAAGTTCGAAAGGAGAAGGACCAGGTTCGTGATCTACGATGATCCATCTTGATAACGAAGTTCAGTTTTTCACCGGGTTGTCCATGAGCGCACAGGAAGTATCCCAGATGTGCGTTTTTGTAGTCCATCTTCTCAACTTTGTAGTTTTACCACGGATCATAATGATCTGGTCTTCTCCTAACTCCTTAGGAAGTCTCGTTCACATCCTTCCTTGACCTCGGGAAAAGATTTAGGAGGTCATTTCTTCGACTATTCGACTGTACCGTCTATGTGGCGCCTGAAAGCAGCTCCGTCCTCATGAGTCCTCAAAGGAGTGACGCTGCACACATCCAAATGTTTGACTTTTGGAGCCAAACACTACTGGAGAATTACAGAATTACAGGAGAACTTGGTGACAGCGAGAATCATTGTAACTCTTTATTTTTAATTCTAATATAGAGGACGGTGAATATGTGTCTGTGAAATCAGTAAAAGTACTGATACCACTCTGAAAATACTAAAAGTGAAGCACTTAAAGGAGCAGTCTGTAGGATTTTGTGGCATCAAGCGATGAAGCTGCTCAATGGAACCCCTTCACCTTCCAATCATGAAGGTGGAGACTAAGGTGGTGGTCTACCATTTAAAATACTACTTTTTGTGTAGAAATGCCCCAAAATGCCAGATAAATAAAGGTTTGCCATGACAGTCTTTAGTTTGTCTGGCGGCCCCCAAAAATCTGACACACTGGACCGTAAAACTTTGTATCAATCTTTTGCGTGTCACCTGAGACAACAAATCCACCTGGATGTGAGACAGTCCTACTCGGCTCCGTCCTGTTCAGTCGGCTCTCCTCCAGGTGCAGGAACAGCCAGGCTTAACTCGTCCAGCTCGGCGCTCTCCGGTACGCGCGGCCTCTGCCGCCTGCTGGCCTGAGGAGACACGACGGCACACAGATGTGACTTCCTGCATCGCTCGGCAAACACGGACTGACTGACTGTCCTCTAAACGGCAGACGAGACGTGTCAGTACCTTCCGGCAGAAATAAAGGGCGGCGTTCGTCAGTGGCAGAGCCAGCAGCAACAAGACGACCGCCCTGATGATAGGAGCTGTCGGTCGGTGATCTGAAACACATTTCGGTCGTTGCGTCATTGTACAGCATCATGAGTCCAACAGCTCCCATTAAACACAAGCTGGAGTGACCTGAAGGATATACTTTTTCAATTTAGTTTGTGTCTCGAAGACGGACCAAGGTCTCTTTTTCAATGTAATTTATTTTATATGGAGTCTGAGAGTGTCTTTTGTTGTACACGAAGTCTACATAAACCTCTGAGAAGAATCTTATTCTGATCTGGAGAAATAAATCTGACTGTTGGGTGTACTAGCTGTAGTGATACTATACTATAATACCTAGAACTGATCTGAAAACAGCCCACCAGGTCTATGCGAGGCACCTTCTGGTGCGACCAACCACAGAAGCTCCACGTCCATCAGGGGACAGACGAACATCGCGGACAGGCCGATGCATCGCGGTTGTTGAGTTGCGGTCGACTCTTAGAGATTTCTAGTCATCGAGGTTTTGTTAAGCCGTGGCTACAGCGGCATCCTTGAGGTGCCGAGACCAAGAGTTTGTCAACCGGATTAATTTTCAAATCAAGTCTACGAATCAATGAGTGGAAGCTAGAGAATGGCCGACCCTTCAGTTTCCGCCTCAGCCTACCTGAGACGGTGAGAGAGAGCCGATGGCTCGCCGAGGAGAAGTTGCGGGAGAAGGCGTAGACGCGATAGACACAGCTGTAGTTCCCCTCGTGGCCGGACTCCGCAGCCGGGAACGGGAAGCGGGCGGAGTGGTTGACGGCTGGCTGGGTGTAGCTGTGTGAGCGCGCCGCGTCGGAAGAGGTGACGGCGAGCAGGAAGGTGCCTCCCGGGTACTGCGGCTGGGTGGAGCAGGTGATGGTGAAGGGGGAGCCGCCGAACACCTGCTGGGCCACGGAGACCCCGTGCATGGAGGTGGACACAGAAATGATGGGCTGAACGAGCAGATCTGTAAACACAAAGACAGGAAACGATGATTGGCCGTACAGTCAAGTGCACCAGAAAACAAGACGAAGGCCAAACAACTGCAACGCGAGGAGCTTCTTTGTCTGCCGTATTCGGCTGAACAACAAGAAAAGTCAAAAACGGAATAAGTGACTGCATTTATTTGGTTTCATCACGTCCTAATTGATGCATTCAGTCACCAGGGTGGGGTTGTCATAGGCCTGTGGGGAGGATTTGGGAGGATATGGCGTCTTATGACAGAGGTGGTGGCAGTGGACGGAGGGTAGCTTTTTGGTGACTGGACGCATCAGAAGCCATTTGCTGTGGACATTTATACATGCATAGAGGTCGGGTTACTATTTGACCATTGCACTTCAGTTCCCGCCTCGGCTCACCTGAGACGGTGAGAGAGAGCCGACGGCTCTCCGAGAAGAGGCTCTGAGAATGAGCGTAGACACGATAAACACAGCTGTAGTTTCCTTGGTGGACGGGCTCCGCGGCAGGGAACGGGAAGTGGGCGGAGTGGCCGACAGCTGGCCGGGCGTAGCCGCCCGCCGCGGCGGAAGAGGTGAGCAGGAAGGTGCCTCCTGGGTACTGCGGCAGGGTGGAGCAGCTGATGGTGAAGTTGGAGCCGCTAAACACCCGCTGGGCCACGGAGACGCCGTGCAAGGAGGTGGACACGGTGATGTTGGGCTGAACGAGCACATCTGTAAACACAGAGGAATGAAATGCGTGACCTTCCTGAGTCTTGCAAGGGGCAAATGGTCCCTATTAGTACTGTGTGTTTTGAACGGTGTCACTGGTGGACTTACCTGAACAGGTGAGCTCCAGGATGGTGGAAAAGGAGCTTAATGTCACACACTCCCTCAGCGCAGATCCAGACTGAACCCAGTCAGACCTGACTGCCCACACGGGTCTGTCCGAGGTCTGCTTTGTCATTTGTAAAAAAACAGCGGAGCCGCAGTCCAGCTCTTTACAGGCAATGGTCATTTCCTTCAGTGTCCAGTCAGTGTAAAAGAATCGCACTGGTCTCCACTCTCCCCGTTTCACCTCCAGCGTTCCCGCACATCGACTCTGTCCTCCGACCAACCTCACAGGTTCTGAGACAGAAACAAGAGAGTCATCAGTAAAAGTGCAAAGTGAGTAAGGGAGCCAGATCAGACTGCTGCTCATCCTCTACCTGAGCAGGTGAGTCCAACAGCTTTTCCAGGTGAGCAGGTGTTTCTCGTTGACCCTGAGCTTCTACAGTCCAGGAGAGCAGACTCATTGCCGGCACACTGGAACTCTTCGGTCCACAATGAGGTCTCCACTTCTCCATAGAGCGCCCCCTGGAAGACTAAAGGAGCCCCACAGCCGAGCTCCCTACAGACCACCTCTGCATCCTGCTGGTCAAAGTCAGCCTCACACACTGAGGACCACGACTGGTCGGACTGGTTGGACTGGTTGGACTTCACCTCCAGTCTGCCCGAGCAGAGACTAGTCCCATTCACCAGCCGGACAGAGTCTGGAGATGATGGAAGATAAAAAAGAGAGAGACAAAGACACAGAGAAAACACAACTTAACTGCATTGTAATTATAACAATGAAGAACTGGCAAACTTTTCTCCATGAACCTCTGCTGTCCTTGACTTTTCAAAAATATAAGCGGTAACCAATGGAAGTTGAATCAATATGTTAATTTATGAAGCCTGCTTGGAGCCAACTAATCTGATATCCCAACAGTCTAGAAAGGAAAGGGGGCTGACCAAGTCACCAAGTCAATGAACAAATGAATGTGGACCACCCATTAGAGATGAACCTGAGCCAGTGTCTTCATTTTACATCATGAGCCAACAACCCATGATCTGAACACTGATTTGTAAGAACAATACCATAAATTGATACATTTAAACTCATCATTCATTAAGTGTTGGGTATCTTTGGTACCTAAGAGGTCTGAGCTTTAATCATGAAGGCGCACAAACTGCAGAAGATGCCGTAGACCACCATCATGCCAGCTTTGAAAGGAAGATTCAACGCCCGGCCGCTGACCTAAACTAGAGCTGAACGACGCCTAATCTTCTCATCTCAACCAGACTAAGGGTGTGTAAAGATACTAATGCCATGTCGCCGTCACAACCAATCCAGCCTTACCGGAACAGGTGAGATCCAGAACGTTGCAAGAGGTACTTGTTCCCACACACTCGCGCAAAGCAGATCCAGACTGAACACAGTCAGACTTGATCATCCAAAAATTATAACATGTGTATGCGGACACCTTTCTCAGTCCTAAAGAGATGGGAGAGCCACAGCCGAGCTCTCTACAGGCAACAGCTGCGTCCTTCAGGGTCCACTGAGGACCATGGCTCAAGTCACTCATGAGTCTCCACTGTCCCAGTTTCACCTCCAGCGTTCCCGCACATCGACTCTGTCCTCCGACCAACCTCACAGGTTCTGAACAGAAACAAGAGAGTCATCAGTAAAAGTGTAAAGTGAGTAAGGGAGCCAGATCAGACTGCTGCTCACATCTTCTACCTGAGCAGGTGAGTCCAACAGCTTTTCCAGGTGAGCAGGTGTTTCTCGTTGACCCTGAGCTTCTACAGTCGAGGAGAGCATACTCATAGCCGGCACACTGGAACTCTTCGGTCCACAATGAGGTCTCCACTTCTCCATAGAGCGCCCCCTGGAAGACTAAAGGAGCCCCACAGCCGAGCTCCCTACAGACCACCTCTGCATCGTGCTGGTCAAAGTCAGCCTCACACACTGAGGACCAGGACTGGTCGGACTGGTTGGACTTCACCTCCAGTCTGCCCGAGCAGAGACTAGTCCCATTCACCAGCCGGACAGCGTCTGTAGAGATGATAGAAGATAAAAGAGAGAGACAAAGACACAGAGAAAACACAACTTAACTTAGAAAGAACTGGCAGACTTCCCATTCACCAGCCGGACAGAGTCTGGAGACATAACACAAGAACACATCATCATCATCGGGTCGTCCACTCATCAGCAGCTTGATCCCCGGCTCCTCCAGACTGCACGTGTCTAATAAACCAGAATTATAATCCGGGGGGGATACTTTACTGTTGTAAATTATGTCATAGATGATGGGACCGACAGGCTTACCTGAACAGATGATACCCAGGATGTGGGAAGAGGACCCAAATGTTACACACTCAGTCAGAGCAGATCCTGACTGAAGACATTCAGACTCGATCTCCCACAGGTCTTTTGGGGGCCCCCGCAAACGCGTCACAGAAACAGCAGAGCCACAGTCCAGCTCTCTACAGACAACAGCTGCATCCTTCAGGGTAAAGTAAGAGCTATCCACTGGTTTCCAGTCTCCCTTGTTCACCTCCAGTTTCCCATTACAGCGGCTGTATACCAACCTGACAGACTCTGAACAGAAACAAGAGAGTCATCAGTAAAAGATTGGTTTAATCAAGAAAAGTTTAAACTAAAATCTAATTTTCTTTATTTTCTTTTACTGATTATTTTTATTCACCTGTTTTGTGGTGTTTTTCTTCAGTCTGTAGTCCTGAGGGGGGAAAAATCAGAAGATAAATGTCTAAAGTAAAATCTAAAATGTAAAACAGCAACAGGAGGAGTTCAGAAGCATCTCGGTCATCTCTCTCTCCAGTTAAGATGAATACACAGAACACAAGTCAGACGACTGGTTTACACAGTTAAAGGAATAGTTCAGTATTTTAGGAAAAATGACATGAAATGATGTGGAGAGGGTCTGGAGGAGTTAACCAGCGTGCTTTTCTTAAAATGTTTAACCATCGTGACGCAGGATGAATGAGTTGTAGCTTGAAATTTGAAAAAGAAAAACGTTTTATGTCGACGACACTCCAGTTTTTCTGTCAGTTTTTTGTCAGTATTCTGCACTCTCTTACATATTTTACCTTTAAATGTGAAGGGAAAGTATGCACTGTTTTTTCAGTTTTGTCTGGGTCTCCAGCAGGACCCAAAATCTTCAGTTTCTCTTCAGGCTGATTTCGGCAAAAACCTGTCGCTTGATCGGGCACGCGATTTCTGCAGCCTTCCACAGCCGAGTATGGCTTCATTAAAAAAAACTAAAAAACTAGCTATAAGCCACCAATGCAGCCGACTTCTCTGTTCTTGTCAGTCTTGTCAGCGATAGTGGGATCAAATATTGTATTCCTTGAGCACTGAAAGATGCTGCAGACATGCCTAGCACAGCCCCATTTACCTCTGTGAAGAAACAGGAACTGGTCCATTAAACTCTGAAACAGCTTTGGAGACACACTGTGTCCACTTTTCTCCCTTTTGACAAAGACATTTTCCACTGACTGCTCCTGCACGAACAGTCCCCCGAATGTTGTGTAACATCGCCTGTATGTAACCACATGACTGACTGGACGAATGACTTCTTCTTTTTTTTTTTTTTTTACACACACGCAAAGTCATCACGTGGGCCGGATTGGACCCTTTGGCAAGGCGACACAATGACAATGAGAATGTCATCCATGTACACAGACAAAGTGGTAAGCGTGTTCCACAGGACGTCATTAACCAGGACCCGAAACACAGCTGGCACGTTATTGAGTCCAGATGGCGTGACCAGATAGTGGTCATGGCCGCTAAGCGGACCAAAGCTCTGTGGTTCTGACAAGATGGGTTTTCTGAGATCTAGCTTCCATAAAAAATCAGGCTGACGATTCATACCATGTCATATTTAGAAACGGATCCGATGGTCATTATATAATGAGTGACAAAATGTTTGTACTGCTGTCAGTGTAAACTTACATTGATTTACTTTGGTTCAAACAGAGGCCCAGGGGTAAGATTCAGATACATTGTGCTAACAGGAGACTTCAGGAACCTGAGCAGATCTTGATGGTGGATGCTGGTTTTGGACCTGATGTGGCTCTCATCCACATGTACTAATACTAGATCAGGCACCTTGTAAAAATACTCCAGTATATTGCTCAGTAATCGTCCTGGCACATAGTATAAATCTCCAATTCTAGTATAGTATAAATCTCCAATTCTCCAACTTCACCTCTTGTTTCTTTTTTTTTTCAATTCTCTTTTTATTAGGATTTTTCTTAGTTTTACATACTAATTCACCAATCTCAACCTTCCAACTTCAGATTACTACTGAGTTACACCATTTTACTCATGACTTCAAACATTATATGGATAAGGAAGATTGGTACTCCCTCAACAACACAAATCATTGAAAATATACATACACATACACACATATATATATATACACACACACACACACATATACATACATATATATATATATATATATATATATATATATATATATATATATATATATATATACACACACACACATATATATACACATATATATATACACACATATATATATATACATACATATATATATATATATATATATATATATATATATATATATATATATATATATATATACACACACATATATATATATATATATATATATACATGCACATCCCTAAGAACAAATCAGAACTAAATTCCCTAGAACTGGGGTGCTGGGGTGTCCACTCATGGTCTTTAAACTAAATAATTAAATAAAACAGAAGCTCCGATACAAGAGGAAATACATGGGCCTAAGACATAACTTTAGATAAAGGATGGTCGAATCGATTTCACATACTCCGTCCATTTTTCCCATCTTTTCAGAAACAGGCCCTGTTGCAGTTTGATTGCAAAAGTAATTCTTTCCATCTTAAAAATGTCATAAATGATGTCAATCCATTCCTCCAATGTAGGCTTGCCTAACTTTAGCCACTTCCTCGTTATTGCTTTCCTACAAGCAGCACTTAGAATCTGGAATAGATATTTGTCATTGGCGGAGGCATTTTCTGATGGTAACGCTCCCAAGTACAGTGGCACAAATTCAAATGGAATGGCGGTTTGGAATACCTTTTGCAAAATCCTATGTACTTCCAGCCAAAAAGGGGACAATATTGAGCAGGACCAGAATATATGAAAATGACTCGCCTCAAGACACCCACACTGTCTCCAGCATACTGCTGAACCTGTATAGCGTCTCTTTTGGGCAGGAGTGATGTAAAACCTAATAAGGTTTTTCCAGCAAAACTCTCTCCATAATGTCGAGCAGGAAGTTTTCCATTGTATCTCACATAAATGTTGCCAATCTTCTTCGCTTAAGACTAGATTTCCTTCCCTCTCCCATTTCTGTTTTGCCTGTAATGGATTATTTTTCATTTGTTGTATACCTCTATACAGTCTTGAAATGGTTTTTTGTCCCGGACCTGAGGCATACGCATCCATAAATACTTTTAATAAGTCATTATCCCAATGCTCTTGTTTGACAACTTTCCTCATTTGTTCTATATTTCACCTCTTGTTTCATTGTATGTATCAGCAGGATCTGGACTAGGCGCTGTTCTGCGAGACACTGGCACACATTTAAAATCTGATACGGATCTAATGACACATTACAGGAGCGAGCTTCTGTCACCACGGCAACCGGGGCAGGCTGATCCGCCACGATCAGATTGATGCCGTCACTGTCTTTCCGTGATTCCTGCCGGACGCGTCAACGCCGGATTAAGGGGCCGCGACCGGCGATTATGCTCACTGCTGATGAATCTGTCGATCGCGATTTCGAAGTCATCAATCACACCAGTCTGTCAACATCGGCAGGCGGGCGATGAAAAAAGCGCCGGGGAGGTCGTCGGAGGCGACGTCTCAGCTCAAACGCAGAGATTCAGCTGGTGTGAGGAAGATTTCAGAGATTCCTTCGGCATCTCTGAATTCAAACCGACTTTTAGCAGAAAGATGATTATGAGGATGACGTAGTGTTTGTCATTGTGCCGTCTCCTCGTCTCATGAAGATAATTAGTCCTACATAAAGCTTGTTCGGGATGTTTGATCATTCATGTCAGTTGACCTTTTATTGCTCTTTCACCATCTGCTTTTTATTTTAAAACGTATCCGTTTTGTGGGTCTGGTTTTGAAGTTTAGTGTTTAACCGAGGCCGGTACATGAACCGATCCCTCTGAGGCTGGTGAATATGAATAAACTGACTGGCTGTTGCAGAAAAAGTTTAAAACTGACTAAAGGTTGTCAGTCAGCAAGTCATAAAACGGCATCTTTAAAGTCCTACCTGAGCGCCACAGCAACAGCAAGAGCGACGAAACCACCAACGGGTGATCCATGTCCAGGTCGACTGTCTCTCTCTGCTCTGCTGCCCTCACTGAGATGGAGCTTCACCGGAATATATCTCTCACGTTGCTATCTTTGGTTTTAAGGTGTCTGATAAATTATTTCTCACATGTGCAGGCCGGTCATGTGTGACGTACTTTTTTTTTGAGACGTTCCCAGAGTAACCGGGTTTCCTGCTTCCTGTTTGCTGCTGAAGAGAACGCACCTCTACGGTCTGATATTAAACTTTTCTTTTTTTTTTTTTAAGAGCGTCTGAGGGTTCATTATCATCACGCCGAATTAAAAAGACAGTGACACACGCTGCGGAGATCCTGAGCTGACGCCCAGGTGTGAATCACATCCGATATCTGACTCCCGTCCTGCACTCAAACACACACAAACAGTTCAATAAAACCTCTCTGAGATAAAAAAAAAAAAGCGTCAAGCCCGACCAAAGAAGCGGATGATTTGATTTGATTTCCGCAGATTGTGAATAAAAATAAAATAAAATGCAGCATCCTTTCGCTCCACATCAACTTTTAGTCTTTTTCTATCTTTCGGTTCTGCTCGACGTGATCCGATAAACCGGCCTTTATTGAGGTGATGCGCCACGTCGACGCGGCGCGGCTTCGCCTTGATTTGATTTGATATCAAACTTCTCGCCGCGTTGCTGTTAAACAAGAACAAACAAGAGGGAAATGCTGATGACCGGGCACCTCTCTGATGGCGCCACCGGTGCTTTAAACTGGTTCTGGTTTTGTTTCCACATCTTTTCACATCTGTTAAATAAAGTTTTCGTCCGGTGAGACGATGCTTAGGCTCTGCGGTCTGCAGTCAACACCTCCGAGCTGCGTTTCTCTGGAACACAGTCACACTGAAACCTTGATAAGAAGCTGCTGACAGATTGCAGGGCCGTGGTTTATCAGATGAACGCTGCCGAGTCATTCAGAGGTCACTGAAATCCAGCTGCAACGGAGGATTGCGTTCATCGTCAAGGAATCTGTTGGTTATATTTTGAAGTACTCCATCGATGAGTCGGGAAAGCGTCAATGGAAAATGTGCAGTGCGGTCGGTGACGTCTTCAGATGATCATCTCCTCAAAGGGAGTTAAATCAGTGAAGTTTTAAGACGAGATCTAAGGTTAGGGTTAGGGTTGTTTTCGGTCGCACCTCTGGGGATCTCAGGTTGCTGGCTCAGTCGGACATAAAGCATAGAGAGAGGCCACAAAGAGTGTTGAAAGTCAACCGTAAAATCTTAAATCTTAAAAAATGGAAAACTTGAGGACAGTGCAAGGATGTAACGCAGTCACTTCTCTGAGAGCTGAGCGTCCGTACGGCTGATTCATGGATTTTCTGTCACAACAGAAGAAGCACGAGGAGATGAAAGTGCGTACGACGCTCTCCGTGTCTTTGGAGGCTAAAACAGATCGCACTCGCAGACGTTTCGGAGGCGTTTTGTCGCGCGCGTCTCGTAGCTTAACTCGCTACCGCGCCGAATGCTGGGACTCTTTGGTTGGATGCGCTCCAACGGCGAACCAGCGGAAAGCGCGATCTGATCTGTCACGCGCTGGGAGACAAATGCGACAATCTGTTTTGTGAGCTCAGCCACAAAAAGTTTGATGTAGACAGTCATGTAGTGAACTGGCAGGATCGCTGGCTTTCACAGGCGGGTAGACCGGCGTGTCATCGGCATAACAACGAAAGGAAAACAGCATGTCCATGGATGATATCTGTATCGAGCTAATTATCCCTCTCCCTCGTACCATTTGCCAATCTTTTTTTTTTTTTTTTTCTCCAGCTGCCAATCAAAAAAGAGCAATACCTCTAATCTTTCTGGGCGGAATAAGCCGCCACACTTCCTGTGTGCTGCTCCAAACGACGTGCGGGGAAACAGGAAGTGCACAGAGGCTGTGAGCATTAGCAGGAAGTATCAACTGATTGCAGATCTGATATGTAGGTCACAGCCATGTCAGGACATAGAAATTACTACAGATATAATATGATAATAGATAATATATATTATATATAATAATTTAGTCCATGAAGTATTGACCAAACACATTGGAGTGGACTTTAGTTGCAGGTAAAAGAGCCTCTCTAATGAAACTCTCTAATGATTAGGCTTTTTCTTACATATTTAAAAGTTGCTTAGATAGATTAGCATATACTTTAAGTCTGTCTTTCTTGTCGTTCTCAGACATCAACTTGCTGGTCAGACCACTGAGGAAGTTGTGGCCCAGATATCCGGTAAAGCAGATACACCGGGAGCCCGGGAACCGGGCCAGTCCGTTGGCCCCAGAGGCTAAACTGTCATCAGATGTTCGCCAATAGGTTCCGAGATTAAAAGACGAGGGGCATGAGACGGGAAATGAATGGTCCAGTGTTGTAAAGAACCGGAATAAATGTGAAGTCCACAGTTCAGATCGTTTACCAGAGGAAGGTAAAACAAGACATCCCAAGAGGAAAAACAGCTGTTATTGTTTCTATCGAACAGCCTGGGAAAGACCCGACCAGACAGTTACAGGCGTGTAGTCTTGACATGACATGTATGCAAGAGCATGGAGAGGATGATGACTGAAGATGAGCCCCATGGAGAATGAAACGACGTGTCCCCATCATGTCAGAGTGGATTTAGAAGAGGCAGCAGTGATTGTGCCAGACATCAGGAATGAAACAGCGAGTACAGAGCCGGAGAAAGGACTTCTTCTTCTTTTGTAGGTGTGACGGGGCGTTTTTTTAAAGAGGTAACCGGTGAAATCCGACGCGTCAGTCCTCCGCTGTTCCCCGTTATGATCAGCGATCTGTAGAAACAAGTCAGCCCGTTTGTGCAGATGATGAGGAGACTGGAAAACGTGGGAGAGAGTCCAGGGCGTACGACTAAAGGTTGAGAACTGGTCTGTGATGCGGAGAAAGAAGATCCGTGGAGGTATTTGCGTGAGACGTGCTCACGTCTTTAGGAATGGGGTTTGATGTGTCGCACACATAGTAAAAACAAAGAGACAAGGAAGGAAGGAAACTAGGGAAGGAAACTATTAATGAATCATTACTGGGCAAAAAGGATTTACAAGACAAACAAATCCAACATGTTGGGCGGAGATGGAGAGATTTAACAAGTCATGTATTAAAAATCACATGACTGACCAGCTGTTTCCTCAAGGTTCTCAGGGCTCTGTGTTCCATCCATGTCGGCTCCACGCAGGTTGGTTGTAACCTTCCTCACATAAACCCCACGAAACAAGGTCAAACGTCCCAATTTCCAAATAGAGAATTGGCGCCACCTACTGTTTGTCTCTCCAGCGGATGGAAGCAAACACACATTTGCATTTGCCGATATCCTCAAAGTTTGGTTAGAACGCATGGATGGAAAGTGGGCGAGCGTCACGACCTGTTTCCTCTTAAAGGCAAAAAGTCATCAGTTGCCATGTTTCTTGTTCTTTCTCTCGTAAATCGCTCCCATCTCGGCACATTAGAACGCTGTTGTTCAGACTGCTCGACACTGGGAAAATGACCCCCGAAACTTCTGCTTAAATGTACACGTGTAATTATGTTTGCCTGGACTGACGGGTGTGATGGGAAATGCTGCGTTTTTCTTTCTTTTTCTTCTTCTTCTTCAAAAAAAAAAACACGACGCTGCGTGGGACGACGGTCGACGTTCTTAATAGCAATTAGGCGCAAACGGCAGAACTCATCTGGAGGTGGCTCATTGATGCTTTAAAAACACAACAGGTGGCACGTTTAACATCCATCCGCCTGTCATATCCGGGTTTGATGCCGGCGGAAAAGAAAAAAAAAAACAACACACACACACACTCCGCTGTCGCTAACTGTTTTGTCACTATACTTGGCAGCTTTTAATAACTCGATTTCCATGAAGAGCCCGCGGCGACGCGGCCTCTCTCGCGTCACGCGGCATGCAAGAAGCGCGGCTAAGAATAAAAACGTATAAATATGCTAAAAAAGGCGTCTGCTGATGCAAAGTCTGACATTTATTAATCAACTCTTTGTGCTCGGACATATTTTCCCTGCCCACGGTCTGATGATCGTCTTCTTCTACAGTTACCGTGGCATGAAGCAGTCAACATTACTACCTCATTTCCTTAACACGTTCCCTTGAATTTGCTGGAAGAGGTCACGAGGTCAAGAAAAGACGTGAAGGAGAGTGCGTAAGATGATTACATGTTGATGTGTCTGTGGTGAAAACTACATCATAGATTCTTCTCCCACTGTTGTTTCATGGAGGATGTGCAAACATGGAAAACCTGATGAGAAATGTGACTTTTGGCGGACGCCGCGAGCAGCCTGCACCAATTTACACAGAGAATCCTGGATTTTCAAAATAAAATGCTCAACGCAAACTGCCGGTCATAAAAACAGACACAAAGTCACACATGTAGAAGCATATTTAGAAGCATAGAAACCAAGACAATGGCCAAATATGAGCAAGTAAACAAAGTCTGGTGGCCTAAAATGAACCCAAAACCCAGATGATCCGTCACCTTTTTGTTGCTGCTGCAAAGAACTGTGGGATGGCATTATCTCCTTTCCTTGGGTCGTTGTATCCCACGCTAAAGAAGACAAGATAGGGAGCAGTGAAGCTCCTTTCCTTGACGTTTGGAGAATTCAAACATCTCTTATCATGGCTGCTGCATTAACACTTGAATGTTATTTCAGCGAGTCAGGAAGCTCCCTTTCTCTCCGTCGTGCGTGTTGCCGGGTGTTGCCTCCGGTCTTCCCGGCTGCTGCATCGTCGTCAACGCAACTCTTCCGCATTAAAAGACGCTTTTAACCTCCCACTCTCAGCCAGAAAGCTCTCCTCGGTGGAAGCCGCACAACGGCTAGCCTTGAGATATTTTCAATACTTGTTTGTGAGTCCAACTCTTTCCATGTCCGCGTCCAGTATAAAACACTGCTGAGAGAAAAAAATAAAAATAAAAATAAAAAATAAAAATAATAAAAATAAAATAAAAAATAATTTTATTGAACTCACTTTGTTTGACGGTGTCTTCAGATTAGATTCGTTTTGTTAAGGTGATATCTAAATGAGTTGTAGTTTGTCTGCTCCGGGCTCCCGTACAAAATGGCGGTTCAAAATGGCGGACTCCACAGAAGAGGACCCGCTCTCACTGTAGATATGAAGGGCTCATTTTGAGACGACAACGATTCCCATATTCACGACTGAAAACATACTAAAAAAAATATTCTGTTCAGTTTCTACAAAGAAATACTCACTAATCCGACACACTGGACCTTTAAGTAATCTAAACCGACTGACTGAAGGCCTCTGGTGGAGCCAGTGTGAGAAGAGTGTTGGTAAAAGAAAGAGTGCAAGGGTAAGGTTTGTTGGAAATGTTCCATCATGCAGCATCCACATGGATGTCTTGTGACATCATTCATACAATATTTTTAAATATGCAGTATATATTAAGGCATGAGGTGACTTCAGTGGTAAGTCTCCCATATATTTTGTGAGAAGCTCAGACAGATTCCTCAGCCTGTTCACAGCCACCATTCAGCCCCGGTGTCTGCTGTAAAGAGACACAACGCTGCACCCAGGCTCCTCTGTGTCCTTCATGCAGGCGGAGGGGAGGTCTGTGATTCAGAGCTTTTATGGCCCAAATAAAGTTTTCATGTTCACAGTATTCCTGTCACCCCCCCCCTCGCCCGCATCCTCGCTTGTCAGCTAGTTTTCAGCCGGCCTCTTTTGACACCGGCGAACGAAAGCGAGGAATAATGTCGGCTTATCAGTGCAGGCGCGGCGGCGGAGGAGGAATCAAAATGTCACCGGGAGCTTTCAAGGCTGCATTCCACCGCGGCCGCCTGTCTCGGCTTCCTTCCTGCTTGTGTATCCTCAGACAGCGCGATAGCAGAGTGATGGGCCAATAACACCCGCCGCCCATCACTCACTCTCTCCGCCCCGCCCCGCCCCGCGCCGCTCCCGGCCCCGCGGCTTCAGATCAATCGGCCGTCGGTCAAAGGTCAGTTTGCCTCCGAGCGATCCGCGTTGCCCGGCAACATTCGGACGGCGCTCGCTAATGAATGCGAGCTGATGCCGATTTAAATGTCAGAAATATTTTATTATCTCCGCCTTGTAACAATCCCGCTCGGCTTGTCCAGTTGCCCTCCGGTGTTTTGTTGAATCAAGTATGCACGCTCATTTTTGGAAACAAACAAGCACCGTCGTTGTGTACTCCTCTCACTAATGAACCCAATTCACGGAGCCCAATTGAGTTCAATTGGATCTGCTTACCGTCGGTGCCACAAATTGATTTATTCCCCATTAAAAAAAGTCGGTGTGACGTCAGGACACTTGCCTCAAGAGGTTTATAATTAATTTATAATCTCCCATTATGACTAATGCTTGGTGCTTGCTTTTTTTTTAACCTCTAAATGCAACACTGAAAACATTTCAGAGCAAAAACTGATCACATGTGGCAAACAATCATAAATAAAAAAAAAAGTGTGAAAGCCAGAGAGGCAGAAAAGACAATACATCAAGCTCCGGAATCAATTAAAAAACAAAAAAAAAAACAGGCCTTAAAATAATGGATTTTTTAAAGGTGATCGCACCCATCCAGCGTGTCATCCCGCTGTCTGGGGAAAAGAACGTTTACCCGTTTTTAGTATTAGCGAGGAGAAAGTTCATGATTGGTTTTCAAATGCGTCAGAAATCACAAAGTTTTCAGAGCCCCCGCATGGTTGAGAGGAGGGAATGTGAAATATGAAGCAGTGTTTGTAAAATCTATTCTGACTTCGGCTGTAGAATGCGTTTAGTGTCGGAGCCTGAAGATCGTCCCATTAAAACACTCTCTAAGACAGGAAAAAACACTTTCTTTCACGACATTCTGTGTGTTCTTTGTATCCCGCAGTCTATTTGTGAGCTTGTCAATGCAGCATATACTCAGCAGATACTTGCCAACAGGCCGCCTTCCTTCTGTCCTCCCAAAAACGAACAACGGCACCCGTTATTTCCTGTGCCAAAAAAAAGCCCCTACATCAAGTGATAAAAGTCCTTAGCAGAGGTAGATGTGAGAAGTTATGACAGAGAGGCAGAAGGAGGAGGCTGGTTTCGCTGATAACCACAATCATTCATGAAGGATTGTTGCAACCACGATGACAAAAGGTCCCTGAGCCTTGACAAAGTGGTAAACAGTCTGTCTACCTGGCAGCAAAAACGGACACAGCGTCCCATGATTTCCAAACGGAACTTCAGACGCGGGCTCGCCAGACCACAGGACGGTTCACTTCATGTCGGTCCACCTTGAACGAGCTCAGAAGGCCGCGCCGCTTCTGCATCTGGTTTACGTACGGGTACGGTTCGCTCGTTGCATGCCGGAGTGTGTGGACGCAGTGTTCTCTGGATTGTTCGTGCACGTACAGACTCTTTTTCTTTGTTACACCTTTATCATTCCGCATTAGCACACCATTTTTGTCGCAGCAACAGTGCCGCGTCTTATCAGCGTGGATACGTGGAAACAGGGATATCCTCCATCATAAGGTTATAAGTCGACCAAGTTCCGCAACCTTACGGATGTGTCACGTTGTGCTGTTCTACCGGCGTGCATCGGAGAAAAAACACTGCGATGTAATAACTTCGCTAACATGCGCGTTGTTCCTTGCCACGCTCTTCATTTCCCCTCAGTGTACATCGTATTTTGTTTTCCCCCCCGTTTCGATCTTCACTGCACAGGAACCTGCGGAGGAAAGGCTCCGCTCTGATGAGTGATTGAAAACCCATCCGTCCACGACTGATCCGCACTCAGAGGGACGTCGGCACAGAAAAACACTGTGTGGCTGTGGCCGCTTCCCAGATGAGAATAAATATGAAGGAAGTTGTCACGGAGTCAGCGGAGGACCTGGTCATATGTTATTAATAGCGCAAGAAAGACACAATCTCCCCAGACGGGGAGAAACCTTCAGGACATAAAAGATTTAAACCAATCTAACTCGTGTCCTCGGAGACCGGCAATGTTTTCAAGGCTCTGCATTAAAATATGATGATCCATTGTATCCGAAACACCAATTAAACCCAGCAAAGCTTACAGCTCACACATTGTCCGGATCCCTGTTCCATCTAAAACAAGATCTGCTGAGGGCGGACTGAGGCCTGTGGTTTGAAACGCACACTCCGAGTCCGAGTTTTTCGGAATAATCAAAAAAGTTCTGTAATTGGTTGGAGGATTTCTCTTCTGTAATGCAGATTCACTGCTGGAGGAACACTGGCACTGAGCTTTCTTTCGCATAACAGGAAAAAGAGGCCCGCTCTTTAAAAAAAAAAAGTGAAATGATTGAGTGGAACGTGATTTGCATGATGTCCAACCAGCGCAAATGAGTGTAAACCTCGACAGTCCAGCTGGCACAGACCGGTCCTTCAATCAGGAGTACATTACAGAGGCATGGCTGAGGCATGATCATGAGGAAGAAAAGGTGCAGCTACGCTAAGTAATCACAAATCATAATCACCTGATGATCCCAATCAACTTATTTGATTTTCACTCAAAGATACTCGTAGGAGAAGTGGAGCGAGAAAATGAACTAGGCTAAGTCATGGACATCCCGCCATGTTCTAGTTTAAAGTGAACACAGACATGAAGGTAGAGTGAACGAAACCTTTTTGATGTATTGAGAGTAGACTGAAGTGACTGAATAATAACTGCTGTTATTGAAATGAAAGTATTATGTTATAGCAATGTGTGTTAATACGGGTTTATCGCAAGTGTGTCGCGACCTGAGAAAGTTCTGGGGGACTCAAATGCGCAACTACGATACTTGGTAATCCAACAAAAAGTATTTATTGTCCAAACAATAACTCGCACCAGAACAGGACTAACTTCAGCATACTTGACGAGACATAAAGTGATGGAAAGGGTGCATTGGGATAGGAGAGAAGAAGGGATGAGGGGTTGACGGTATGAAGGGCCGAAGGTGCGGAGGTATGAAGCGCTGAGGGCCGGAGGTATGGAGGGTTGGAGGTTGAGGTCTGCGCGGGACAGAATTTTCAGTCACCTAGCGCCCGTAGCGAGGGTGCGCGTTGTGCCAGCCGTTTCTGCCATGATCGGAGATCTCAGAACAGATCGGGAGCGCGGAAACGAATTGTCTGAAACGTCCGCGATTAGACCACCTCCGCAAATTTAGGCATCTGAAAATGTTTTTATTCAAGCCAAATAAAATATCCAGTACAAATTATATATGATGGACATAAATGAATCATTTATATAATTTATACATCTTTTTAGTTTGCAGGACTGCAGCCTATCACGTCTCCCGCCCGCTCCTGCATTGAGCTTTCAAAATTTGTCCTGCGCTGCACTGCTTTGCACCAGGTCCTGCGGGACTCCCACGGGAGTGCAGGGCTCGAGTTGGAGGTATGAGGCGCTGAGGGCCAGAGGTACGGCGGGTTGGAGGTATGAAGCGCTGAAGGCTGGGGGTGTCGAGGGTATGAAGGGATGAGGAGATGCGGGGACGTAGG
This sequence comes from Nibea albiflora, assembly GCA_014281875.1. Lineage (NCBI taxonomy): Eukaryota > Metazoa > Chordata > Actinopteri > Sciaenidae > Nibea > Nibea albiflora. The sequence continues at coordinate 1,240,589 of CM024812.1, read as the reverse complement.
TCGGAGGGAACAGGGTCGTTGGTGGATGGAGGGGGTGAAAACGGCATCGCAGAAGGAGTGAACGGGGCGAGGCGTATTTACGTACATGTGAAACAGAAACGGGACGAAGTCCAAGGCATGGACCCTGGTCCTGAACCTAGTTCTAAAACTTCATGAATCAGCATGATTTAAGTTGAATCGTGCAGAAACAAATCATTTGAATTTCACCGGTCTGCGGGGTCCCCAGGATCACAGAGGCCAGACCAAACAGTCCGCAACTCACCCGACAACTGACCATACCAGTTATAGTATCTTTTTTTTAAAATTTCTTTTAATTTTGCACTGATTAATGTTCCATGTGTTTCAAAGTGTTAGAAATTTGAAAAAAAATAAGTGTTTAATGCGTGCTGTGATGTGTTTTAATTAAGACGTTGTGAGAAACTTAAAAAATGCTGTACACACAGCACGGTATAATTTGTTGAACATTTTTATCCTAAGTCGTAGACAAATCGGCCGTGCATTATAGAAGTGGACTACAAACTGTAGCTTCATTCTGTAGAATCATGTCAACATCAAGCTGATTTATGGAAAGTGTTTTTTCTTTGATACTATGCACAGCTTAGAATCCCGCACCATGATCCAACGAAAAACCAAAAGGTGGAAGGACAGACGAGGTCAAACGAGTGACGAGCCAATCAAATCCAAGATGGTTTCATGCTCAGATGTGTCCGTCTTCCCCCTCTCCCGCTGTCTCTTGCTTCTTCTTATTTTCCTCACGCCCCTTTTTTTCCCCCCTTTTGCTTTTGCTTTTTGGACAAAACGTTGAGTCAAGTCAAGCGCGATGACTTTGAGAAACCATGTGCCCAAAACAAAAACCTCTCTGTGTCAAGCCGAGTGTCAATCCGAGCAAAGACCGAGCCAACGTCTGGTCACCAGTGGCCGTAAACTGATCATTCCTGTTGTCTTTTCTGATTTGGGTGCTACTGTCACATTCAGGACTACACGCTTTGTTTGTTTTGAAGGGCTAATGATGCACATGTCATACCGTGGGCTCTCTTTCTTTGTGTTTGCTGGCTCTTTCTTGGGTAATTGAACCATCCACACTGTGTCCTAGCTGGGCAGAACGGGGCACTGCCTGAGGCACCCGAACGCGGTTTCCCATTCACAGTGTGTCAACTGATTGACTAATTAATAAGTCACTAATGAATAGGCATGGCTAATGTACATATGAAGTGGAACGATGAGAGCCTTTTAGCCCGTTTTGTAAAAACAAAAACAAGCGGAGGAACACCTGAAGCTGTGCAGTCTTTCAACACAGGAGCGCTGGTGTGTTTGCAACCCTTTGGGCAAAATGCAATACAGCTTCTATGTGTCGCATGTGTGAACTGTGTTTAGTGGGTAATTGAAGGCAACATAAGAGGTCACGAGGGGCTCACAGCTTGTTTTAGCCCCAGGCCCCCCTCTGCTGTTTGCTCTGGCCATGAACATGCACGCATTCCGGTCATAAACCCGGCCAGTGCCTTGACAAGCCAGGGCTGCTTGTTTTTTTATTTTATTATTATTTTTTTCAAGCTGGCTCATGTTCAACAACCGGCCTGCGCTGACCGTCAACTCCTGCTCACACCACAAATCTCCAAAGGCGGCGGTGAGACAGAGGTTGATCTTGGCATACAGTTTTGCACTTCAGAGTCCTCATAAAAAAGACCTCGGCGATGCCAGGAAAGATTATTTCAGCTTGTTTGTCCGCTGTGGCGCTGGCCTTTGGTTTTTACAGGACGACGGCAAGTGATAGCTGCCTCATAATGGATGATCACACTTGTTTATGATCTCATTTCAAAGCACAACTGTCGCCCGAACCCGACAATACAATGGCCTACTTGTTGTTTGTGTGATAATAAGATTGATAATAATAGTACATTTTATTTAGAGGCGCCTCTCAAGGTCGCATCCTATCACAAAACATCGGTACATCATAATTGTCGCGCGATAACACTGCTTCTCGTGCAGAGACTCAACAGCACACAAAAGGAGGCAACATTAACACATTTTCACATACAGTTTAAGCTGACATGACTCAACAGGGCAAACTAAATCAATGGAATTCAGACAGCAAAGACACTGCTTTGATTTGAAATAGTACAAAAGTGTACGTGACCGGAGATCATTACTGAGCCGCGACAGCACATCCGGCCTCCGAATATTTTGGGAAACTGTTGGTCTTTGACGTTTGAAGGTGTCACGTGCGCCGAAACTGGCGAGGAGAACCCAAAAGCACGACACCGAAAGCAGGACAGGAAATCAGAACGGGCAAACAAATCCGACAAGGGGCAGGCAGGAACCAGGATCAGAACGGGAAGTCAAAAAGACCGAGGTTGCTCGGAGAGCTTGGCAAAACAGGGACCGAGTGAAAATGGACTAGTATATATACTGAGGGGCTAATGAGCAAATGGGCTGCAGGTGAGGAGATGGGCGGGGAAACACAGGTGAGGGGAATGAAATGACAGGAGAGTAATAAAAGAGACAAAGAACCAAATAAAGAGAAAATAAGCTGTAACTTTGTCACAGAAGGGGCAGTACGACACGGTAGAGGACCCGGTTTGGTTGAACCATAGTGGTGTTTTGTTCTCCAGGTATACCCACTTGTCCGGGGCCGGGAAGTCAACGTACCCAACCAGCCATTCTAATATTGGTCAGCTCAGGTTGAGGACAACTTTGAAAATGTGACCAACGCCATGTCGTCTAACGCCGATGACGCCTCAAATGGACAGCTCCAACGTTCAGAAGAAATGTGTGGGTTGCCAGTACAAAAATAGCCCAGGCATGAATATTGAACAGGCAGCCGGGTCGAGTTCAGGCGGTCTGTGCAGACAGTGAGACGCTGGACTAATTTTTCCACCCACCTCTGTTGCGACTAATCTAGATTCAAATGATCTGACCACCGCAAAATGGCAGTGGCTGTGCTTCCAATAGTTTGGCTTTGGGTTATCGGAAATATCCGTTTTATCCCGTCACCTTGTATCTTTTTATCCTGTTTTTTTATCTTCAGGTGTGCATAACTACAGTGATTGTGTGTTGGGTACTGACCGCTGTCGGAACATGGGTGCCCTGCCTAAATGCATCCTGTATGTCGACACTGAGGACTGATGCTCCTGCTCCCCACGCCATAAAGAGTCTACACACCCTGAAGGCGTTTGTCTTTCTTACAAAGAGCAACCTTCTTGTAAATATCTGAGGTTATTTCAAATCACGGCTTCTTTTCCGTGACAGAAGTCCGATATCTGGACAGGATCCTTCAGCCTTCGGGCATCTAGGCCTATCCATTAGTGAAGATTTGGCTTTCTGCTCACCCAGGGTTGGTTCAGAACTACATCTTGTGATTAAACCCTGGCATACCTGCCCGCAACGCAGTTGTACTTGAAGAGGAAATCCAAGAACCACCACCGACTCACAAAGTCGTGCACATGGTTGAAGGCTGATCTTCATATTTACCTTCACTGACTACATGCTTGATAGTTGAGTTCTGTACTTGCCATCTCCTTCAACTTTATCAGCCTCTTTTCATTCACGACGCCACAATGGAAAGTTATTAAAACATGATTCACCCTTACGGGATTTATCTTTCTTTAACGTCCCTGTGAAGTCTTATGGCGTGTAAGATTTGATTTCAAAGCGCAGCCTGTTATCAAAGGCAGGCCCCAGATACTTGTAATTGGATACAGTGTCAGTGTTCTTACATTTGATCTTAGTGTGGGTGAACCGGGGCTGTGACCTTCTGGAGATGATAATCACATCTTTGCAATGTACGAACTCGAGATGAAGCTCCTCACAGAAAAACACGCAGGAATTTGTACAAGTGCACGGGTAGGATACGGTGAGAAGTTGATTAGGGTTCACATCCACGGGACGGGGGGGCTCTAAGCAGTTGGTCGTAGGAGCTGTATAGAAGAGATGGCCTGCATGTCAGGCCCACCTGGTGAAGCACAGCGAAATAAAGGGCACCTCCTGCAGGCCTTCCCAGGGACGCGATTACGTTGGTGATTGCCATGACTGACAACGAGTGACTCAACAGCAAGCCTCGGCTATCATTAAGCGAATGTGTCATTTGTGAACAGCTTTAAATGGATGGGTGAAAGAGCAGAGAATGTGTGGACAAATCTAATTTGGAAGCTAGCGCACCATTAATTCAGCATTATCCACACCATTAACTCTCCAACCAACGAGATTTAAATCGAAAATTGTTCCGACGATGGAAGCGAAGAGTTGTTTTTTTTTTTTGAGGGGCTGAATTGGTCAGACAGTGGCTAATGGGACTTTAGACCTCAGTCGTTCCGACGGATGTGATTTCAAAGTCCCGACACAGTGACCGTCTTGTAACGCAGTATGTTTTGGATTGGTTTTTACAAACCTGTTTCCAAAAAAAAAGAGTTGGTATGACTCACCACAAAGACTGATTCTATGACTCGCGGCTTTTATGAAATTCTGCACAGATGTTCACGGTCCCCTGAGGGCAATCCTGACTTCATCGATCCTACTGGCTTCTCCTCTAGTGCCACCACGACGGACAGCATTTTTTTTTCCTTTCACTTTCTCGTGAAATGCCTCGACACCTGCTGGATGGACTGTTGTGACATTTGCTGCAGATACCCATGGTGCCGAGAGGGCGAATTGTAACAACGCCGGTGGATGCTCCTCTTGCGCCGTCATCATCTATTTCAATTTGTCCAGCACTTTGGCTTGCGACCAAACACCGATATAGCCATCAGCCTTAGATGTACTTTGTGTCTATTGCTAATTAGCAAATGTTCTACCACACCAAACCAAGGTAATGAATATGATAAACATGGCTGTTTCTCCATGCACCCTGAACACAAGATACAGAAGAAATGAAGTCCTTGTACAGACTTCATGCCGAGTGTGCCTGAAAATAAATATGGTGAATGACTATAACCTGTGATTTATAGTAAATGTAATCCTACGCTCTTATACATCGTCACCTGGCTTTCATTCAGTCTGGGGATGTCGGAATGCGACTCTTTGAAAGCAGGCAAATTGTCAGTGGTTTCCGGTAATGCGGCAAATGGCTGGACATTTGGAGCCATAATGAGTCGGCACTGACCCGTGCGCGTGTAAGGAATCCGGAAATGGTAAAAATGAATCTACGATATCAAAGTCGGGCGTCTCATCAAGCATCAATAAAAATCGGAGAAAATAAAAACCTGGTTCAAAAACAGCTCATTCCTCAAGACTGTGTGGATTAAGCTGGAGTACGGGGAGAGAACTCCGTAACTCAGCTGATATTTGCTCTCTGAAAGCGAGAAACCTGAATTCATTTTGTATCTTCCCGTTTCAAAAGGAAAACTGGTGAAACGAGACTTCCTTTCTTGACAGCGTCTTGCTTAGAACACTGACGGCCGTGATCGGTTTGCAGAATCGCCCAGTGAGTGTTAAGAGATTCTTACCATTACGTGTATTGTGCCCGGAACAGCATGAATTACAGTTTTCGGAAGGCTGTTGGGAGTGGATTCGAGTTCTTTCCAGCTGATCCGCAAACATAAAAAGGAAAAGTGAAATCGGTCTTTTGTTCAGATTTCCTCTTGAACGAAGAGGAGAAAAAAAAAGAAGAATGGATCCCTGCTTGTCATTTCGGCTTTGTAGGTTTGCGTCGCGGACACGTTATTGACGCGCATATAAAGGATCCAGACACTCTCCTGCGGGGAGACAAACATTCCGGGAGTTGCCCGCTTGTCTCTGTTGGGTAATCATTAGACTGGCGGCGTCCGGTGATTGACGTTAGCCTTGGTTTCATCCCGATCGGGCACAGCAAAGGGGCGGAGGCGCGCGTTATTCTTAGCTGCCTGTAACGCAATCGAGTTTTTGCGGCGGCCTAGCGGGGATCGGTTCCACAAAAACAATATTTTCAGATTTAGAAAGGCATGCATATTTCATACACACCAGCAGAGTCGAGTATCAATCTCTGCCACGTGGCATCAACAGTGGGGATATTGATTCAGTTTATTCTCTCATCCCAGAAATGCACCACGGGGCTCGTGCCTGACGCTGCTGTTGCCTCATGCTGTCATCTTCCTGTTCGACAACAACAACAAAAAAAAAAGTAGCCATGAATAATTCTATAGATTTTCCCCCTGCTTGTTTTTATTGCAGGTGATTTAGAGCCGTGGTATTATGTTTCACCTCTTTATACACTCACAGACAGGGGTCCGTGCATCCACCCTTTGCAGACAGACACAGCTGGCTGTTGCTCACTGTTCCTCGTCACTGTCGGCGGCGGCGACGCGGGCTCCGTGTAAAAGCCGTGTTAACACAACAACACCGAGACGCGGGCTTGGAGGAGCTGCCAGCGATGGGGCATCCATGAGATGGAACAACACACACGCGTGTACACACACACACACACATTGTAAACAGCACAGGAGCTGTCATCACCCCCCCCCACAGGGCTCCAATTCCATTCAGGAGCCAATAACAGAGTCATTTTCTCCCAGCCGTACCTGTGTTTATCTCATGTGGCTCGGCCCGTGCTCAGATTGCATGTACGTTGGTGTTTTCGTACTACCTATGTGTGCGTGCCGTGTGTGTTGAGAAAATAAATGGAAACACTATGATGGCATAGGTTGTGTGTGTGTGTGCTTTTTTTTTTTTTCTCCTTCCCTTCCTCATTCCGTCCAACCTGGAATAATCCGCAGAGCGTGTTATCTCTTCTTCACCCGCTCTCTGCTTCACTTACACATTAACGCTGGGAGCTGCTTTCACCTGTGCAGCTGGAGGCCAAACGACGAGCTTGAAATAAACCGGCCTTAAAAAAACTGATGGTTGAAAAAAAAAAAATGAATTGAGAAATTGTCAATGAGGTTAATATTCTTATTTGGATCATCGGTCCGTCGTGTTTGGTTTGCGGAATTCAAGCTGCAGTCTCGCAGAACGATTCAGATGAGTTTATCTGTCTGACTGACAAATTGGAGAAAATTCAATTTGCGGAAATAGCTGCAAGCGGCGGTGATCAGGGTCCAAACAGATGGCAACCATTTGGATTCATGTATCTTATTTAATTGGCAAGAAGCGCCGGAAAGCAGGACGCGTCCACCCCGGGATCTGAACCCGTGAAACTTTGTATACTCAGAGAAGGACGCGCGCCGACTGACGGACGGGCCGACTGGCTGACTGACTGCACCACCGAGACGAGAAAAATCTGCAGTATAGTGTATCTACTTAAACTCACTACACTTAGAGCGGTTAAAACGTTGGCGATTAAATGCTGGTTTCGGGTGTTTCGTCAAACATCTTCGGTCAAACAAAGTCATACAGTACGTCATTTGACACATCTGATTCCGTTTGACGCATCTAGTATCCAGTATGTCTGCGCCGGTTGTGGAGATATGGATTTTAATTATATTTTGAAGAATACAGCGACAGGTTCAAACCCCTTGGAGCTTTCCGGGTGAAGTTTCCTCCCACAGTCCGAAGACGCGCGGTTCATCGGTGGCTCTAAACGCCCGTTGGCGTGAATGGTTGTCTCATTGTGTCGGCCCTGCGATGAACTGTCGGGGGGGTGTTGTCCGTATTAAAGCAAAATGTGCATTTTTGTCTTGTGATGTACGGTACAAGCGGTCTTCAAGTGTCAGCTCCGTACTTAGAGTAGTAGAAAACAGCTTCATCCCATGATTAGATGACCGAAGCCTGACTTCACCGTTGAGTCTGCAGTCGACTGCCAGGCCGCATCTGCAGCTTTTGTGGATGAAACGATAAAATAGAATATAATCCTGTTTTCTGTTTTCAGTCATTACATGCCTGTAATCATCAAACCGCATTATCGTCTCTCGCCGGGTGACTCAGCACATTTTGTTTCGGGTATTTTCTGCCATCGCGGATTCGGGGGCGCGTTCCCTCTACTCGATCTGATTTGTGAGCAAAGTCACGCCGAGCCAAGCGGCGCTTTTATCTCCGAGTCTTCCTCCTCCCGCCGCCTCTTTCACGAAGCTCCCCCTCCGGGCGTGGAACGTGGCAGAGATGTCGGTTGGTCCTGGTGAGATTGGATTCGACACAGGGTGATAACCCGCTTCAAGGGAGATTTTTATGGATGAAAAGTAGATTGCAATTACATTTGCTCAAGCGCTGTGGACGGTTCCCTCTCTACCTTGCCTCTTTTACGTGTCAGAGAGAATTACTTGGCGTTTTTTAAGCCGCTGCACAGCCTGGTACGTTAGACTCACTGTTGTCAAGAAACAGCCAGGGCTGTCAGCTTTTTCGGTACAGTGCTGCTTTATCATGACGGTGCATTTTTGATGAAAAACTCAAGAACTTTCCAAATCCTTCACGTCAAAGAACAGTGACTATATGATACTGAGTTTCATAATAATAAGCAGTGTTTCACATGTCGACGCTCCAACAGTTTCACACCCCGATAAGAATGAGCGCCGCTTGTCACAACATTTGTTGTCATATTTACATCCTGACAGCAGCAACGCCCAGGGTGTCTGAGCTGATATGGCTGAGGCGACAGTGATTGATCAGCCATCAGGTCTTCCCCATCATTAATCTCAAAAGTAGTAATGTTGGCAAGAACAGAAAACCCTCTGAGGTTTTAGCAATACCTTTGTTAGTATCACACATTTTGCCTATTTGGGGAAAGTTGGTTAGGAACCCCAGAATGTGGACCACCTTTATGAGGTGTACCCTAGTCAGATGATTGGCGGTCCGATCCCCGGCTCCTCCGGTATGCATGTTGAAGTGTCCTTGGGCAAGATACTGAACCCAAATTGCCTCCTGAAGGCTGCACCATTGGTGTGTGTATGTGTATGAATGCAACCACCCCAACATAGGGTTCTATGCAGGGTTCCTTGTGGTTAGACTGTCATGACGCACTGAATAAATGGACTGTACTTGCATATCTCCATTCTAGGTCTTCCTCCCACTCAAAGTTCTTTTACACTACATATCTCATTCACCCATACATACACTGACTGCATTGGCCAAGGCCTTTGGGAGCAATTTGGGGTTCAGTATCTTGGTCGTGCAGGAGGAGCCGGGGATCGAACCGCCGATCATCTGCTCAGATGGACGGCGCGCTCTACCTCCTGAACCCTTCTCTTCTTCTGTTCACGCGCTGGTTCTGCTCGAGGTTTCTACCCGTTAAAGGAAGTTTCTCCTCGCCGCCATTGCCAAGTGCTTGCTGTAAATAATGTCATAAAGAAAATGGTCTGGACCTGCTCTGCATGAGATAACTTCTGTTATTACATAGTAAAAGTGAACTGAGTTGATTTAAATGTGACACCCTGGACCTTTAAGTTACCTTGGACATAGTTTGCGTCAGTGATTCTGATCGGAGTTCTTTTTAACGAAACTCGGCTTCTGTCTGCTCTTTCAAAACCTCCCGAGGATTTACAGGCAACCACAAAGACTCAGTGACTACTGGATACATACATTTGAACACACCAGCTGACTTTTTCTTCTACAGTACAGCTCTAGTAGCTGTGCGGATCGACACAGAGTGGGGACTTAAAGCAAGGATATCTCAGCATCTGCTGCTTCCATTTTGACTTATTATTAATACGTCTCTTGTGAGACCCCCCCCCCTCCCATCCCCAGCTCTGTAGAAGAGAAGCGCAGTGCACAGTTACGGGGATACCTCGTAAAGATGTGAAAACGAAATGTGAAAACATTGTGAGCTCCGCACAAAGCTGTTTGCAAAACTGCAAATCACGCGGCGACGGGACGAAGATGTGTTAATTACCCAGCTTTTTTCTGCAATTCCCGGCATGTTTCCCCTCAGTCCCACGATATAAAGCCGGATGTCGGCTCTACTTTTCACGCCACGCCTGCCGAGCCACAGTTCGTGTTCCTGTGTGACGCACTCGTACAGCGGAGTGAAAAATGGCCTCGGCTGCGGAGGAGGGACGGGACTCGAAGTAAAAGTTACTGGCCGGGAACGGGAAGCCGAGTGTGTCATCAGATTATCCCGCAGCTGTCATCCTCGCGCGAAGGTCAGGCAGTCACGCTGAATTACGATGAGCCCTGTGATTTTATGCAGTCATACAGTCCAGCTGTGATTATTAATAATGACCGTAATAATAGACTATCTCGTTAACCGCCCCTCCCCCCTTTAAAATATGTCCTGTAATTAGTATCTTACGGCGTGAGTGATTGTTGGCTTAATAATCCGCTGATAGATGGTTTAAAGAGGTCATTCTCCTGAAGCTTTCTCCCTCATGATGTTATGGATACCAATGAGGAAGCTACTTAATTCCTGTCATGTTCACTGTTGATTATATTTAATGCATAATGTCTGCCACAAATGAGTCAGCTATGTGACAGCTATTACAGTTCTGCAGTGTAATGAAGGTGTATCCCCCCCGCCTCGGCCATACACCTTTCAAGACGGGATGACAGCATCGCGGTAACGACACACGCGGACTGCCGCTTAGATGCGGCGAGTGTAATCCGGGCGGATAACAAGGTAAAGACGAACCCCGGCATAATCAAGCTATTTCCAGCCACGTTACAAGGCGTTCACATCCCCGCTCCGACTCCGAGCTTTCATGATAGAGGAGGAATAATCAGCCGGTTGAGATAAAGGTGGGGTAATCTATCATCGGACTGCAGGGCGCTGGGGTTTCCGAGCCGCAGGGGTGCGGAGGCCCCTTATACTCCGAGAGGACGATCCATCATTTAACATGCTAACAAGGCGAGGGATTTTAACATGAAAGATAACACCGGCGCGGCGTTATCGGGCGCTCTCCGAGACCTCTGCTAGCACTGTTGGGGAATGCTGCCTTATCTCTGTCCGAGAGAAAACTGACCTCACGGCACCGAGAGAACGCCGCCGAAAGAAAGTGCTCGGCGCCCAAAGTGAAAAGCAGAACATCTGGCGGTTAATTAATGAAAAGATCAGGGGACAAGGTCAACGTGTTACTTCTCTATGACCACATGAATATTCCTCTGAGAGAGGGAGCTCTGAAGGCAAACAATCATGCTAAGCTGTACAGAGAGGTGAATCAATAAAAGCCATTAGCCCCACAAGTAATTGTTCTTTTAGTTTGTCTGAATGTTGCAGCCAGAACACTCGTCCGCGCTCATATTAAACAGCACAGGCGATCTTACTTGCCACTTCTTAGCCTGATAATCACACTGGAGAGGCATTTTGTTTCACTTCAGCCATTAAGCCTGACGTTGTGTTCATGATAGCCTGTTTCTTTTCGGGGCAGGGCAGATTGTTTTGCAGGAATCGGTGGAATCTGTTCCACCGGTGTCATTCCCAGTCAGCATGGCAACAGCAGCAACAGGTTTCTGACAAGGAGGGACTCGAACGCACGACTCAAAAAAACCCAGAGATTGATTCAAAAAACTCAAAACAGGACGACAACTAGATACAACTAGAAACTAGAACTAAAGGCTGACTAACGGACTCGCGAGGATCACAGGCTGGAACCGCGCGACAAGACGTACAAGACGAACTGTCAAAGCACAGGACTGAAATACTCCAGGGAAGGTGGAGACAATGACACACCGGTGAAAACAATCAAGGGCGGGGCTGCTGCCAATCAGCACACAGGAGAACGCGAGGGCGGGGAAGTCAAGACACCCGGAACCAGAGGATAGACTTCTCCTACGTGGACATACTTGTGCTGCATTCCGTAAGGGTGCTACATCCGTAAGACAAATTAGGTTATGATTCCAAATCGGCAGGTGGTCTCTGGCTCTGGCTGGTTGTCTGAGCTATAGCTGCCGTACGTGGCTTGGCTGTTGCCCAGCTGTTGCTCGCATTCGTCAGCGGAGCTTTTCTCAACCTCCCCCTGTAGAGCCATTGAGAGCCCTAACGGTGGCGCAGAATGATAATGCCCCCATTCGTAATCCTGTCTACAGAGCTCTAATTGGTCAATTGTTTCCCCAACCACTGTGTAGAAATGGACATCAATGGGCCTATTTGAATCGCGGCACAAATCAAAGACATGACCGATGATTCATTCTCGACGTTCCACTTTGAGAAAGACCTTTGAGGATAGTTATTGGATGCTCTGAACCTCTGTAAGCCAAACTATGGGCATTATAGAGACCAAGACATTATTCCTACCATTTATTCCATCAGTCTGAAAAATACAAACATGTTCCTGTGGTTTATAACCCAACAGAAGTCCGTATGTACTGCTGTGCTTTCTATCAGAATTAACCTTCCATTTGTTACCAAAGTTCTAGCTCTGGTGTGTTTTATAATTCACCTATTTGGATAATTAGCCTTTTGCACAAAGTGCAATCAGTAGGTTTTATTTTCTTTCATACCTTCATTCATGCAAACCGCTTTTATTCTTCAACATAGAGTAGAACCACCAGTGGACCTGAACCTTAAAGTTCTGGGTTCATTTCGGCTTTTTTATTTACCCCATGAGACAGTTATAATTTGTAAAGAGATGTCAAGCGATAATATTAAAATGTTACCGGTGGCCATTCATCTTTTATAATTGTCACACTTGACCTAAAAAGGAGACTTTGATAAAGTCAAGGAGTTGAGGAAAAGCTTTGAGATGACTCGGATATGGATTTTTCTAAAGCATCTCGGTGTCTGTGAGAGCCCTAAATAATTCTACATTTCTTGAGTGTCCGTCCATCTGTCCTGCTCTATAAGCCAATGACACTGTTGGGAAAATAGTATGAAAATAATATTTCAAGGGCATGCTTGCGCAGCCCAAGGAGCAACCCGCCAAGTGCTATTCAGTTTCCTCCCGTCTGCGTCCAATCAATGCTATCAAAAATTGTTGCCAGTTCTGTTCGCTCTTTAGATGGACCAACTTTTCCAGAAGTCCACCACGGAACAGATACTCCCCGTCTCCCTATCCTTCCCCTCCGCCTTTCAAGGACAGAACAGCGAGGAGCAGATACTGTGCCGCAACCTGATCTATATTCTGGACAGGCTGTGTACTATATAAAGAAAGTGATGGGCCTTTGTAAGTCTACCTGCCCCACTTTCCTCCAAAACTTCCTGAAGCCTTCCACTACAAGCGAGCGTCAGATAAGGTGGCTGTTGGGAGAGGTGAAGAAATCTGTGCACAAACACCGCCGAGCGTCTCCTCAGTCATTCAGAGGCTGCTCGCCCTCTATCTACTCAGCTGATATTGCGGTACACCTTCTTGTACTGCGCTTGTTTGATACCATCGCGTGTACTACCAGACGGAACGTTTTGAAAGTTCAACCCACTCTCCAATTTTAATATCACACCCAAGAGTGCACTGCGGAGCAGAGAAAAAAGTTTGTGGTTAGAGGCTGTCCTCCGTTTGAACTCGTGTTCAGTGAGATGACAACATGAGCACTTGAGTCTCTGTTATGTTGACAATGCTTCTCCGTTAGCATTTAATGACACTTGGAAGGTGGTGACATGGTTGCCAGGCTGATTCCTATCGGGTAGGAGGAACTACAATTTTGCATGATGTAAACATAATACGGCTGATCAAATCCAGAAATTTAAGACCTGTGTCAGCACTGTCTGTACATAACTGAAGTATTATGAAGTCCTTCATTTTGAGGAAAATGCTATTTCTAAACGTTTCAAGTCCAACCCCCATTGAAATTTCCATTGTAAACATTGTCCCACCTCAAACCATCATAGCAAAATTCACTGGCTTAAATCAAGGAAATATGTTTAGTAAATATGTAGCCGGAGCCCATCAGTTGGTTAGCTTAGCTTAGCATGAAGACTGAAAACAGGGGAATCAGCTAGACTGGCTCTATCTGAAGGAACGAAAACCACTGACCGGCACTGCCACTGCATACCTGTTTTTCAATGTGTGATATCATTCAGTTGTGGGTTATGCTGGATTAGTTCTTAGTTGAAACAGTAACTTCCCCAAGTCTACACTGGTTGCCTGGCAACTACTCACTGCCAAGAAACAGTCCAGCACACAACCCCTCATAAAACGTCAGTCAAACTTGAGATTTTCTAAGTAGAGGTGATGGTGTGTGGATGGAGCCAAGCTAGCTGTTTCCCCTTATTTATGCTAAGCTAAGCTAGCTGGTTGCTGGCTCCAGCTAGACACAGGCTATTTACCTTACCTCAAATTATCCCTTTAATGGTTAGGATCATTTATAATGTTTATTATAACCAACATAGATTTACATGTTACACCTCAAAGCAGTATCAGAGAGAGCTTTATGTTATTATATATATTCATAGAATAGATGCATTTGTAATACCCAGAAGTCCTTTAATCATCATGTGAGGCTTTTACACTTTATGAATGGCTTCAAGAAAGAGGTTACATAAAGGATCTAATTGAGTTATGCCTACAGAGGGCTCACAGCACAGAGTTATTATCTCCAAATAAAGGCCTCATTTTCATTTCATCACTTTTGTAAACACTCATAGCTCAGTCGAGATATTAAAAAACGTGGTCAGAAAACCTTGGCAAGGTGCATCAAGAGTTTGTCCTGAGAGATTTTCTAAGAGATTATTTTGTCAAGTGTGATTTACGGGCGGAGAAATCTCCCAATTTTTTTCATCAGCTTCCCAAAATGGCTCTCTTTATCGTGAACGCTCATCATTGATCCACGGGAACACGCTTGCATGTGCCTGAGTTCTCCCCAGGTACAGCGCAGCTCATAGGTCAGGTCACTTTTTTGATGGAGTTATATGTATTTGAGCCATTTTTGGGTTGAAACGTCGCCCACAGGCACACTATTTTGTTTTATTCATTTTTTTGGATTTGTATTAATAGTTTAGTGGATTTTCTGGGTTTGATTTTTGAGGTTTTGGAGTGGATTGTTTGATAAATTATTTTTCGTAAAATTGGGGAAAGGCTCCGGAATTTTTGTTGCTTTTTGGACAGTTTGGCAGTTATGTCATATTTTGACGGAGACCGGACGGTTTCTCCGTTAACGGATGGAACAAAAGACGGAACCGTGACTGGGAGGACAGGGTCGATGGGATCAGGTCCCTCTCCCTTACCCTTTGGTTGCTTGATAGCACACTGGTTGTGCAAACTTTGGGCTACTTTTGTGAATTTATACGGCTTTATCTCGTCCCATTGGTCTTATTGATCCGTCGGATGTCTATAAGCTAAGCCTGTGTGTGGTCTGTTGTCTAGAGAAAAGCCTCCACCAGAAATATGTATCGTTTTATTTACTCGTGACTCATCCGTTATACTGAGAGATCCCAGGGAATAATAAAAAAAAAGAATAATAGTGAAAACAACACTGTCTGCAATCATAATTACTCTAGCCCTAATTGGTGTCATAACATTCCTAACAGCGGCACTACAGTCCATCAGTTATTAAGGCCGCAACACCAGTTTCTGTGTCATCGGAGCCCTGCAGTGTGCCGCTCTGGTGGTTCTGAAAGCTCAAGTGCAGACCATATAATCCTGTTAGAGATTGGGATGTGATCCACGATATTTAGTGGATGTCATCCCTTTCTCTCCCGCTCCCATTTTTCATGTCACTGTCCTCTGTATGCAGCGGCGAAATAATCTTACACTCTGAGACTTTCCGCTAATGCGCAGTGTGAAATCCGCCCGCGTTCAGTGGGATTCCTCGCGCTCCGAGGAGAGGGAGGTGGAAATTGAGAGAGTGCTGGAAGTTCGCGCCGGGCTACAGTAAATGTTTGGACGTAGACCATTAATTAGGAGCAGATGCAAATAGTCTTTCTCTCATTTTGAAGCCGCATTAATGCCAGTGGAGCCATGTTTGCTCATTGCGAAAACCAGCAGGAGGTAATTGTTGAAAATACTTGAACTTTAGCATCCAGAACTCTGCACCAGCTTCTTAATTATAGTGATTGAGTTAGTTCTCTAGCAGAATCGCAGCTGCTGCTTGGATTCTTCGAGAGCCCCCTCCAAGAGCACAGACTCCCTCTGCCAAATGAATTTGCTGGAGTTTAGCGAAAGAAAACAAAATCAATCAATCTGACTCATAGCATAACTTCTTTTTCAGTAAGAGGAGGATTAAGTATTTAATGAGCAACGTTATGTAAGATGTGGTATGACGTGATTAACCCAATTATAGAGTGTAATGCCACCGTGGTAAATATGGACAGCTGTACACGCCTTCCTCGCCTCTGCCATTAGTTTTGTCCACAGAACATGCTGAGTCCGCTTACGTGGCCCTCTTGCCCTGCTCCGGTTCTGGCACGACACTGGTGCCACCCTCTGTCAGCACCCCTGTCCTGTCCCAGGCCCGTGTAAACTCCATATCTCCTGTGGCACCAGCTACAGTATGCCAACACCTGGCGCTCTGAGCTAACAGCAGCTACAGTTGGCAGCAGTTTACTTCACTGTCCATCGGGAAACTCTGTAAATCACAGAGAGTTGAGGCGGGAGCAGCCATGAAATAGGTGCCCTGAGCACAAACATGCTAGCGCGAGAACAGACCCCCCCCACTTACAAGTCAGTGTAGCATCAAAATGATAGTGAAGCTGTTATTTTAAAGGTAGAAAGTTGCATAATGTCACTTTAATAGTTATTTTGTCCTGAAATAAAATGACACTTTGAATTTGCTTGATCTTCAGCAGCAGTTCTGTTCCTCCAGTTATTAATCAAGTCTTGGATGATCAAAGACAGCCAAGGAAAGTCAAAAAAAACTGGAGAGCAGCCATTTTCCAGTCTTTCATTAATTGCCAGGACTTTTTGATCAAGCTAGTTTACACAGAATTCAGTGTAATTTTCTCTTCATCTCTCTATCTGTTCAAACATTTAAGACCTCTAAAGGAATCCACACATGACTCGAAGACGAGTAAATAAAGCACCTCGCTCCCACTTTAAAATGTCTTGTTTGCTTTTAGCTCCTCCGCAGGTCTTCCAGGCTGGCTGTGCCTGTCTCCTGCTAATGTGCTTTTGGACAGTTAGTCAGCGAGCGCCTCTAATTTCTGCCTCGTGGATCCCCGAGTCTTAACAGGAATTGTATTGCCTGCCTGTCCGGTGTGAAGCCCAGAGAGATTGTCCTCTAATGAGGAACAGTTGAGAGGCAATCTAACCCGGGAGCAGGGACAGCATTGTTCCCCTGCAACATCCAATTTGCACCGGATTCATCTTAATGCAGAGCCCTTGTAGCTCCGGATTAGTGATATAACTGCAGGAGCAGGAGCTTAAAAGTCCCAGACAACACTGATTGATTGAGCTTAAGTCAGGTACACGTCTGCAGGAAGAGGTCCAGCTCATTCGCCGTTTTCCACCGCTTCCCTTTGTTATCTCTGAACTTTTTCCAGCATAAATGCAGCGGGCAGAGTGACTCAAGGAGAAGAAGACTTTTATCCGCGGTGTTCCCCTCCAGGCGCTGACTGACTAAACGCTCCAGCTGTGTGTTGATAGACTGACCTCGGGGTGGGCCACAGCGGGCCAAGGTCGTCACGTCGGGGGGAACTGGCTGCGTTCAATGGGGAGACAATGACAGAGAAAACGAGCATCTTTTATCTTGTGAAGGTGAGGCGGCGTTGACAGCGACCAGAGCACAGCCCTGACGCTGATTAATAGCTTTATTGGAGAAAGGTTACAGGAAACACTTTTGACGCAGACGCGGGAGTGTGTTTTTGCGCGCTCTCTTCTTCTTCGCTTCCAAGCGTTTGCTTTGGGTGGTGTTTTCCACTTTTGTGCCGATGAAGTTCGTGTGGCTGTCGGGTTGCTCTGTGTGTCTGCTCGGCTCTTGCTGCCTTTCATGTTACCTCCCCGGTACTTTCTGCTTGCAGCCGAAGACAGAGAACATCAATCTCTGTTCTTCAAAGCACAGCAAAGCAAAGACCCAGACACCCAATACTGACCACATCTGGATTACTGATGAATGTGGTCTACGGATGAAAAGGTCAGAGTTGATTAAAATATAGATATATATATATATATATATAAAAAAGTGGCGAAAAGTGTTGACCGTATTTTGTATTTTTGTACGCTGCAACAGTCCAAAACATATTCACTGGAAGAAATGCATCGCTGCTTCAGAAATGATGTCGATTCATAGCAAAGACAAAAACAAACAAAAAACGGAAATGTACCGTTAAAAAAAAAAAAAAAAAAAAAACGGAAATGTACCGCAAATCTAAAACACGCAAGTCCAACAGAGCAACACTACATATATTTATGTTTGCAGTTTGCCTTTGTTGACCGCAACAACAACAACAATAATAATCAATAGTGTGTTGAATATAACGCTGCATTGCAAAGACAAACTTGTATATGTTAGAACGACAACATCTTTGACCATAGGACAGGAAGTAAACTTTACATCCCGTTGTTTACGGCGTGTTTACGGGCTAATGACTGTAAACTGACTGTAAACTAATTCACACAGCGTGTTATGCACGGCCCATGATAGTAAGAAGTAAGAAGTCAGGGATTATATAGTGTGGCGCACACATACAAGTCAAAATATATGACTTCTGACTTCTTATTGTTCATTTATTGTATGTATTGTTTCCAAAGTTAAAGAATGAATAACTCAAGCATCGGGGGAAGCTGGTAAAGAGAGGGAAAAAAAAAGTGTGGGTACAGATCACAACTGAAACTGAATTTGACTAGAGACCAGTCTCTCCTTTGTGTAACAGTAACTGCTGCTCTCCGCAGAGGAGGCCTGCGGTAGCCGAGCCGATGTGAGCGCGCTAATTATAGCCCGCGCCCGCGGTTATGCTCATTAGCTGACATGTGTCTGCTGAGATAAACAGGTGACTTGGAGAGAATGTTCATTAATGTTCATACCTGACAACGTTATTAAACACACTGGCTGGACTTTGTCAATTACAGGCTTCTCCGGCGCACCTGGGTTTGTAATTGAGGCTGATAAGCGCATTGTCACATCACATTGTTGCTTATACGTCAATTGTGGGTATATGTGTGCGTATAAAATGGATGGTTGCATTTGTCCATATACTGTATGTATCAGCGGTGTTGCAAGCAGCCCGATGAAACCTCGTTTGCATGGCATTACGCCTCCTTTGTGCCCTCTTTGCATTAAAGCCCGTCGCTGTGATTATCATTCAGCCTGACTGCAGCCTTGTGTCGGGGCTGGATGGGCTTGGCTGGGTTACCGCGTACGTGGCATACTAATGAACGCAGACGAGGAGCTCTAATGCGACGCTTTGCTTTATCTAACAAACAAACCGAAAAAATGTGTGGAATGATCATTTAGTCAAAGAGTCAAATAAATTCAACAAGCCGCTCTGCCACGGCAAGTCAAAATTAACGGCCGAGACTTCTAATTTCTACCTGTTTTGCATGGCATCGTTCTACATTGCTGCAACTTGACGTCGCGGGCCATCGAGGATCAAACAGTTTTCGGAAACTCTGGCCTGCAAACGAGGCTCTGCGGCTACCTGTCTTAATTAAAAAGGAGTAGTAGGAGCCGGCGGTGACGCTCGTAGGAGGTCCCGGGGGAGGCGTAACTTTTGCAGTTGACCAGATGTGTCTACTGCTTTCATCCCTCTCTCTCTCTCTGTCTTTTAGTGGGCCGATGCCACATATTGCCGCGCAGCATAAATAGCAGATCTGAGGGAGGGAACCCGGTGACACAGGACGGAGACATAACAAAAAGAAACAGACAGTGCCTCGCAGATATCGTACACAAAAGCGGCATAAAAGCCCGAACCTCACTCGCTTTTAATTGCGCCTTTCATGGCTTCAAAAGAAGCGCGATTGGTGGAGCCGCTTTGATCTCCCCGTCTGAGATCCGTCCGCGGATTTGGACTTAATGCCAACATGTTCTGCTTAAGTGGGAGAAACTTTGGGGCTTGTATTTTCACTGACGCGGCAGCACCACTCTCGCAGGTGAACACGGGATCGGGAACTGGAGCTGAGCCGACGGAGGCGCGTCGTTTGAAAGCTTTTTTGTAGCGGCGATGACGGCGCGGTCTGTTGAGCGGCGGCACCTTCCAGTAGGCGGTTAAGACTTTTAATGAAGAAACAGAATACATGTTGTTAGAGCAGATGCGGCGGACTGCACGAGCCAAATTGCCCCTCAGAGACATTAAAGCCGCTACTGTTCCCCATCGAGTCCACTTCCTTCTGGCTTCCTCCTTCCAAAAGAACACATTTCATACCCGAACGACCTGATTGTACCTCTGAAAACCTGACAATTCCCAATGTTTTTATTATGTTTGCATCCTAATTTCATTTCAGAGATCACTGCAACTCCACCCGCGTGCATATTTTTTTTGTTTTGTTTTTTTGGCAATATGATCACCCCTGAAACTTTAAATTAAATTTGGATTAAGCTGAATTCTACTCCCACGATCTCCTGCAGAGAAACACATTTAATGAGACCGGCGGCGTTCGATCTGCAATCCGCAGCCGAAGTTTGGGCATCTGTTCTCGTCTTTCCGTGCACCCGGAGAAAAGATCTCTTTTAAACATACATACGCCCAGATACTTTCATTTGACATTTCGTATCATCGTATACTGCCACAGTTATTTGTTTGGTGATGTGTCGTTGCACTCGCCAGTAGGTGTCAGTGTCTGTGAAGCATTAGCGGCAAGCCAGGTAGAAGAAGAGTCTGTAGTTGGAGGACAGGCACCGATGGCTTGTCTGCCTTTGCCTGTCCTGCCTGTGAAGTAACGTGACGGAGCGTTCTCTAAACCGCTGTTGGCATCAGAGCGTGAATGGTGTAACGCCATGGATGAAGTTGGCAAGAGAACACACTGCGGGCCAATGAGAACCATGAAACAGACCCAGGTTTAGACGGGGGACCACAGAACATGCGCACAAGTCCTCCGTGCAACACTGTGCTTCAGCAATGCAAAAGAACTTGCATGCCACAAGGAGAGCCGCCCGCAGTTCGGTCCACCTTCCGCGTTATGAATAGAGGGGAGGACTGAACTTCCTTCGCTTTGTCTTCAAACATTTGATCCTGATCAGCGTTTGTTCTATCCGCAGTGGAAGTGAGAATGTAGCTGATGATGTTTAATCTAGTTAAATACAAGACTGGATTTACGATTTGTTGTAATCTGGCAAGCATCTAAATAAGAACCCACAGATAAATCAACTGAAAAAAGAGCAGCACATGTTGCCTGGAGCATTTTAAATCACCAACTACTACACAGCAAGGACACAGGACTCAACTGCAGGACTCGGGAGGCAGGTACAGGAGGTAATCGGTCTTTGATAACAGGAGTTCAGTCTGGTAAGGCGGGCAAACAATCCAAAGGGGCAAGGCAAGAGCGGGGTCCAAAAACAGGCAAGGGTCGAAACCGAGAAGCACGCTAGAGAAACGCTGGAGACTTCACCGACAATCCGGCACCTGGTGGTTAGGGGCGTGACCGACACAAGGCGGGAAAGCGGGAGGCTGGAGTAGGCGGGGCGGGGACCGGCCGTGACACCAACAGGTGTCACATGGATTGAAATCATATTAAACCATAGTCTGTCCCAGTGTGCAAACACAAGGCTGGATAAAACAGGTCGGCCTCATGACAATATACTCCGAGACAGGGTGGCAGCAACAAGAGCGCGGTCGCAAAACAAAGACTGAGTTAGATCACTGAGACAAACACGACACCAAAGGATGGATCCAAATGGATCTGGGAGAAGATCCAAGCCAAGATGGAGGCTTCCATTTTTCATACCGGAAACTTGCAATCAATGTTAATAATCCAAGAAGATAATGACCATAATAATGCAGGGCGGTGGGTAACACTGTTGTTCTGTATTTGCCGACAAGCCGTGCGCTGAGCCACACCAGCAATGTGTTAGTCTCTCAGTATTGCTTGACATCCCGACCCTGTCTGCGGCTCTCAGCTCCAAACCCAGCGCTTCCCGCTGAAGAACGGAGCGTGTGTGGGACCGAGTCGAAATAAACTACTGTGTGTGTGTGTGTGTGCGCGTGTGTGTGTTTTCATGGTAATGAAGGAACATGTCACCCGGTGAAAGAGTGTGTCTCAGTGATGTGTTTTTAATAGTTTCTGGGGCTCAGTGTCACGGAGGAAGAAGATATATGAGGATACACACACACACACACACACACACACGCACACACAATGCTTGTTTTAGATGTATTCATTTTTGGTTTGGCTCTGCACATGGGATTTTTTGGGACGAGAAGAAAACAATGCCACCAGACCAGAAAGGCTGAGGGTCATAGGTTTGAATGCACCTGCCATTAGAGCAGCTAATTACTTGGCCGCGCGGCAGGTTCCCTATGCAAAACAAAATATTTCGACCTCTTTTACAACCACGTCGAGGTCGAAGCCCGGATGTTTTTAATCACGCCGCAGAAGGGTTCGTTTGCTTGTCGACTTCCTCCAAACCTTCCGCGGCTCCGCGGGGACATGTCAAACACGGCTGCTGGGTCTCCGCGCGGCAGAACCGCAGATGTTTAGTGGAAAATCGCTCCGGCAGTTCATCAGCGCTTAATGACTGCGCGAATAATTAAAAGCGGTTGGCGCGGCCGACAGAGACACACCTGGGCGGTTTCGCCGCTCGCTTTAGTGTCACTTAAGGTACAATTAAAGAGGGGGAGAGGTGGTGAGGCGGCAGAGCCGCCCCTCCCAAACCCCACCGCCACCTTTACGCTACGTTTGACACCGAGTGCGGCCCCGGGGAGGGTAGAAGTACACAGCGACAGAGAGATTTGATGTTGATGGCTTTAAATAGGATCCTGTCACATCTGGTGCGGCATCGCCCTCACTGCAGGAGAAAAGCGCTTCATCTCTAGGACTTTTGGATATTTGAATAAGTTCATGCTTTTTTTTTTTTTTTTTTTTTGGTGGACTCCCCCGATGCCCCCGTGTTCGCGAAAACGCCCTCTTGTACCCCCATGGTGGATGAAACATGATAAAGTGCCCTCCTGGGAGCCCTTCCAGTGGACAGAGCGTAATGAAGTGCCCTCGAGGGTGCTGACCCTAACCCTGACTAAGCGGTTTCACCAGAAATGCAACACGACTTTCTGCATGCTCATTTATTGCCCCTCAAACCGACAACAGAGTCTTTTCTGATCCCTCAAGGTGAAGTGTCCGGATTTGAAAAGAATGCATGAGTCACAGAGTGTGCTGGAACGCAGCTCAGTCTTTTTTAATATATAATAACTGGAGACAGGCACTGAAAGGCCATTGTTTTGGCATTATACTTTGTGTTTCATAAATGAATAACTTGGCTTGAATGCGACCGTAAAGCGCGTTCCGTCCAAAGACAAAGGTGGCGTTCTCTCCACGTGGCGTGGGAGGTGTGAAACTGCCGCATTCATTCTGCAGGACGCGTCTCATTCAGTCACCTGCGTTTTTTTAAAGCAAGTTCACTAAACTTGCTATCCGTCCCCGAGTCAGACGAGAGGGTGCACGTTCGTGTCGTCTCCAGCCGGACGGCATGTTTGGCCCAGTTTGGCTCAAGGACTCAAGGAGACACGAGGAGCGGGAGGAACTCCTACACTTTCTCACTGTTTGACAGATAATTCTTAACTCAAGGCTCAGTTGTCACCACATTCCACACAATGTGCAAACTTCATCTGCGGATGGAGATCATGAGATGTTACTTTTCATAAAGAAACTCACGAACTGATCAAGAAACTTCAGGGAACCAAAAATAATCTCATGACTGTACTCTAGTGATATTACTGACAGGGACCCGCGACACCATGAGCAAGCACTTGGCGACAGGGGCAAGGAAAAACCTGCTATTGACAGTTTACACTTCAAACAGTCTGAGGCACCTAAAAGAGCTTGTAAGACAGCCGTGGTAAAGTAGGAGGCAGACTCAAGAGGATGTGTCGGAGGTTCCCACGGGTGGACGGTTATAGTGCCTGCACTGTCCTGGCTGCACCCCCCCAGACAACTGGCGATATGCCTTCCTACCTCTCATCCTCCCGACAGGGTGGAACTCTTTTATCGAGATACCGCAATCTCAAAAACACGAATGCTCCCAAGAAACACAAATTGTGTGAATGACAGCAGAACAAAAATGGAACATGACCGGCACATGACCTCTTTGGCGTGGTATCTCCTCAACATCACTGCGTATGTTATTGAATTTAACAAGAAAAGGAAGCAAGTGCATCACATGCATGTTCAGAGAAAAATCAGACACTAGGAGTCACATTATATCCGCCATACTAGTGATTAAAAAAACAACCAAGAGCACAAAACCACACAGTGTATATCATTATTCTACCATAGCCTGTATTTTAATTTTCTTCAAGCACATTTATGTGTGGGAGAGCTCAAATGTCTCCACGGGAAACTCTCAGAGACGAAATTATAGAAAATTGGCTAAAATGGAGACCAGAAGAAAACCAGACACTGAGAAAATTGCAAATAATAACGGAAACCTAGTATGAAAATGATACACGGACAACGATTGTAAATACACTGTTGTACATAAAGCGTGTCTGGAGGAGGAAGCCTCAGCTGGAAGCGGTCAACTTATAGCACTCCGCTTGTATTGTACGGATTGTTCATTTGGATCTCGTCTCTGTCTGTTATGAGGGGACTGTAATTAGTTAATTGATCGCACAGAACATCGTGTGTGTTCTCATCTCTTTGTGTCAAACGCGTGCGATTGCATTGGTGCTGATCACACAAGCTCCGCTCTACGTACTCGTACGTCACTCAGCGGCCAATCGATCGACCCGGAGGAGCCGAAGATCGTTTCGCAAATCTCGTGGCGTTGCCGCGCGCAAAATGAATCTCACACTCCGAACGCCACTTGATGTTGCGCTCTCCTCATCAGGACGGGTAAACAAGGAGACCTCCTTCTAATTGGATGGCGGTCGGGACCTGCCTTCCATACATCTTGGAAATAGAAGCCTGCCAAAGCACAAAGTAATTAAAAGAAAAATAAAACATGATGGTCTTCTAAAAGCCATGCCTTTAATGAACAAAGAGACTAATTAATTGCACTGTGTCAAGGAGCGCACTTGCACTGAATTATAGATGAGCTGAGAGGGGTGGCAGGCTCACAGAGTAATGGGAGATATATATACGGGCTTGGCTACAATTAGAAGAGGCACAAACACCCGAGTCACGCAACGGCAGGCTGCTCCGGTACGAGGTGTCGAAGTCCGGTCTTTAAACAGAGGGGGACAAACTCACTTAAACATTTGACGATTTCCGTAATAACCTTAATCCCGTGATGCACTTCTTCGAGGGTGGTGATTCGGTTAAGCCGCGAGCTACATTTCCAGCAGAAGTCTGAATTTGCTTCACGCAGACGTAAAACGTCTGTGAGGCAGCGGCAGCACGGGCTCCTCCGGAATCCAACCGGAACCATTCGATGAGCACAAAATGGCCCACTGGGAAAATGTAGCAATGAAAACAAAGAAAATAAATCTGCCTCTGGAATCATGCAACAATCCATGCTCTATGTGCGCTCCAAAAAATGAAATGTTGACTTTAATTAAATTTATCTCGTCAACGGGTTCCATGAAATTGCATTAAATGATTCCAAATTTAAAATGTTATGCTCATCTAGCTTAAATAACATATACGGTAACCCAATGATAATGCTGCCAAAATGGAGTGGTGGATTCATAAATTGGTATTAACTGTGTGTGTCATCGACCCACGGGGTCAATGACCCACGTAACGTTAAAGCTGCACTGGCTGGTCACGCTAACCGGGAGCCCCAAATGCCGCTTATACCCCCTTCAAAATAAAAGCCTCCTGATAGTTTTTTTTTTTTTCCAACATGAAGCAGCAGAATAACAATGCTGTATTTGTGCCTGTAAAATAAAGCCTAATATCTCAGTCAATATCAGTCAAGGACAGGAGAGTAAAACACATTTCTATAGGACTATAGATTACAAAAGCAGCCTATCTTTCATACATACCTACCATGGTATGGCAGCTTGGCGGTAGCTTTAGCTAACGCGTCTAAGTCCTAGCTGCACTGTAAAATGAACACACCGGAAATATAGGAAATGTTGTTTTTCATAAAGTAATAAATCCACAACAATCCACAACAAGTCCACAACCCACCTCATTCATTTTTTTTTTGCGTGCTCACAGATCAGTCAGGATCAGACCTCATGCGGAGATGCTCCGCTCTTCTATTTATTTGTCGTTCATGAGCATGTTTCAGTGGTGTAGCTCTGCCAGGGGATCCTGCCGGAGGTTAATAACTCCAGGAATAGTGCATTCTACTGCAATTAGGCCGTACAAAAATACAGCAATAATGCAATTATGGCGTCAGCTCGGGTCCACTTCAGAATCTTTTTTTTCTTCTTTTCTTTCTGTTATCTCGTTTAGTTTTATTTTGAAGGTCCCCACATGGATTGATTCTTTGGGGAGGCACGATAAGTAAAATATCTAAGAAGTGTTCAAGGATTTCCAAATGGGAAACTCAAGAACCTCAAAAACTTCCGTTACCTGTGAAGTGATTCATTTATAAGGACATTTTCTTTTACCATATTTTTAGGTTTATCATTCCTCCTGCATTTTTATAAGTCCCCTAAGCCTCCTTGTTGAAGTAAACTGCGTAAATCAGCTTTTGTCATATGAAATATTTCAGTCGGTGTAATGTTGACACGATCCTTTAAATTATTGCTACACTAACCTGGGGGACATGGGACGGGAAGGTGTGGGATCGGGGCCCAACAGCTCATTTTTGCCCCGGGATCCCCCCAGTGTGATAATCTGTCCTGGTCTTCTAGTAAAGATGTCAAACTGTCAGAGCTCCTGCTGCTCTGTGTGCAGAGCCGCCGCCACCGCTGCTGCTGCAGACGGTAGTGCTTCTGTGTATTGAGTTTAAAATCTATAGTTACACACAATTACACTTAGGGCGAGTGTAAATACACTTAGTGTCATTTGAATAGGAATGAAAGATTTAAGATTCCTCGTGAGAGTCCTGTTCCAGAGTGTGGAGACGGCTCTGAAGGAGTGTCACGTAGGGAGATCAAACTCACGGAAAATATACTTTAAACTATTAAATGAACAAGGACAGGAAATAAGTAGTCAGATATTCAGCAGAGCTGCACTTGCATTGGAAGAGATCTGTTTTTCTAAAATCCTGACTTTTAAAAATGGACTTTTGCTTTTCAGGTGACTCACCGCTTACATGCGGAGCCGAGTTCATGAAATACTCATGAAATATGACCTGTAAATATTACAGCAGGAAACTAATGAATACCGATGCGGGATGCGATTGGGAAAAGTAGTTTTGCAGTTCCGTTTCTGATCTGATTTGGCAAAGTAAATGAATGAAATAAATGAATTAATAATATCAGCCGGCGTCCTGAGACCGCAGACTATCTTTGGCAGCTCAAAAACACACATCAATTCATCAGCTTCAAACTTCATGGATTTTTCTAATTTTATGAAAACAAGATTTGGAACTGATAGCTCAGAAGGACGTTCAAATGAGTAACTTAAATGATCAAACTCTAATGACAGAAATCTTATGATCGAACCTCTGAACTGACACACGTCTTCAATTTTGTAGTATGATGCTTATTTTTTTCTCATTTTTTTGTGGACGACCTTTTGCAAACAGAAGGAATACACCTTTACTCGTAGCTTGAAATATTTCATTTTGTTGCCTCAGTACTCTGCGGTGAAAAGTTGAATCTGATCTGATCTAATGTAATCTGATCCAATGTAATCTGATCTCATGTAATCTGATCTCATCTAATTTAACAATGTCATGTCCACGACTGTTTTGCCACCTTCATTGCGCGCGTAAGATGATTTGTGTTTATCTACGGACGCCGAAAATCAGCCAGTCTGTTATCTGAAGATTACCGGTTAATTGTCCCGTTATCTCGAGATAACTGGACTCATCTTCCTCTTGTGATAACAAGATAACCGATGAAGTCTGTTGTCACTGCAGCGCCGCTTCAGCCGTTTATCCTTAAATGACCAGAACTGATCTCAACGATTTGTTCTGTTTTTCCTGGGGGTGTGTGAGCTGCTGCTGGGGGGTGCAAAAATAAACATTTCCTTTGTAGAATTTAAAATCAAAAACTGTCATTTTAATTAATAAATGAATCTTTATCTTAAAATGAAGCAATAGCATTACTGCGGACTGCGCATAGAAGAAGATAACGTCTTCCGCGCATATATGAACACCTAGCTTGTGGCCTCTACGAGAGCTTTGTGCCAAGATGTAGGCCCACCCGTCGCATTAATATGGGTAAGTATTTGGCCAAATGGTATTAATATTATTGCTACAGATATACTGGAAATACTCACACGAATCCTTCCTGCCTCTGATCCTGAGTCATCCAGCCTCTTTGGTCTACAAAGTGGAAGCTTGCGTGTAACTTTGTTCCATTATACAGTGTTTCAGATTAATTCAAATGCCAGAGCGCACTGTCGTGATCGGGATTATTTTATTATATGTGTGTTCCGGTCATTTGAGCGTCAACCCGGTCGGAACGTAAAAAGGTGGGAGCCGCTGCCCTAAAGCATGAATAATAAATGTGAAACATGGTGAACCTCTTGTATTACTGTAGGTGTGATGTCAATACGAAACATGGCCATAACAAATTGGCTTTATTAATATTGAGTGCATAAACCGCTGCTGCTATGTGTTGGAAGCGCGCGCCGGGTTTATTAGTTCATAAATCTTATCACACGTTAAATTAGTTTGAAAAGTACACACCACATTAAGTTTATTGGTGAGTTTATGTAAAAACTGTGTAATCCAAATGCTGGAAATTTTATATGCAGTTGAAATGCATAAGTCAGTCATAGTCGTATACTCATGATATTTGAAGAGGTTAGAAAATTTAACAAGTGTGTGATCATCCTAGTAGCACATTTCTGACTTAGTGGAAAGATAAGTTCATAATCTATACACCACTAATATTTACCTCTGAACGCTGAATGTGAACTCTGACACCTTGTCATGCTCCGAGTTAAAGCGGGTTCGCACTAATCTGTGGCACCTCCAATGCGCACAGTGAAACACCCAAGCAGCCCATTTCCCGGCCGTGTGTAGTCTTTCCAGCGAAATTATTCATCCACCTCGCCCGGCTTCTTCACACGACTCCGATCACCCTGCCAGCGCGCCGCGCGGGAGCCTTTCATGTCTGATGCGCCGTCGCTGGAGGAAGGGCCGAGGGCCGGCGGCAGGAAAAGGGGCTCGCCGGCCGCAACCGGGACGACCGCTCTGAAGAGAGCGGCTCATTATTGCCCGGGCCTCCAACGTCGCGCCCAGCTACGCCTCAACACTTCCTACTGATAAGCAGCCGTTTTTGCGGCGTGACTTCCATTCTAGGTGCAATCCAGACTGTCATTTCCATTCTCTCATTTACCCCAGGGATGAAAAAAAAAACTGGACGGAGAAACAAGAGAGGGAAATTGCTTCTACTTTTTGAATTTTGATAAGTCAGCAGGGTTTATACGGCAAACAGAATGCTCCTCAGAGTTGGGGCCGCATTTCCATATATTAACACCACTGATTGTAGCTCGCTCTTCACTTCCTGTCACACATGTTCGGCTTGCTTTTGAAATGCAAATATCAAAAGGGGCCCAAGAAAACAGCGCGTATCACTTTTGACGGCGTTTAAATGGGAATATATGAGTACAGTTGGCTGGATATGAACGAGCTTTTGAATCTCCCGTCAGTCTGCCGCGCTGGCATGGCGGCGGGCCGCTTAATCCGACCGCGTTGGCGTCCGTGACACCTGTGTGATGGCTTCGCGGCGGGGTTCCTCCGCTCACTTTACATCAATGGGGAAGGGCTTAGAAGCTGTTCCTCAAAGGGGAGCGAGGGGGGGGTGCCACGGTTGGCCTTTGATGGACTGACTCCCTCTTCCCCTCCATCTATGATCCAGCGCTCGTTTGAAGGCCTCGTCCCTGCCAGGAGAGGAATGTGTCCACTGCACGGGATCAAATAACAATCTGGGATTAATAATTGAACATAGTATCTTAGTGTAGCGTTAGGGTGGTGTATAGCGCTGCAGCACCAGCTGTCCAAACATTCTATTCTGATTACTCTTTGATTGGCCAAGGCCACGATAATCATTTTAATATTGGTCTTCAAATGACAAAGGGCTTGTGAAACATTCATCCAACCCTCCACTTCCACAAGAACTGAAGAAGCAATCATTGAAGGTAGCCTAGGATATTTATAGCTGTTTTGTGGGTTTATTTAACTGACACTAGCACTGTTCGCTAGCTCATCTCAGAAAACCACAGACGATAAGGTTTCGGGGCAACAACTAGCGTTTCTTAGCTTCCAGTGTAGCCACTGGATATTTGGAAAAACAAGAGATGAAAAAGACACATCATTATCTGTGAACAGATACTACATACGAATGCAGATAACTTTAATATAAGCTAAATTGTCATCGCACGATAGCCTATGGGTACGGAGATCGCATTTTAACCTATGCGTTCCGGAAACTTTCCATGGGAAGATAAGCTGGGGAATTTTGGGGAATATTCCAAATTGGAAACTCCACTGAAAATATGCATATTTATGGGAGTTAACTGTAAATTTGGGGTAATTTCTTATTCGAACATAAATCTGAACATTTCGTTTTGTCTTAAGCGGACATGCTTACATAAAGATTAGGTCTAACTTGTTGTGGGTTACGGTTACTCTGTTCATTGTAATCCCATCAGTATCACCACTTTAGTCATTTTTTTTATAGAACCGAAAAGGAAAAAAAAAAAATCTGGACTGAGTTATATTCTGCGGTATACCGTAAATTGAAATTTACTTCGGGCAACACCTGCATTTTCTATCTGTATTTAATCCTAAGGCCACAACTTGAAGGTCTTTTTAATTTCACTTTATATAGACCTTTTTTTTCACAGCAGCCATTTTGACATGAAATAGTAGGGTCAACCAGGTGTTTCCAATGAATCTACTTAAGGTTCCATTCCATTTACTTTTAGTCTTTCCAGCGAGCCATCATGCACCACAGCAGCACGCTGACTCGGTGGGCAACACCTGTGTTGACCCTACTATTTCATGTCAAAATGGCTGCTGTGGGGGGAAAAAAAAGGTCTTTTGTGCTTACATGAGTATTTTTTGAAAATAGATTTGGGCTGAAAGAACAGCTTGTTTTCGCTGACCCCCAGCGCTTTAACAACTGTAGTGATTCAGAAGTGTACTCCAGGGTGTGTCAGTGCATGGGACACAGTTCTGACCACACCCGTCACTGATCAGCGGGCAAACACGCCCCGTACAAACACACTTCTCATCAACACCTTCCCAATGGAAAATGATAACAACACGTTTCCATGAGGGCGCACAAGCAGTTAACCCGAGTAAAGTTGGCTTCAGGTTAGCATCTACTGGCCATCTCAAGCATTTAGGATTCGCATTCACCTGCGGTGCGGCTTGATGGATGAAAATATCAGTCATTTCACAGCATAATTGCACCTTTAGTGCACTTTCCTCTTCCTGTGTTGATGCTCAGGCTGAGTAGAGGAATCTTTCAAAGATCTCCAAGCGACCAGCTCTTTCTCCTAGACCCATAAACCAGATTTGATCGAGCGCTTTCAGCGGCGAGCTTTCATCGTAAATAGCTCAATGAAAGAAGATGAACCAAAATCCACAGTCATTGCGATGCCGGGAACGAAAGGCTGCCTGAAGGTGCTGTAATAATCTATAACGTGATGCGGCGCTGATGCAACGGTTGCACCGCCTTCCCCTCCGGGTGCACCTCGGGCAGCGCGTTTCCGCGGCATTTTCATTCCGTGTTCGGCTGAGCGGGGGCGAGAGCGTTCGCGGAGCGCCGGCGCTCCATCACGCGCTCACCTGAGCGCATTAGGATGCACGGCTTCACACCTCGAGCTCCGCTCCAGCTTCAGTCTTTATCAGGGTTCACACACACACACACACACACCCCTACGTTCACGATATGCAGACACAAAGATGACAGGAGTTAATGTTCTTTAACACATCCGTAAAATCCATTATGCGTCGCCTCGCAGCCCGCGGATGAACTGCTCGGTCTTTCTTTGCAACGCCGCGATGACTGAGGCTTTTGCTTACAGCGCTCACGTGGTGGTTTGAATGCGTGACAACAATCTGGGCGGTTAACAAGAGGCTCGCCGCCGCCGTGGCGTTGTAAGGAGGCTGGGGTTCGTCCGCATCAAGGGCTGGCGTTCCCCAACAATGCGCGTCTCGGGGGATTGGGTGGGAAGCGACGTTCAGTTTAGCCGATAAGCGGACAAGGATGAGCTTCCGACTGCCTTTTATGCTCGGCACACCTGTGCTGAGTCAGCGTTCCTCAACGGCACTCCTGCGAGGCGAGCGGCCGCCTTAATCCACTTAGGACGTGTAGAACAGAAGATGTGAATCTGAGATCGGTGTGAAATTCTTGCGCCTCTCCGGGCCCGCGTCGAGCAAAGGACTAAAGCATGTAATGGGGGGGGGGGGTCTGTTACATGGGTACATTTTCATTTTTCCATTTGGTACAGGTAAATCACACCTTCAACAGAAGCTGTGACACATCGACAAGGGTCAGGGGGGAGTCATTGATCCATTGAGACAGAATAGGGAGCAAATCACTTCTCATTAGTCCGTTTAACGTGACAGTGATGCCGAGGCTGTGACGGACGCAATCAAAAGGATCAATTTATGTGTAAATCTTTGCACGGGGCTGCGCAAACACACACCGACTGACAGCGCTCAGCGATCCCACGGGCCCAACAAAGACTCCAATAGAGAGCCATTACTCTGTCAGTGAACGCTAACCTGAGGGGATTCACACATTGTGTTCCCATTAAGTACACCTACCATAAAAGCCCATCTCCGCTGTTGTTTACTGTAGCCCCGTCAAGATGACCTCCGGCGACATTTCCGAGGAGTCTTTTCCCGTCTTTCTTTGCACACAAACGCAGAGTTCGGATTTAATTCATCTTTGTTTGTTTGTGCGATTGTGTCTTTCCGCCGGTCCACGCGGAGCGGGCTTTCTCTCTTTGTGGTTGTTTCGCATCTCTTCATCGTTCGATTGCGTCTTTGTGGTCGTTTTGAGGCTCTGGGTGATCATTTCCCTTCTCTTCGGGGTTCTTTTCGGCCCCTTTGCAGTTGCTCCGCGAGCCCTTGCAGTCCTTTCGCGTCTCGAGGCGCTCGGATGTTATTTTAAGGACATTCCGCATCAATCAGCGGCCAATTTGTGTCCCTTTGTGGACATTTTGAGACTCATTTGCTTCTCTTGGAGGTCATTTAGTAGTCATTTGGCATCTCTTTGTGTCAATTTGCATCTCTTAGTGGTTGTTTCCTGTCTCTTTGTAGTTGTTCTGCGACTTCAGTAGTCATTTAGAGGATATTCTGCATCTCTTTGCTGTCGCCTTGCTTCCGTTTGCGGTTGTTTGTTGGGGTCTCTCAGTAGGGGTCGGGGTCTGGTGCATGACCTTCTTCGTCTTCAGCGTCTCCAGCACAGACTTGAACCTGTGGTGCCCCGTCTCTGCCAGCACTGAGCGACTCAAATATTCCAAATTTGCTACTCGTCAACAGCCACTGCGGACATCTTCCATCCAGGATGGCGCACACACTCAAAATCTCACGTTATTGTTCCGTGTTCTCACTTGGGTATTCTTCTTCATCATCTTGTGCAGTAATCATCGTTCAACTGCATTCAAATATGTCTCGCCTTTTTCGTTTTCACAGAGATAGTCGTCTTCTTAAGATGTGGCGCGATGATCTTTTCTGTAAGCTCTCAGCGCTGCGCTTCAAAAGCGGGAGGACGATGTCATCCTCTTTCATCATCGCTTGCAAAGTTTCATCGCTCAAGCATTATCCAATAATATCACTGGGACCTGTGTGCGGGCTCTCCTATCATCCAAAGATCATCTCAGCTGTTTGGTGTCTCTGCTGTCATTGTAGTCTATGCCACTTGGCAGCTTTGCCCCCCCCCCCTCTCTCTCTGATTGGCTGCTGTTTAAAGGGAATCTGCAGATCTATCTGATCGACGGGGTCAACCGCAAAGTCTTTATCAAATAAAGCCTGCGTTCACGTTAACCCGCGCTGTCTTCCCCGATTGATTCATACAGGCTAATTTGTGTTATGCATCGGTTGCACTGTTGTTACACTTCAAAGCCCGGCCCGCTTCCTATTATCAAAGAATTTTCTGAGCCGTTGCCAGAGGATCCTGTTCACGGTAAACGGCACGGGGGGAAAGGATCTTAGATGTGTTGATGTGAGCGGAAATTAGAGCTGAAGCGATTGATCACTTCATCGATTAGTTTACAGACCGGGAATTTCATCTGCAACTGTTTTGGTCATCTATTCATCTTTCTAACTTTGCAGGAATGCTGACCGGTGGTCACAGGATCTGCTGCTTTTTTTTTTTTTTTTTTTTTGTTGCCTCGCGATCTTAACCCCGGGCCGAAATTTGGACTCCTCGGTTCGAGGCGCTAATACGGCGGGCACGAAATCAGAAGATCAGAGGCGAAAGACTCGAGATAGATGGATGGAAGAGGCAGCTACAGGAGTCAGTGAGCCAGATGGGGAATGGGAGGAATTAAATCAGGGCCGGGCGAGACGGGAGGAAAATTTCACCCTCTACTTAGCAGCACTCCCATTAAAGTCTTAGCCCGGACCCCTTTGGAGCATCTGCAAAGCTTACAGATATGACTTCCAATCCCTTCAGCGATACACACTTTGATCCTGAGACACCAAAATCCTTTTTGTGCCCTAATAAGATAATTAAACATTCCTGACAGTCAAGAGCAGGAACAGTGTTTTTCTTTTTTTTTGGTGAGCGCCGCGGCAGGGGGTGAAAGGGAGAAAGCTCCTTGCTCAGCTGCAACACAGGATAAGAGATGCAATATCCCCCAAATGAGGTCCTCAACCTCTGCATCTCGAGTTCTGCGCTAATCTTTTCCTCCGCCGCTCGCTTGATGGCGGCGCTCGGAGGAGGAGGAGGGGGAGAGGAGAGAGAGCGGGGAGAGGAGATAAAGAATGACAGACAAGGTCTCAAATATTACGGCTCATTTGGGACCGGTGGCGCAAAGGCCGCGATGCGTTCAGAAACATTTGTATTTGGACACAATTGGTGTGACCTCAATAAAGTGTCGAAAGGAAAGGGGTCTGTAATGGCATTGACGGATTGTTTGAGCTCAATTGTGCACTGCGGTTCTTTTATTCCCGTTATGGGGAAACATTCCTTCACAGCCTCCCAATTCACGGGAACTCATGCAGAACTGTGTAATCCTGTTAGGCATAAAACACCACAACGGCCCGTCAGTTCAAGAAACGGGTTTTTATATTCTAGGTTAAGGGCTGGTTTGCATGCACCCTCCATGCTGGATTACTAATTGATCTTGTTTTACATTGCAAATGAGTCATTCATATTAGTGCTGGCGCTCGCTCAAAGGGAGGGTGCAGTGGTCTTATCCAGCCGCTGCAGGAATTGATTAGCATTGCACAGGGAGTGAGTTTTGGCAGCATCCGACATAACCATGCAAATGTTGAATGAATAGCTAATGTATCGTGGGGAGGATGTTTGTTTGTCTCATGTCGGGGATTTCCGCGGGGAGCGCATTTCCAGGACGGCAAACACCGCCGGTCCTCGTCTTTCCTACTTCAGGAAGAGAAAAAGTACACCTCTCGAGCAGTGTGTAGCCGTGTAGTACAAATGTGAAATTCATGGCGTCTCGCCGTCTGAGCTGCTAGCTTGTGCGGCAAATCTTTGTCGCCCGGGAGTCAATCATGTGTGCGACGTCGGCCTCGGCGAGTGAGAAGAAAGACGGTTGGGAATGAAATGCCTTTCATTTCTCATCCGCTCCCGCTGCATCATTATGACAATGTTACGGCCCTTCGGGTGCCCGTCACAGATGCGGCTCGTTGTTTTTCCGGCGGAACGACATGTGCCTTCGCTGTCGTGCCAGGTTTTTTTGGGGGTTTTTTTTGTCTGGGGCGCCGTCACCAGTCGTGATGAGCCAGCGTGGCCTCGGGCGCGGGGGGCTGGGTTGGTGGAGGGATTTTGGGTCACGTGATGCATAAAACACAAGCCTGCACAACTCGTTATCGCATCACGAGCCTGGCCGGAGCTTCAAGGTGCTGAGAGGCTATCGAGCCGCTTTGACCGCCAGCCATCCATGGCTGTTGACAATGGCCGCATCCAATTGCATTGCTCTGGGGTGTGAGCTATTTCAGGTCCTGCAGGCCGAAGTGAATGAAGCGCAGCTGATAACATTTAAGTCGGCGGCTCTCACTTAAAGGATTTTTTTTTTCTTTTTCTTTTTGTCAGCAAATCTCGTGAAAAGAGCCAAAGCTGCTTCCTGACTTCTCGGGCCCGCTCTCAGGAGTGAGGACGTAAATCTGAAAACACCTCGCGGAGGTCAGAGGTAGAACGTATATCAGGCTTTGATGCAGACCAACATAACACCTGTAAACGGGACATATTCTTTGATTTAATTTTTTGGGGATTTGACAAAGTAATAAACGATTCACTCGCTGACACCCTTATCGCTCACACGACCCGAGGGGTTTGCATTATGCAGTGACTAATTGGGGACATTTCAAGTCTTCACTTCTTGATCTTTTTTTAATTACACTTTCCAAACACGCATTTGCAGACTGGGACAGAAAGCAACCAATCATGCAATACCTGCCAATAAGATCATAATAGCAACTTTGGCCATTTAAAATGCAATAAGCCATTACATAATTGGCTGATTGTTACGTAATTGGTGTAGCGTTCAAAAAATACCGTGACCTGGCGCATGCTCTCTCCACAGACAATAACATAACAACTCGGCCGTCCTGAGTATCGCTTTCCATCCAGGAAATAAAATAATAATTAAAAAAAGATACACATATTATTACCTCATTGCGTCACATGACCACTGTTCTCTTGCTGCATTCCAGCACATTACACAGTCATCCACCAACTACCGTATACACAGTAATGAATGAAATAATATTCCTCCATAGATGAAATTATGAATCTACGATATTCTAAAATACTTCTGAAATTGGCTCTTGTCACCAACCTTATGATGTTATTACCTCAAAAACGTTATTACATTATTGGCATGTAATAATGTAATAACTGCCTGTATTACACTTAAAATGGCCCAAATTATTAAGGCAGGCATTACGTTGACGCGCGCATGCGAATGTGTCAATATCTCAACGTCAACTGACGGCCCCGTGGGCCAAAATAATAATTTCCATCTGGCCCCCAGAATATTACTGGATTCAGGAATAGCCTAGTGAAAAGGACAAACTATGTTTCTAAATTTTTCTTTAAGCCCGCCTCCAATCAAAAATGACGATAAACACGTTGCTCTTCTATCGCTTCACGTCTGTCAGAATTGTCCTCTCTTAGGCTTCATTTCCCCACACAATGGCGCACTATTGCAGTGTCTCCATAACAACCGTCAAACATAAAAGAGATTATTGTTATGCCTGCCTTATGCACCTGCAGTGAGAGCACGTACGTGGCCAATGTCCTCAGTGTGGAGCTTTCAGCACCACGGACAGCAACCTTCACGTCACCATCAGTTCACTGCGATTGGCCGCTTCATCCGGCCGCCCCACCTTCCCCACGTTAGCAGTGTAAATACGACGCCTAAAATCTCACTTTCGCCCCCCTGGTGGCTTGATAGCGTAGAGGTAATATGAGTCTGTTAACACTGAACAAAAAACATACATTTCAAAGGCAAACTGATACATGAAATAATAATATATGACTTAGCATACAATATTCATTTGATTTCACGAGAGCGCCTGGCCCTGATGGTGCCTGCCGAGGAGAAATGCTGGCTCTTGGACAAATGTAGTTGAAGACCCCCGCTGCACACGAAACATAAAGGCAGAGCCAGCAGGCAGCGAGTAACCCACACAAACACTGAAAACGGGGAAAATAGCAGAACACGAAACACGCAGAGAGGCACCGCTGAAGCTCACTAACGTCATGCCGTGATGACTTATTTCATTTCCTACAAGAAAATGCGGTGAAAGGTGTGAGACTTAGCTCCTGGCAGAAAAATGCTAAAAATAATAATAATAATATACAAAAATATAGATTACTTTTCCTTCAGAACAAATCTTTCCAGACGCACAGCATCTGTTCAACACAACGGTGACATGCTTGATTAATGTGGCTCATTCAAGCTCAGCTGCTTGGTTGGTTTTACTGGTAATTAATTTCACCATAATGAAGAAATAATACAGCAATGCATTTAATAAAAACAATTAAAGTATGCAGTCCTCCTGATATATATAACACACACACATATAAAATCTATGCACAGCATCGTCGTTCATTACCCGATGACAACGCGAACCACCAGATCGGATGCTGATCCTCCAATCATATAAAGCTTTAGAATTAAAGTACACAACAAGAAGTATCAACAAGGATTGAATTTAAAATTGTAGAGGTCCAAGTGCCGAGGCCAATTAGTAGTTACCAGAGCAATCTTATTTTTGACGTGTCCATGAACCTGACTCAAGAGAGATGAGGGTGATCTTGAAGGATGATTTAATTTGTAGTTAACAACTTATAATGTTACAAACCGTCACAAAATCCACATCCGGTCCACGACGCCATGCAGTCCAGTAAAAAGTTTCTATGGAACCAAACCAAAATATTTTTTCTGTGCCTATGCGCCTTAAGACTTGCATGACGGCATTAACAAACAAAGCTACAGATGACCATGAGCTATAGGTAAAAGGGTCACCCTTCTTTATCGGCTTTTTGATCAGGCGACTGTCAGGCGTTTCCCATCATTTGCCCTTTGTCTTGCGGCTCGTGGCGCTAAAAAAAAACGGCAGCCACCTTGATCTCGTGAGTTGTCACGTTGCTCACGTGTGCACCATGTCAGAGAAAGTTCGATACGAATCGAACCAGCATGCAGTGCGCACCCTTCCTCCCGGAATCCGGAACTTTTTCTAAGCTAACGGCGAGTTAGCTGTTAGACGCTAACGGCCTAGTTAGCGTCAGCTCGTGCTAATCGGCACTAACAGGTATGTACTTGCTCCGTGATGCACACTTAACGCAACTCCAACTACTTTGTTAGTTGAATGCCTGCCTGGGGCCTCTTTGTTTTCAGGGCCTGACTCTGGTTCAAACATATAAGGTTGGAGCGGTAAGTGCTCTCCGGCAGCCGGCCATGTTTCTCCCAGTGCTCGAGCCCAACTGTTGTCATGGTAGCCTGACACCGAACTTAGGTCGGGTACGATGGGGGTACAGAGAGGGCTGCTGTGATGTAGTGGACTTGATGTTGAAACTGTGTGTTTGGTTTGATTTCTTTCTTTGTGGGCGAGCTTTGCTTACATTCGCTAACATTGATTAATAGGTTCTGCTCTGCAGGAATGTATTGGCACTTGTTCACTGACTGATAATGCGACACAGTCAAGTAGAACCGCCGCAGATGTTCAGTGACTGCTTCGTGCGGCTCCCACGGGATCTACTTTGATTCAAGAGCTAAGAGAAGTCCACTTCTTTTCGTGGCGGTACTTCCCGCTGACACTCCCAAAGGGCGAGACCTGTTTGTATCACAAGATTGAGGAGGCCTGATAATGACCGCTGGGGCTCTTCCTTTATTAAGAGAATTTAGATGACACCAGAGTCTCTGCGCTCATGTCAATAACACCGCACCACTGGTTATCGTTGGCCAATTGCATTATGTGCCGCTTGTGAGCTCCCTTTGGCACCGTTACAGGCCTGAATCTCCGGCCTCGTGTTTATCGAACTGCTAATGTCCTTGTCTTTCTGTTCCACTTAATATTTGGCAGGAAAACCTCGAGCTTGGACAACAAAAGCACAGTCATAAGCATATTTCCAGACAGGTTATTTGTTATTTACCGCAGCGTAGAGGCAGGTGAATGGCTTCTGCTCAGGTCAGAGGTCAGAGTCATCCACTTTGGAGGGCGTCCCAGTGCCAAAATCAATCCAGCGGCGTCCACTAAAAGCACTGAATGCTATGCTAACTGAATGGATCTGAATGGAAGGACATGCACATTCACTTCTTTATGGACTACAGCGGTGTAGTCCAGACCAGCTAAGCTGAGACCAAGTCAAGACCAAGGCCAGACAGTATATAAACAACTTACGTAGCACCTCCCACCAAGAATACTTGATAACACGAAAGGTGCTTCCATCAGGATTTTTGGGGCCGATCCCCATTTGCATGGCAGCTGGATCAGCCACAGGTCAAAGGGTTCACAGACCCAAAACTCAACTAGTTCATATTCATTTCAAGTTCGACATTATTAGGTGATTAATGGAAAACTCTGGTTATATATCCACAGTTGTTGGTCTTGACCGGTCTTGAAGTTCAAGACAAGTAAATTCTGAGACTAGACCAAGTCTTTGAGACCGGTCTCAAGACCAGGACTGATCTTAAGTACTACAACACGAGTAGACTAAGTGAAATAGTACACTACAGTATACAGCCAAGCCACCTTTCAACAAGTATTTTGCGCACGCTTTAGTCACATTTACAAACCACAACTAGCATCTCATCGACATGTTAAACTTTGCCTTTTGAGAATATCTGAGAACCTGTGAACATTTCACTTTTTCTTTTCTTTAACTGTGGTTGAAGTCAGACGCGTTCATATCTGAATCTGCACTGAGCTTTTTCGTGAAA
Organism: Nibea albiflora; assembly: GCA_014281875.1. Classification (NCBI taxonomy): domain Eukaryota; kingdom Metazoa; phylum Chordata; class Actinopteri; family Sciaenidae; genus Nibea; species Nibea albiflora. Next base: position 1,200,201 of record CM024812.1, on the reverse strand, counting down.
AGGATTGAGGGACTGAAGGACTCGTCGCCTTGGGAAATGCGCATCTGACCTCAGATAAAGTGGCTTCAGATGTCCTTTTTTTGATTAGAGTCTAGTGTCTCATTAAAAAAAAAGTGCATAAGACAATCCTAAATAACTAGTAGTGCGCGGTGGCTTCCTCTCTGGAAACATTTGGCTGCCGCTGTTGGAAACCAGGCTGACAGAGCTGATGCGGATTTCGCACTACAAGTGACCCCATTCGCATTACACGGCGATACGATCCACTGTTCTTCTGAAAATATTGATTGGTGCAGCTTTAAAGTGGCTATAATGTACGGGATATTTTTTATAGTATCAATCCATCAAATGACAATGTGGAAACGATACGACGTCGTGAGAGGGGTCTCTCAACCTACAGTGAATTATCAGGGTCGAATGTGCAGCCCGCTGACTGCCGACGGGATGTGAAGTACAATATAAAGAAGGAGCGAGACACTTCGAGGTCTTTATGTTTCATGACTTTTTCGCAAAACAGTCCCAGTCCCTCCCTCATCGCTGCCACTGAGGCACCCTTGAGCAAGACTCTTGACCCCCAACTGCTTGGAGTGGCGCTTGTATGACTCAAATCACCAACTCATGTGTCCAATAAAAAGCAAATCTGCAATCCAACTCATGACAAAAGGGAAGTGCAATTACACACTCAAAGACGTGAGCTTGACAATTCTGCGACGTAGCATCTAAGTTCTTGACTTCCTGTAAATCTATCGCAAGCAGTTAGCACACGACAAACTGACTTAATGCAGCTGTAGCCAGATGCACGCCTTTCAGATCGATCTGAATTGCAAATCGTCGTGGTGGGAGGAACTGAATGTGATCTAATCCCCTCACCTTACACGCTCGCAAAATCCCATAACGGGTGAGCTTTCTCCTAAGTGAAACTGAGAGACCCTCTCGCGGGTAATTGCATGCAAGAGATGTGTCTGAGGATGTTTCTGTTGCAGGAGAAAACCTCCAACGCCATGTGCCAGAACAAAGCATAAATAATGATGAACACCATATGGAGGCTACGTGACGCGGAGGAGCGTGATGTGTCGCTCCGGCCCAAAGATTCAAGAAGCTTGAATTTTCCACTGGCCCGCCATCGAGTTTTCCCTTCGTTTTGCACCGATCCGTTGCTCTCAGATGACTTTTAGTGCAGTGAGCGGTGACAGACTTCACTTTTTTTTGACTGACTGCACTCTGAGTCATCCCCTCAGAGTGCTATCACCTTTAGCCAGGCCAAAGTGAGCTGGGACCAGCCCTTGTTTGCAAGTTTACTTAGTTTATCTCACGAGTGCTGCCTCCGCCCGGCTTTAGCATAAATTCAATAAGGTCTAGAGCAGGTTGGAGGTTGATATATTAGACTTTCATTAAAAATGGGATCAGGTTCATTACTCCGGGTTTCAGTTAGCTCCCGTCCCGTCAGTGCAGCTCATTTAATCATCCCTTATACATTGATGATTAAAGTCTGTGGGGGGAAAAAAAAGCCTCTGTTTTTCATCAGGATGGGATTAAAGCCTGCGACAGGTCATTTAACAAACCTTCACATGTTTTTGAAGTTCATAATCCTCACAGACTCCGATATCTCCCCCACAGCCACAGAAACAATCACTCTGGCGGAGACTTAACCTCTTCCACAAAGCCTTCATCGTCACTCTTTCCGCCAGAAGGCAAAGTGGAAATAATAGCCGGCCGAGTCTCCAAGTAAAACAATGAGTCGTCGTCATATTGAAGCACTACAAAGACGCTCAGGGCTGAATTCTGAGACCAGTTCAACATTCAAAACAACAAAAGTTACGTGCAATAATGTGGAATGACAGACCACCAACAAAACTATACAGAAGGAATAACTGGTTACATCCGTGGTCATTGTACAGTCTGTGTAGCACTAAAAAACATTTCTTGATGTCCCCGCGGTCATTTATATAAACTACTATTTAGCGCATGTTCGCAAAACTAGATTGATCAATCTCTTCCAAACATATGACAGTGAAAATGAAACCATGAGTGTGTATAAATAGCAACAAAAAGAGAAATGTGTTAATTACTCCAACTTGACTCTTGCTCCTTGTGGATAACGCCACAGCAGTGAACACAGGAGCATTAAGGAGTTGAGAAATCTGTGACTGTGAAGCAGCTCGACAATGTCGATTGCCAAAGTCTTGGGAAAGCCGCCTCATCAATGAGACGTTCCTTAAAACAAAAAAAGTTTAAAAAAGGAACGAGGCACTAACCTAGCTGATTTTAATTAGCGCGGGGAGAACTAATCCCCCTGGAATCAGCTGGTTCCTCTTTCTTGGATTTCTTCACCTGTATAGTTCATTGTGTTCATACGAAATGTGATTACAGAAGCCGCGTTGTCCACTGTAAAAAAATGTTGACGTTTTGAGTGCTTGCGGTATTTCCCCACTGTCGTCGCGGAAGCGCCGCGTCAGCACTTTCGGCTGCTCTACACGATATACGAACAGAGTTATTTAACTGTGAATAAAACACGCTCGATGCATCGTTCACCGCTGAGTCCACCGGGTTTAGAACAGAACGATGTTCGATTAGACTGTGAGCCGCTTTGAGTTGTTTGATCATTTCTCAGTCAGCAGTCGTGTGTGAGAACGCCCGCCGAAGCTACGTTTATAGACGGAGTGTGATCTATTTGAGCATTCTCTTCATTTTGGAAGCGTTCGATCTTCCCGGAACACGGGACACAGGAAATCTAAGGCATTTATCCCAGGGTGCATTTTCTAGTCTCTCGTTTGATATTTACTCAATCTCTGCCTGAACCAGAAGTCCTTCTGGTCCATGCCAGGTCACGCCTCCTTTATTACATATCAGTTACTGATTGGACGCCGCAGCTGACTGGACTGATCTGACGGATCACGCAACTTCCAAAGTTTCATATTTTATTTCCTTTAATTCACCATCGAGTTCGAAATCTGTTCTAATTGTTCTGAGCAACAAAAAAGCGACACAAACAACTGTCTTCATTTTGATTTTCATGCTCTGTTCCCCCTTGCATTAACACTAATTATGGATACAATGAAAGTCAGAAAGATAGAGATTCATTATAACGTATATAATAATGAATCTCAATAACTACAGATGTGAATAATCAGTGATTGAAACACATTATGTGTCTCTGGGCAGGATACAGGCCGTCCTTCATGTGCAAGCGTTGAACACAGGTAACAGGCTGCTGGAGGAACGTACGCCTCGCCTCTCTAGGAAACTCCTCGTCTCCTCTCTTCTTTCCTCGCCTGGTTTCCTTGCATGTTTGGTGGGAGGGGCAGAGATGCAAGGAAAAAGGACTCGTGGAGGAAACATGGACGCGGTTTAACGGACTTGGGTTGCACCGCTGGAGCGCGGAGATTCGTCAGAGTCGGGCCACTTGTTTCCCCCTGCTTCCAGGCGTTATGCTAAGCTAGGCTAACTACATCTGGACTCTGGCTCCAACTCGAGATTGATCCTCTCATCTCACAGTCAGAAACAAACCCACACACTTGGTCATGGCACTTCAAGTCGGCTCCCGTTGCTCCTCCGTCCAGACACATCTCACAGTGTGTAGTTGCAGCACGCAGCACTTTTCCTCGTACAGTACCTGACCTCTGAATCAGCAACACTGAAAACAGCTTCGGAATACGCATTATCATTCCTCCCTGATCCCTCCCTTTTTTATTTTTTTAAAGAAAAGCTCAGTTTTAAATCTGTTATTCAATCTCTCGCTCTCTGCCTCTTTATTTGCTCCGGCACACACCGCACACCTCCGACGCTTGTACTCCCAAAGACAATGCAGCGAGGGCACGCGCTTCACCGCATCTACAGGTGTGAAATGTCCGGACTTGATTTAGGTACCTCATGAGCTGTGAAAACAATAGGCCCCCCCCCCCCCCACGGCTGGCTGCCTGGAGGCTCTGTCACCGCCGACGGTCTCTAACATTAAACATCAGCACGCTGAATCAGCCTCCAGACGGACAGACCGACGTAGACGCCACTGAAACCGGGCCGATTCCGCGTGACCGGCGTCACGGTAACCGCATGTGACAAGAACAGAGCGGCCCACTATTATCTACCTTTACCGCCCAGCCGAGGAGTGTTTATCGGGCAGCTGTTCGCTCTTCATGGAGCAGCTTAGTATGCTGAGAAATGCATTCATATCTGGCGCCAACATGCAGTGCTGATGCAATCGAGACGCATGGTATTTTTTTCATGTGATTGGGAAGAAAATTGGGTGGGCGGTGTAGGGCTTCCAGATCGGCTCGGCGCCCCTCGTTGTGCTGATGACATCAACGAATGGGAGCACAACAGGATGCGCTGTGCGTGGGGCGGAATTTAGTTTGTTCAAGTGGCGTTGCCATAGATACCATGTTGATGACATAATCAGAAGGACTCCGAGCGGATCTGGAAGCCGAGCCCATCTGGTACCTCAGGTGGTCAGTCGTAGTTGGTGGCTTGACCCCCAACAGATCCAGTCCACATGTTGAAGGGTAAGACTCTAGATCACTTTAATGCGCCGGTCTGCTAAGTAAATGTTAATGTAAGGGTGTGGAGGTGTTGGACACAAGGTGCCTCTTCCCTTTCTCAGTGTACGTGACCCGTGGCCCAAAGTCTTCCACACCACACAGAAGTTCCATTCCATTGTGATGTCATAAATCATGTCGTTAATTCCTCGTGTTCATTTATTTTTCTTGCTTAGATGCGATTTAGCTTTGGAATAATGGAACTTGAACTTTGGTGCCATTAAAACTGAAACTCGTCTAAACTGAACTTTACTCTTCTACAACTAATCGGTGATGGCACGAGTGATCGATACCAGTGACAGAGGGGGACTGTGTCCCTTTTTCCGTTTCATCCAGCCACATCGTTTTGCGGTGAGCCAGCAAAGACGTGCTTCTTGCATACTTGCAGACTGCACTTTCATAAGCGGAAACAAAGACATCTTGACTTGAACTTCCGTGTGAGGGTCAAACCAGAGACCACTTAGAAAAGAGACTATGGTCACGAGCTTTGGGTAGTGACCGAAAGAATGAGATCGCGGATACAAGCGGCCGAAATGAGTTTCCTTCGTGGAGTGGCTGGGCTCTCCCTTAGAGATAGGGTGAGAAGCTCGGCCATCCGCGAGGAGCTCGGAGTAGAACCGCTGCTCCTCCGCATCGAGAGGAGCCAGTTGAGGTGGCTCGGGCATCTAGTGAGGATGCCTCCTGGACGCCTCCCTGGTGAGGTGTTCCGGGCACGTCCCTCCGGGAGGCGGCCCCGGGGAAGACCCAGGACACGCTGGAGGGACTATGTCTCTCGGCTGGCCTGGGAACGCCTTGGGGTCCCCCTGGGAGAGCTAGACGAAGTGGCTGGGGAGAGGGAAGTCTGGTTCTCCCTGCTGAAGCTGCTGCCCCCGCGACCCGCCCTCGGATAAGCGGAAGAAGACGGACGGACGGACGGATGATCTGTGCTCTATAACAGCTGAACTAAAACTTCAGAACTTTCTAAACCTTCTCTGGTACGACACCACCTGCTCTCAAGTGAACACGATGCTTACAACAGGAACACATTCAGAGAGCAGGGGTCCTGACCAGAACTGGAGAAGGAATTACAAATACTAATGTAGCTCAGGCAAATTTTCTTTATACAGTTGGCTATTGGAGAGAGAGAGCTGAGCAGAACGGTCAGAAGACAGTCAAAAGACAGAATAACGGACACCCTTCATTGGTTTGAAGAGGGCGGCTGTATTGGCTCAATGTTGAACCAGGGTCAACATTTATCACAACGCACGGTGCTGCAATGGCCAATTAAATACACGCAGGCCCACATTCCTGGTTGACGACTTCTGTAACGTGAACACGGTGCTTTTATTGTCTACCTGGTGATCGTCACGACCAAAGATAAAATGACAATTAAACAAAAATGACAGGCTATAAATAAAAAGACTACGGACACCGGGGAGCGTGAAACAACCATTATTAAGCCGCATAAATTAAATGGCCTGACACATTTTTATTGCGCTGTGGTGGATGTATGTACTCCTCGCAAACTATAAGGCCCTAACGTAGAGGGCAGCACCGCATCGCCTCCTTAGTGCACTGGATCATGTTGTATGCAATGGAAGAGCACCCTGTAGGATACTTTATACGGATGGGGGCACCCAAAACCATGGATCACCCACCACATTGACCACAGTTTTAAGGAAAACAGGGCTCTGCAGTCAAGGTTCAGTCAAGGCTAGGTCTCACTCAAGATCATATACCATTACCCGGAACCAACGCACCAGGCTCTCTTCACAGTGGAGGATATACGCTGGTAGCTGAGCAGGCGCAAACCAGGCAAGGCCCGGGGGACTTGATGGCATTCAGGCAAGAGTGCTTTAAGATTGTGCCACAGAGCTCTCTCCGATCTTCCATGCCATCTTCTGGGAAATGCCAGCCAGTTGCACTCGCCTCAATATTTATGCAATGCCTGGAAAAACTGACACTCGGCAACATCTGCCTGATTGTCAAACCACAACTAGATGTTGCGGCATGCCTCCTTCGCTCCCTCCCGCAGCACCCGGAATCACCCAGTAACTTTGCCGAACTCCTCGTCGCCATTCAGCGTCACCAGATGATCAGGAAACTCCGTCGCCTCAACATCCCTCCATGTGGGAGCCCCACAAGGTTGCGTCCCGAGCCCATTTCTGTTTACCCGCTACACTAATGACTGTATCACCTGTCACTACATATCATCAAGGACAATAACTCCGTTCTCAAGTTATCAAAACTCCATCTCCCACTTCACACATAACCGTAAATACTGCCAACAAAGACGCCCTGCTGCTAAGTTACCTGAATTCTGCGCAAAGTTATTTGCAAACATCGCCTGCTCTTCCACGGTGCTTAAAGGTCTTCATATTAATTAGAGCTGATGAAACATAATTAATTATTGTAGAGAAAATGAGGAGAGCTTCTCCGGTGAAATAATGGCCCGGCTTAAGTGCCACTCACTCAGTCGAGAATCCAAAGTCTGTCATGGCAACGTCACCTTCAGCTGATTTTTTTTTTAGCCCGTTTTTTTTTCCCTTCACTGGCTTTTTAAACATCAAAAATACCATTACAAGATCACTGAAGGAAAGCCGTCCAGGCAAGACAGCGTGCTAATGTGGAACAGAAAGCACTCTATGATAGATCCATCTCACCTTAATGCCGATATGTGATGCTATCTGATGCTTGTTTGGCTATTACAGAGAAACCTTATGCCTTCTGGCTTCCTTTATGGCTCAGTGAGATCAGTCGGATCAACAAACATGCTCACTTTATCAGTATTGTAATTTGTCTCTGAAGACAACTTAATAGTCTCTTTACAAGGACACATCAGGAAAGCAAAGAAAAATGGTCTATTAAACTGTTTTCTCTTTTATTTTCCATCTCCGACACACAATCAGCCAGAAGCATATTATACCTTTATCAGAGATAAAAAACTCCAAGGACCTGCAGGAGCCGTATGCCTTTGATTGAAGAAAAACACTGCTAATCTGACAGCTTTAAAAAGGTACATAGCTGAGCTGAAGGTGTTTTTTTTTTTTTGGTCTGGTCACACATCTTCGGCTAATTCTGACGTTCCCCGCTATGAAATGCATTTCCTCTGATTTGGAGGGTTTGGCTTGACGTGCTAGTTTGAAGGTAATCAGCTTCAGCAGCTCTTTGTCAGTGTCTACCAGCTGGCTGCCGGATCAAACAGAGCTCAACAGCCTTTTTCCAGCGCGCAAGCTGAAAGCCTGACAAATGGAATAACCAAAGGGTGTTTTAGAAAATAACACCCATTCTTCTCACGCTACCAACTCAACTCGAGACGGAGCCAAAAAACATTTAAGTGAAAATGCCCAAAAGCAATTCTCGAGTTTGATTGGTGGGCTATCTATTGTCTGCAAAAAAGCACAAATCACTGCACAGCTCTGAGAAAAGCATCCTGTGGTGAAACATCTAAACCACAGAAGGAAGTCTATATTAGAGGAAACTCCTGTTTTGTCGTTTTAGCCATCGTTTCTGGTAATAATGACATTTACCTCACCAACTTTATAGAGATACTACAACAACCTCATCTCCCATGGGGCCACCAGTCCACAGTTAAACTACACTATCTGATCCGCAGATCTTAAAGAGAGAAAGAAGAGAAATGTTCATCATTTGAATGTCTATATGCACAGCGACTACCTGGTTCAGCTTAGACCTCCTTAATCCACATCTGCATCTGAAAGACCCAGAATGGCCGAACCCAACTAGGGCCAAATTTGATCACCTGATCTCTCGCTGGATGCGAACCCGTACCCGTACTTAACACCAGCCTGTCTACACTCTTGATTCTATGACATGAATAGACACGGGTAATTGTAATAATGAAACAAAAACCGAACCCAGCCGCAGCAAGTCTTACACAATGGAATGATCCGAAACCAATCCGAAACCTCATACTTTGTCACGACCTGCCGGGTTTCATGTTTCCTGTCCCAGTCAATGGTCTAGCACTAAATATTGTCTTAAAGGCCCGGTGTGTGGGGTTTGGTGACAACTAGTGGATAAACTGCAGATTGCAACCGACTGAACGGCGCTCGCCTCACCCTCCCCATACAAATGTGTGGCAGAAACCATGGCACTACTGTGGAATCACGGTAACAGGAAACAGGAAACAAGGCTCTACAAAAATACAGCGGTTCCTATTTTACACACTAATGAAAACATACATTTCTGCCATATTCTGCCAAGAGATCCCACTAATCCCCTTAATCTTACACACTGAACCTTTAAGCGGTGGTAGCATTCACTTCACCTAAACCACGCTGACCTCCACAACGCGTGTCCAATTGAATTATGGCATTAACAGGATGAGGAAGGAAGGAGCAAGTCGTGACGGTGCCAGAATTCTACACTTTGATCTTCGGCCCACATGTATGTTGTTTTTTTTCTTCAGTGATTAAAATAGGTCTTTGCGTCAGAATGGAACGGGGGAAAAGTCGATTGAGATTTGCAGGCAGGATTAAGAATGGGCATGCCATCTTCCTGCGACGGAGCCAGAAAAATAGTTCCGCCCGTGAACAAACGGCGGCTGAAAATAGGCACGAAAATGGCAACAAGCATGGGTAAGATTAATGCAGCTGTGCAAGACAAGTTAGAGAAATATATCTCTTTTTTTTTTCCTGTTGTGTTTCTCCACCCTCAGCTGTAAGATGAATAATGTTTGCTTTGTGCAGACTTAATGTGCTTCAGATATGCACCCTTTTGCACGTGGTGCCAGTATTTAACAACTCGGTTGAACTCAAATTTGGTGGGTGGTTCTCCTAAATGAAATCAAATGATCTGTTTTTGATCATTGGACCCATATGATGAATTTGGACATCGTGTAACGCAACCAGGCTGCATTTATTGTTGGGGGAACGTCATATTTCTAAGGTTTTCGAGGATGCAGTCTCATGAATTGCAGCTAGGTCTTCAGCCTAATCCATCACTAAACGTTCATAAATGTTGAGCACATTGTTGCGCTAATCCTCCCCCGATGGGCCAATTGATGGCAAAAGGTTAACGTGATTATATCACTCACAATTATGCGGTGCTGTCGTGATGTCGTGGGCTCGCAGAGGCATCATCTCTCAACGTCTGAACGAGTAGTGAAAGTAAATGTTGTGAAAGAAAGTTTGCTTCAAAATACAAAAAACAAGACTTGTATGAAACTATGTCATTTCCTTTGAAGAAAACTTGATGGGAAACGTTGCCGAGATACTGACATTGCATTGCTGTCTCACACACGACTGACTGTCCAAAAAGCGGATTTCCTCTGTCAAGTCAGCCTCGGCAATGCAGAGACAGCAAGAGAAAATCCACATCAATCTGCCAGGGAGTCCACTGATGCTGAAATGGCAACTCATTCCCGGCTAGAATTTCTGTAAATTGTACACACACTTCCCCGTCTGTGTACTCGGTCAGCGGGTGGCTGCAACGCACGTCGAGGGCCGGAGGAAATGACTCCACTCAAGCACTGGATATGCAAGGTGCTTTGAGGAGTTAGAAATTCCATGACGGTCGTGGCACTTTTGTGTGTTCGGGATCTAAAAGAAAAAATATCCCACCAGGGTTGCTCAATTCGCCTTCAGAGACATATTTTTCGGTGGAAAACACCACTCAGCATTCCTGTAAAGCCAAATGATCTTTTTGTGAAAACTAATTATTGTTAGAACTTAACATTACTAGCTGTTAACCACTTCAGAAGATACTAAACCCAACCAGTGGTTCCCATGGCTACAGAAAAGGTCCATGGGCATGGAAACTCTTGAATCCTGGAAAGGTCATGGCATTTTGGAGTATGTAATCAAATTAAATGTTACAGTTATCTTACATGATTAACCTTCATGTCATGCAACATCTCGGCTAATGTATTTTGTGTGTCTATTGACGTGACGTAGCTTTAATATACTTTGATGCATGACAACGTTTTGTTTCCTATCATGTACCTTTCATCATGTTCGTCCTCCGCGCATGCCAGCCGACTGAAACGATGTTTGAATTATTGCTATTATTTCGCCCGAGCAGTCCTCCACTTGCCGGATGTTCAGACCAACCATGTCTCCTAGAAATTCTGTTATTAAATAAAATGGTATTCATAATTATGGTTTGGTGACAAGTAGGCTTATGTTCAAGTGTTCATTCCTTTGACCACATCTACTTTTACACCTTCATTCTTCTCATAAATAGAGTTAGCTCATGTCATTTCTATTGTGGCTCAACCCAACTTCGTCCTGAGCGGAGGTCAAACCAGCTGGAGTTACTGCTGTGTGTATGTATCAGTTTTAATTTGTATCATTTTTGATAGATCCCGTGTTTTTGTGTACAACCAGGGCCACTGCTAACTAATTTGTTGTCCTAGGTGTACTTGCTTACGGATGCGTCCACTCACGCATGGGGGGGAATTACACTACTCTTATACGGTGATAATACTTGGGCCATTTTGGTGCCCTCAACTGCACATGCGTTAATGGTAGCGACGCCACTGCACAACGTCTCTGTTGTTGTGTCCTGTGATAGACCTAATTATGTCAGTTAAACCTTTAATTAGTTTGCTTAAATAAGAAAAAAAGATAATGTATGTTGCTTTATTGTATGCATAATGCATGAAATACAATAAAATGACAACCTGCTTTGTCGAGTTTGACACACAGTTTCAACAAGGCTTTATTAGAAATTAAGTGATGAAATATTCAGTAGTTTTACACTGCATCAAACCACTGAACATTCTTTTGAAGTTTCAGTAGCAATTTGAATTTTTTTTTCAAATTTGTCAAAAATATCTCTGATAAACCATGTGTGGGTCACTGACTGACGGCAGCCATTTAGGATGCCTTAGTTGAAGGCCTTTTGGCGCATGAATTACCCACAATAAGAGCTTACTTTTAAATCTCTTGGTTGGTCATTCTGTCCAACAATTTGGAAAAGATGTTTTCGCTCAAAGAGTTTGACGTAGTCACGCAGTTCATCGATCTGATTTCTTGACGCTTGGCCATGGTAGACAGAGATAGAAATCTCGACTCTTAAATCACAAAGATTTAAGAGTCGAGATATCCCAGGTACTTTGACCTTTCCCCTGGCGCCACCATCAGCCTTCCACTGGGCTAGAAAACCTGCTGAACTCTTTCTTGTTCCCCAGAAAATGTCCCTTTCCATTTTGGATAGTCTTTTCTTTAATCACAGTATAATCTTGACATGTTTTTTAAAAAAATTGCAAACGTTCAAGTGTCCTTTTGTTTTTGTCGAAGCAGTTCGTTGCATCACTGAGCTCTAACGGCTTTTAAAATGGAAATGTTAGCTTGTTCGTAGGTTGTAGCTGCTGGTTGCCATTACCATTATTAAGACTGAAGATGCATGCGGCGATGCTTCACTTCCAGGGACCCGGCAACCTGCCTGTGATCTGGTGGGTAAACAGTGTTTGGCTGCAGCCCAGTCCCTGCACAGCATTTTGATCACACTCCTGTGACAGGGAACACCTGTGGACGACTGCTGAAGATAGGACTTGTCAAGCATGCTGAGAAACGGCACAGGCCCTGCATACCAATGGTCTGGAGGACAAACGGCGTCTCAAGGTAATTCTATTCTGAAGGCCTATTCGCCGACGTGGGCACAGGAATGCTAATTAGCTTCGTTAATGTGAACGATTAAATCGGCCTGGCACGAGTCATCTCGGAGCAAAGCAAAGGGTTGATATAATCCTGGGAGATATTCCCTGCTTCTCATCTTTTGACAGTTTCTGTTGCCCCGGAGAGCAAACTATGTGTTATATTTGATTCATTGTGAGATCATGCCTTTATTTGTCTCAGCTGATTGAAATATGACAGTACTGCACTCATCAAACGTCGGATCCGGTCATAAATCCACAATCTATCTGTGTCAGGACTGTGGTCAACACAGCAGGCCTGCTTTTAAGACATTACACAACCAACGTGCTGTGTCTCACACACAGTGCGAGCTGTAAAAGAAAGCTATTCTTGGAGGTGTGGGGGAAAAAGGAAAATGTTAAATGCATCGGAAATACGGATGTGTCGGTTGAATGTCAAATATTCGATATCATAAAAATGTGCAAAACTAAGGGCTTCGCTTGATTTGAACTTCCCCCCCAAAAAAAGACTTGTTCAACTTTTAACAATGCAAACTTGCACCGGGGCTAATGCCGCGGGTCCAATTATTTCGAAAGAAAACATGTTTGAATGTGTCGGACGTGAGTTTCGCTCTTTAGACAAACACGCGAACCTCTAACAAGGACGAGGCGTCACCACTTCTGACTCCACAGTGGTATCAACGCAACTTACTGAGTGATTTCACCCAGCTAGCTTTGAAAAAAAAACAAAAAAAAAACTCATTCTTAATGTTTTTAATGATGAGTAATGATGCGAAAATAATGCGGTGTACTGTTGAGTTTTGAAAATAGCTCTGCGCCGTTACATAACCGACTGCGCGGCTCAGAAGTTGCTCTCTCGATCAAGATCAGAATTCAGCACTGAGCAGTTATGTGAATGTTTTCTTTTATTACTATTCTATTATAGTTTAATTTTTTTTAAAAACCAACTTTCTAGGACTATTTTCTGTTCCAACGTATAATTACTCAAATATTATAAATAATCTTTTTTTTTTTTTTAATGAGACATGATGAAAGAACAAATTAACATGAAAATTGTTGAGTTAACTTCGCTTAAGTTGAAACTTTATTAATCATGTTGTAAACAAAATTATTTCCCCGCATTTATCCCATCCAGCTGTCAGAACACAAATGATCCAATAACTTAAATAAAAAAAGTTTATTCTGATGATTTTTTTTTTTTTTTTTTTTTTTTGGCCTGCTCTTTTTCACATTACAGACTTCATTTATATCATTCCAGCACGTCTGATTTAATTTTTAATCTTCTTATTTATTTATTTATTTATTTCACAATGCCATTTTTCTCTGGAATGCTTTTATTTCACAACAAAACTCAAGTCAAGGCAAACAGCTGAGCCAGTAATGTGACGTGGCTGTTGTTTTTGGTCACAGCCCACATGACGCGCATATATTTGCCTTTATTTATTTCACGACTGTTTGTTTAATAATGCCTAATATTTGATTCTCAACACTTTGGGCGTCCACATATTTGAATGCAATCATTATCAAAGAGCTCTTCAAAACGTGCTGGTTCGTGATGCTGATGAACATTTCAAGCCTTGGAAGCGCGGACCTTATTTTCCCCATTCATTTGTTAATTGTGGGGAACAGCCTGTCCCTAGATGATAAAGAAACCAAATGTCTAAACTCCCCCCAAAAATTCCTGTTACCCTTACAGGACATGACTTGGAAGGACTGGCCTATTGACAGCAGCAATTTATTTGGCAGGGACTGACTATCACCTCAATCCACCTTAGCCCTGCGTGGGAAATTCCGACAAAGAAGGCCAAATATTCATTCCATTACTGACCGACTCCCCAAACTCCCCCGTTTCCACTTTCCCAGCCTGCCCTTGTATGTAAATTCAAAGATACATGCTCTCCTCATTACAGATAGTGGTAATGAGAAACAGGGAAAAGAGAATGTACTTGTCAGTATTGGCTGGAGTGTGTTGATAAATAGTCCCAATTAGCCGTAACCTTCAAGGAGCCACTCGAGGTTTTTACCACGAAATCAGCTTTGTTTGCCTGGAACGAGTCCTCGTGCTCAAGTGATTGAACGCCTCAAAACTACAAAGAACTAAGTTTATCCTCGCCTGTGCACGCCTCGAGAGTTTGTCTTCCAGTGGAGGAGCTGTTTCTGAACAATGGATCTTTGCACTTGTTGTAGTGGTAGATTTATAACTGTATGTACTGGGTTCTTTTGAGGTCTGACAGTCTTCTAGACCAATATTTTGCTCAACATCTGCAGCCACATTCAGTATCTTAACCCTAAACCCTGGGTTAGGGTTTAGGGTTAGGACCTAAAGAACCTTACATTTAGATTGTTTCAATCAGACTGTCTGAACCGACGTCCTTGTTTGCTCAGAGATAGATTTTTTCTCTCACCTCACAGATTCTTTCAAGTTTATCTTGGTATAATCGTCAGAAAAAAGTCCCACTAGATGGACAAGGCATTTTTTCCCCCCGTTGATTTAAATGGATTTCTTACAAAAATACAATCCAACAGTCTAGCCGGTTGCTATCAGGCCTTCCCATACCATGAAGGCAGTTCCGCATCAGTCCAGACTGAAATATCTCGACAGTTATTGGATGGCTTCCCGTGAAATGTTGTCGGTGATCCCCTAACTTTTCATCTATAGGGAAGATTTGAAGTTTTGAGTAAAGATGCCTCAGCAGCTTGCTAAATGTTCTGTGCGTTGAGGGGCAATGATGGCTTGCAAAAAATGTTTGGTTAACAAACTTTTCAAATTTTTTTCGACCATAGCTGCCAACAGTTCCTCAACCACCAATTTTGAGCATTGTATAATATGGAAACAGTCAGAATACAAATATAATGGGCGTCCATGAGATTATTTTTAAAACTTGAAGTGGCACTACAACACAAGAAGTACTACTCTGCTTATGATAACAGGATGTCTTGTGGCCCTTCATTATGTCTGAGTCTCTACTTTGATATTTTCCAGGTAGGAACATATTGGCTGGGAAATATAGGGAAAATATAGGCTGTTACATAAATCTTCTTTATGGTAGAACAACCCTAAATCTCTGGTGTGCCCTTTTTAAAAAGGTCCGTGTTGTAGAAACTTTCCGTTTGTTTCATTGCAAAACAGGTATGCTATAAAAAAAAATACTGTGAAGGTAGCAATGACCCCACACAGCCTGCATTCAGAAACCCTGCCTTTGAATGATCCGTCAGGGCTTCCATTAGGTTGTGATGCCACAACTATTCCATTGCGCCCTCAGCCATGGCCAAACTCAGACCCATCTGTTATCTATGGCCGGCGTGTCGACGTATCACTCAGAAACAGCCAGCCAGTCACAAAACGCCCTGTTCTTGCTGGAGATTTAGAACTCTACTGAAATATATAAATATATCGTCGTATGGATAGCGCACCGGAGGGTGTGTTGCCTAGGAAGTCGTCACTGGAAACTGGACTTGGCGGGTGATTCGATGAACCATCTCTGTCACATGCGAACTTCGACCAATCAGATCAGTGAACCATATAATGTCATCAAACTACCGTCCGAGCCGGTCAAGAGAAGAGCAAAAATGTGTCGTTTGTTCTTTGTTTTGATGAAGATGTAGTCTCCAGATCTGACTTAAGCTGAGCTAGTAGCATCTGTGCTAACCTCTTTTACAGGCGCAAACGGGCCTGGTGTTAAATCATTCCCTCGAACATTAGAAATACAAGAAAAATTCAATTTAATGATGTCATATTTGTATCAAGCAGGCCTTCCCACAGTCAAGCCGTTCAGCAGTGATCCATGACAGAGGCTGACTGATCTGTTTTTCAATGAAAGCCACTATTGACAGACCGTTACTTCAATAATTAATGACCGTCGCCAGTATCCATCCATTGTTTTGCTGGGTGCCGGCAAAGTGTCACTTAATCATGTTGCGCACTCTAACCGGGAGCTGTACACAGATCTGTGCTGCGCGGTCATGACACGCGGCGGCACAGGGATGCCGCCTCGCCGAGTTTTCTTAACAGGCTCTTAAACCGAGGGGAGCTCCGTGAGATGTTCACACATCAAAAGTAATTAATTCCTCTAAAGTTGATAATCACAGCGTTAATTATACTTGTTTACATCTTCAGAGGTATAATCAGAAGGCCCTATGCGTATTCATGAGGCCTTGATTATGGATGCGGTGTAACATAGAAGAGGTCTTCCTGAGGCACCTGATGGCGCTAAAAGTAAATGACATTAATGCGGGATTAATGCCGTTAAGAGAGCAATCACCAGTTTGTCTAAACAGGAAAGGAGTGAGTCGGCTGGGAAAAAAAAAAAAAGAAGAAGAAGAAAACAAGCTGAATGCGGCGCTTCTGTTATAATTATTATATAATTTAAAACACAAGCCAGGCTCTGATTCATGAGTCAGCACGGCCATGTGGGAAATGATAGCCACAGTTATAGAACACTTCATGGAAACCAAACTCACTCTATGTGAATACTGCTTCTGTAGTAAGTTATGGGGGGCATTCATAATGAGTTATAATGCAGTCATAATGCTTTATTACTTTATTGTACTATATCAACATGAAGTATTATAGATGCTGCTTATAATGAATTATAACCCAAGGTGTCTTATGGATGCTAGGTTAACTGAATATTATTATTATTATAACATATTATGACTACCTATACTGAGTGTGTTATAACAGTCTATACAGTGTTGTATGTATGATCTATTTTCATGATTTTCTAAATAATTTATGCTGCACGACATAATTATTACAGTAAAATGGGTTTGCTTCAGGAATGAAGGCATGCTGTATGAACCACGTATGTCAAAGTAAGAAACATTTTGTTACACTTTATTTCCACTGTGGGATGAACGCAATGACATGTGGGGTTATAACCAAGGGGAACGCTCCGTGGCTGTGAATTGAAGTGTGGAAGAGCCAAACAGTTCCTCAAACGCCCACTGGAGGCTAGCTCCAGAAGTGAGTCAGTCTCCATAGGTCCCCATGTTCAAAAGTCCAACTTCTCAGCAGAGATAAACATGTTTACAGCCTGGTACAAAAAAACAGTTTTGGTCCACTTGAGGCTGGCTCCAGAAGTGAGTCAGTCTCCATAGGTCCCCATGTTCAAAAGTCCAACTTCTCAGCAGAGATAAACATGTTTACAGCCCGGTACAAAAAACAGTTTTGGTCCACTTGAGGCTGGCTCCAGAAGTGAGTCAGTCTCCATAGGTCCCCATGTTCAAAAGTCCAACTTCTCAGCAGAGATAAACATGTTTACAGCCTGGTACAAAAAACAGTTTTGGTCCACTTGAGGCTGGCTCCAGAAGTGAGTCAGTCTCCATAGGTCCCCATGTTCAAAAGTCCAACTTCTCAGCAGAGATAAACATGTTTACAGCCTGGTACAAAAAACAATTTTGGTCCACTTGAGGCTGGCTCCAGAAGTGAGTCAGTCTCCATAGGTCCCCATGTTCAAAAGTCCAACTTCTCAGCAGAGATAAACATGTTTACAGCCTGGTACAAAAAACAGTTTTGGTCCACTTGAGGCTGGCTCCAGAAGTGAGTCAGTCTCCATAGGTCCCCATGTTCAAAAGTCCAACTTCTCAGCAGAGATAAACATGTTTACAGCCTGGTACAAAAAACAGTTTTGGTCCACTTGAGGCTGGCTCCAGAAGTGAGTCAGTCTCCATAGGTCCCTATGTTCAAAAGTCCAACTTCTCAGCAGAGATAAACATGTTTACAGCCTGGTACAAAAAACAGTTTTGGTCCACTTGAGGCTGGCTCCAGAAGTGA
Source organism: Nibea albiflora (assembly GCA_014281875.1). NCBI lineage: Eukaryota > Metazoa > Chordata > Actinopteri > Sciaenidae > Nibea > Nibea albiflora. The sequence continues at coordinate 1,182,296 of CM024812.1, read as the reverse complement.
GTCAGTCTCCATAGGTCCCCATGTTAAAATGTCCAACTTCACAGCAGAAATAAACATGTTTACAGCCCGGTACAAAAAACAGTTTTGGTCCACTTGAGGCTGGCTCCAGAAGTGAGTCAGTCTCCATAGGTCCCCATGTTAAAATGTCCAACTTCACAGCAGAAATAAACATGTTTACAGCCCGGTACAAAAAACAGTTTTGGTCTCTATAGCTAATTTCCCCGTTCATGACAACTGTACTTAGGGTGAATTTATGTAGAACTCGCCTGTGATGATATTAATAATATCATGGCACTTTGACAGGTGGGTGCTGTTACAGGTGGCTCGTTTCAGCCTGCCTCAGAGGCAGAACTACAAAGATGGCGCTGACCGCGGCCACCACACCGAGCTTTACAGCGGCTCCTCAGGAACCTGTCACAGAGACCGCGTCCACATGTGATCCGGTCTGTGGTTCAGTTTATCACCAACTGTATGCAGCTAGTGTTACACCCATTACAGCTCCCTTCACACACACACGAGTGCACACACAGCTGTGGTCAGTTGTGCCTGGAGTCCCCCGGGAGTCCTGCTCTACAAGACATAAAAGCACTCTTCTGCTGCTTTTAAATCCAAGTTTGAGCCGAGTTGTAGCTGTTAGTTAGTTAACGGCCATGTCTATCGTGATTTAGAAGTCACATGACAGATTGATGGACTGCATATAAAGACACCTGCAAATATTTACAGCACAGTGTGAGTGATGTGTTTCCATTTATTTGGACTTGCAGCGACGCTCGCCCTGCTCTGCGCCTCGCCGTCTTGTCAAAGTTCGAAATGATTGCTATGTTTTACAGTTCAATTAGTAAGATTGCACCGGGCCTCTCGGCCTGTAATCTCATTTCTGATTCACTCAGGAGGCGGCAGGTTCCCTCGCACAATATACTGTACATTCTGCATAACTCTGGGAGTTGGTGATCAATACTTGTGTCTCAATAACTGAGCTGAGATTTCTAACTTTGAAAACTCAGTTTCCAGCCTGCAGTGTGTGTATTCACACACGGTATAGACACTCTGGATGTGTCGGAGAAAAACAGCAATAAAAGTCAAATTAGGAGTCCAACATTATTAAGCATCTGCCTCGCTAAGCTTCTTATATACTTATAGCCATTCAATAAATCCACAGCTCTGCAACTGTGGAAGATGGTAAGAGCAATTTCTTTTAACTTTGTTTTTAAATCTATTTATGCTTTGTCCTCGCACTCCACAAAAGATCGGCAATCCGCAAACTGCTGACGGCGACGGCACATCGCGCCGCCTCAGCAACCTCGCAGACAAACATCAGCCGTAATCTCTCGCCGAAGTGACTTCCAAAACAGCTGCGTCTGAAATTGGAGGGCTGGAAATTAAAAATTTGCCGTTTGTTTTTTCCGTTTCTCCCCGCCCGGCGCGGGGATCAGCGTGAACCGGTGGCCGAGGCGGCGCGGGGGGAGCTCTCCGACTCCAGATGGCTGCCCGTGTACGGCATCGTCGCGGAGGGGCCCTTCCGGAGGTCAGCCCTGGGCTTCGTTAACGAGCTGTGCTGCGAGGATGTGTACGCCTGGGCATGGGGCGTGTGCCGTCTGGATGAAAGCCACCTGTAGAGAGTGGTCTGTGGGAGGTGACTGCCGGAAATGTAAAAGCGGCGCTGGGCGCGGGGACGTCGCGGACGGGCCACGGGCTTAAGTGCTTCGATCATTTTAGTAACTGGAAGCGTGTTTCGATGCAGCGCGCTCCGGTTCGACTCAAGTACACAAGCCTGCCATTATCTTCGCCACTTATGCCGTGTCACGTTTTAACTGCACCTGCATGAACGGCGGAACGTTCAACGGAATTAAACCAACACACAAAACAAAGACGGGCCTTCTGAAATGAACGCTACAAAACGCCGCTTGGCACGATTATGCATGATCACATGACGACTCAATCAATTATAGTTGTAAGTATTTTTTTACAGGTATTATACAGGTGTTGCATATGCGTTTTTGAGGTTAAAAAAAAGAAGCTTTGGGGAAAATGTGTCATATTTAACTGATGGCAATCGGCATATTTTCCGGACGACTATCACCATATGAAAATGAGGTGTTACAGATGCTTTTGCACTGTATATCTAAGTGTAAATGTCACGAGAATGAACCTATTCACAGTTTACCAGCGTCAATTAGTGACTCTCGAATGGCGTTTGTGCTGTATATAGACATTGTTATGAATATGATGGGACTGAACGGGCCCTCCTTAGACTCATTAGTCATACAAATCATAAAGTCATCATATTGAGCTCATGTTCAGCAAATCAGCGTGAAAATATGAAGGCAGTCAGAATATGCTGGCTGAGATACAAACATAATGGATGAACAAAACTTAAAGTGGCACTCCACCGAGTTAAGGAGCGTCATCAAATCAGCAAATCCGAGTAAAGAATCTACTTGAATGTTTTGCCAGGCAGGAACAGTTGAAACAAATCGACATATTGCATTTTGGGAAATGTAGGCTCTAGTTTTTTGGGTTTTTTTTCCCCTATTAAGAGGGCCTATATCTCAACCTCCAAATATGTTTTCCAACAAGCGATCATCTTTACGGAACAATCTCTGCCGTGTCCCTATAAAAGGTCCACGTTGTAGATTTGTTTCACTGTAAAATACGGGACCTTTAAAATGTCCCGTATTTTAGAATTAGGCGCGAGGCGACAGGTGAATCATCCTGTCGCATTAAGACTGTAAGAGGAAATGCAAATCAAGAGTCTGGGTTATCTCATGAATTATGCTAAATTATGCCTTTATTTAATGGGACTTCAAAATATAGAAAACGTAGAATATAGAAAAACAGAACCGTATATGAAAGGGAAGAAGCCAGTTAACTGTTTCCATCCTCAGTCTCGCATTGATTTTCCCAAACCGACCACTAGAGACCAACGCCTCCCCTTGAATCTAACATTTTATTTCACACACTGATGCGAGAGGGCTGCCGTTTCATGTCCTGCCAGACCAGAATCTTTAAACTCGGAGGAGTGGGCGGATTCGCTGCTTTGGACTCCGGGCAGCAGAAATCATGGAATTGATTCAAAAGCCTCCAAATCGCCAGCAATGGAAGTTTGAGTTTAGATTCTCTCCACTGTATGCCTCTGCAGCGTGAGCAGGGAGCTCTGAGTGACTACAAACCAGGGTCAGGTGGAGTCATATCAATAACGCCGCACAGAGTGGCATGAGGTTAAACCTGTCTGCAGGCGGTGGGAAGGGGGTGAGCTGATGTTTGTATTAAGCCAATCAGAAGAAGGCCTGTTCCGGCCCCGGACACAGGGGAGAGCAGATGACTGGCAGAGAGCTCCTCCAGCCTGTCAGTCTGTGAACGCCGGACCATAACCGTTCACGGTAACTAACGCCAGTCCCGAGGATTCAGTCAGCTGATCGGAGTCAAGTTTTCTAAATCACACTAGATCTTACATATTACTCCAGATTACATCTGCTCCGGCTCTGAGCGAGCTGCTGAGCGCCAGCCAAATGCACGCCGTGTTCGGCTGCAGTCCATTGGGCTGCCGTGGCTGCCGGGAGGGTCCAAGTCACCTGATCCGTCAGCCTGCTCTTCAACACAGTCGCCGCATCAGAAACATCCCTGACAACCGGCGTGCAAAACGTCACAGACGAAGGTTCCATCGGGCCCTTCGGCCCTCAAAGGTCTTGAACGTCTGGCACCACCATCAGTATCTGCACCATCGGCAGGATCACCTGGGCCTCTGTACTTGCAACCCCTCGGCGCAATCTGATTTCTTCAGCCGCCGCCCCGCCGACTGCGTTGATCGACACGTTTCCCGGGCTCTGATGATCTTTGGCTTTGGACGCCGGAAAACCCCCTTGAGGCAAATGTGCAATGCTCGGCTCAAATTGACTTGACACCTTGAGGCAGGATTTGGCCAGTTCTAAAAGCAGCCCAAGCAGAGAGGTCACACTCTTCTGTGGGCTTTTTTGAATGGGCGGTTTCATTTTTGATGTTAGGTTTGCACTCCAGGAGCTCAAATCATCTCCAATCGCCACTTATCAGAGGAAACTACCTACCTACTAGATTAGGGTTTATCTCCTATACCATACCCAAGTCCATTTTGACCAATTCATATGTCAGTTTAATCCTGCTTCACCCTACCCAGACCTGGTTGATAACTTTACACGCGTTTGATTTTTGGACTTTAATCTTCTTCTATTTGTTCCCTTTCTCTTCCTCGCCGTTCTCCCTCCTTTTGCAAATTCGCCAGGTAATTGGTGTTCAACTCTCTCCTGTTTCCACTCCTTTGGATCTCCTCCAGCCTCCTCTTTTACCCCCCATTTGCAGCCGAAGCTGCTCTCGCCTGGCTGCGCCTGTTAATCTAGACCGAGGACTGATGAGATATGAGGCCGAGCTGATTTATGCCGCTTCCCGTGACGTGCTAGCAGGGCCTGACACTCACCTGGGAGGTGGGAGCGCGGGAGTGTGTTTATGAGTGTGTGTGTGTGTGGGGGGGGGATGCAGGCGTGGACGGCTGCTTCTTCTTGCAAAAAAAATAAAAAATAAAAAATGAATGGCGCAGTTTGGAGGTTTGACCTTGGCAGCTGCTCTCCTGAGAATTAGTCGCTGTTTTAAAATAAAGCAGGCTGAGTTGGGAGTGTGAGACGAAGGAGCTCCTGTATGAGAGGCACAATGTGAAACAGACACTTTACAGCTGAGAAGGGCATTTGGGTATTTTTAGGGGCACAATTTAGGACAACGTCAAACTCTTTTTTTTTTGACTGCTTACACAGCATACTGTTCGAATGAATGAGAAAATAATCTTTCACTTCTAAATTCTATACCATTATGCTAACTTGTCCCTTCTGTCCTTCGGAATTTTGAGACTCAAACTATGTACTCCATTGTCTCTGATCTTTAGATTCTGTCCTTCTCTCAAGGTTGGGTTCTCAATAATTGCAAAATGAAATGTAGAAAATTTATTTGTAGAAACAGTAACTTGCCTCCCTTTGCCTCGTCCTAACTGGGCGGTCCGGTGAAGAAATGAGCATAAATCAATGTTACTACGCCAAATAAAAGAGATAGTCGGGGTCGATCCCAGCTGACGCGGGACCAGAGGCACGGTACGGGCAGGTCATCACTCACATTCACACCTACGGGCGATTTCAAGTCGCAATTAACCTGCTCGTCGTCGGACTGTGGCAGGAAGAACCCATCCCCAGCCGGGGGAACCGGGAACCTTCTCGCTGTGAGGCGACAGTGCTGACCACTGTGCCAGTTTTAATCATTTGAAATTCTAACTTTAGCCAATGTATTCAACTGTAATGACCCTTTATATATCACACTTGAAATGACACCATTTTTGCACGGGAAACGGCGTCGTATGAAGTTCCCCATTCTAAATAAATAAGCATGCGCGCTCCTGAAGAGTCCCAGGCCGGCGCTTGAAGTATTAATGCAGTTACGGGAAGCAGCTCGTTCCGACACTTCCATTGTGAACTTGAGTCATGTCTGCAGCGCGGAGGAAGGGTTCACCGCGGATGATGACAGAATGATGCGGCGTGTACTGTATGTTGAGTCAACGGAGGTCATGCGAGGCTTGAATAATTTAGTGTGGAAGAGCTGCAAAAAGGTGGGGGGGGGGATCTGCCATACGCAGTTATGATTGGACCTCGATTGGAAGATTGATGCTGACCTGATCTGACTCCGGATCGGCGTTGAACAGGTTTGCCTAAGTGGTGCTCAAAGAGCTGTAGTACGGTAGGGGATGTGGGTAGCTTATTTAAAACATATTCATGGTTCAGTTCATGGATGAACAGAATCTTTTCGTCACTACAAAGTCTACTACAACTATGTTCTTTACCACCACACCGGGGTGTTAGTCCAAGCGGCATGCATGGGAATAAATTACGCTAACATACACTGTGTATATTTTCTCCCTTTCCCCCTGATGGTCTGAATAACTCACCAGATATATTGCTAGTCACTTTTTAGAAATAAAGTCGCTAAAGTTGGGAATAGTGTGTGAGTGTGTGTGTGTGTGTGAGGGAGCGAGGATAGCTATATGTTTGCCACGAAAAGATTCAGTGGTTGGTATGGGCTCATATTTCATATTAATTATTTTGGCAGTAAAAAAAGACCGGCGGTCTTCACAGACTAACACATTGTTGATTTGAGCCTTTTTATAGAATCCGTTCTAAGATAATATATATTAACACCAGACGTGTCATTTCATGCCGGCGCCTCCGTACGCAAAGCCAGCTCCCTGAAGAAACAACTTTTCTAGTTTGTTGTGGGAGAACTTGACTGCATGGCCCCGCACCTTTGGAATACGGGCCTTAGCTCGCTCGGTGTTTGAACGCACTGATGCTGTGGCTGAGCGGCAGGCGGGTTCAAAAAGATCTGCTGCAAAGTCTGAAACCAGGAGAGGCCGGCGCGGGCAGCACATTAATGCTGATGTGTGTATTCAACTATACGACAGCCTAAGACAGTAACGGTTGGGTACCCACATGCTGAACTCAGTGTGTCACTAGCTTTTCAAGCAAAATGTTACCATGAAAAGAACACCCTGTATATTCTAAAGATCAAACATGGCGTACGGTCAAGAGGAACATGCCGGATGTACAGCGTGTGTACAGTTGAAAGCATGCAATCATGGTAATGTCGTCTTCAGAAATGTGCGGCACTGCTGACAGCCCCGCTACTCGGAGAAAAGGCAATTTTCACTCAATAGCTTTCTAATATGTTGACCCAAGAACATCTAATGGAGGGCTGACAGGTAATGTGCGCATGTTCTGCGCTAGCACGGATATGACACATTGCCTCTCGATGCCCTCCTGTCAAATTGAAAAACGCCGCGCGGATGTGTTATGTGTCTTCACCTTTATTTAACTCGTTCTCCTCCCGGAGGGACCTAATGCAAATGGCAAACGCAGAGAGGGAGCGCGGCTCCACTTGAACCTGTCAGCCTGATGTTTTTTTCATCCCATAGCATGACGGAAGAGCAGTGTTTGCGAGCCATCGCGCGCATTCCTACAAAGAGAGAAGGGAAGATGAAATCAGAGGCTGACGCGTACGGTTAGGTTCTGTGTATAGTGTTGAGTCATTTTCACGAGATGCGGTTAATTAGACCACTGCTGTTGTTTCATTTTATTCATTTATTATTTATGTTACCTTCATGTTTATCTGGCCCTGTACACGTGCACCTGCCTCTGAAGTTGGCTCTTCAATAAATAAATCACTGAAGTCATCCTGCTGCCTCCTCCGTCTGCGTTTGGGTCCTATCCCTGACGCAACGCATAACCGACCGTGACAGCTCAGTATACATTAGCCCCATTTGGGACTGCGTGGGAGACGGTCCCGGGTGGTTCCACAGAAAGCTCAGGGAGGCGGCTGCGTGTTGTTTAATCGGGTGGTGGGTAAGCAGATATTTGTCAGACGAACGGTTAGTCATCATCCATTTTCTCCGGTAGAACTAAAACATACCGTTGGAATGGTTCTGATAAAACATTAACCTCACCGTTCACAGCTGAGCTGCTCTGTGAAGTTGTATTTAGGGCTGCTGACAGTGATGGAAGACGTATACTCTGTACACTAGAGCTATTTCACTGAAGTAAATGCAGCATTTACACAATTAGCAAAAGTTTGACTTAAAGGTCCGGTGTGTAGGAATGTAGCGACACCTACTGGTGGAGTTCCAGATTGCAACCAACTGAATACCCACTGCCTTACCCTCCCCTTCAACTGTGTAGACAAGACTACGGTAAAAATAATAAAATTTTAAAAAAGCACCTTTAGTTTTAGTCTTTGTCCTTTATTATTTTCAGGTGACTATACAGCAATTAATCTACAACAGCAAGCCACATGAGGGGGTTACACAGGGTCAAGCAAATGTCTTGAGGTCACTGTAGGGGCGTCACTGACTTCTCTCCTTGAGATGCAGAGCAGAGAATATACAGCATAAGCCAAAGCAGGCTTCATTCTGATTATTACTATGGTAACCAAGGTCAGAGGATACGGCTGTCTCACTCCCTCGACACAACGGACAGGTAAATGCCATACACTCAAAAAAAAAAAAAGGTCCATCCATTCAAATGACAAAGTTTTAATATAAATTCACTAGCAGACTTAACGTGAAGTCAGTCATAAGATTTATGTAATAATACTAATAAAGTCAAAATGAATGCATTCATTTTCTCTGTCAACAAAGTGGCTTTAATTAATATTGAATGCATAAACCTGGTTACTACTGCACTACTGTGGAGTGGAAGCACATTGAGTTTATTAGTACTGCTACATAAATCTTGTTTCACATTAAGTTCATTAGTTAATTTATATTTAAACTATGTCATTCAAATAGATGGACATTTCATATGCCTAAAAATGGTTTTGAGTGTAGCTTGCCTGACAGAACGTGAACCATGTATTTGAATATATGTAGACATATGTAAACATCAAAGCTGAGTCCTTGCCGCAGTGGCCTGCACTCAGAAAAAGAGTCGAAGAGAGTAGAATATATATTCTATGCAATTCAGATACATAAGTCCTGCATTTTGACCTAAACAGTGTTTGAGTGTGGGTTTGAATCTCTACACTGTCACTGCCAGTCATAGTAGCAAGCAGGGAACATGAAGAAGTGGACCCAAATGCAGTCTTGAAGGTGAGGGCAGGTGTAGTTCAGAAGATTCAATAACAAAAAAAAAAGAAATGGACCAAAGGTTTATGGGATAGTGAGGGCTCAAAAACAGGAAACAGTCCAAATAGTCTAGCAAACAAATGCAAACAAGCGAGATCTTCAATCTACATAAACCAGGAAGAAAGACCAACCACAGCACTGGAATTCACTGGGAGGGAGGGCTAAAGGAGAACAGGTGAACATCCCTGGACCAATGGTAGGCAAACAGTCGCCCATGGGTCAAACTGGTACTGAAGTTGTCAGAGAAGTCAAGTAATTTTTTGTGATAAGAAAGCGTTTGTCTTGAGCCAACGGGTGTACAAGGGCGATCAAATAGGTAGGTGCAGAACCGGACCGACAACTTTGTATGCGAGCATTAGCTGGTCATCAATCATAACCCCTAAGTTTCTCGGCATGCTGGTGGGGGCTAGACATAAGGAGTCAATTTTGATGTTGATGTTGAGGCGTATAGTAGGTTTGGCTGGGAGGACCAGCAGTCCAGTTTTTGAGAGGATCAGCTGGAGGTGATGTGCCTTCATCCATGTGGCGGTGTCTGAGAGGCAATCGGGGACCTGTGGAGAGACTGAAGGGTCCTCAGGAGGAAATGACAGATACAGCTGCGCGTCATCTGCATAGCAGTGATAGGAAAAGCCATGTGAGCGGATGATTGGACCCAAGGAGGTGGTGCAGATAGCAAATAGAGGGGCTCCCAGTACTGAGCCCTGGGGCACCCAGGCCATTGTTTAAGTATCAACACAGGTGGCTGTGACACTGTCAGCCCACAGAAACAATATTAAAACCTCCACCATGCCTGTTAAACTATACTGGCTCCCCATTGAGCAATGCTGAATAAAATCTGCCCCCTGGTTAAACACGATATCTGACCCTTGCCCTAGAGCCCAGGGGTAATAGACATCTCAAAGAGACATGATATTAAACCCCCTGATGTCTCGTCACAAGGGAAGGAAGCTGCTGTAGATTTCACAGATCAGGCGTGTTGGAGGATCCGTTCTCTTTATTTCAAATGATCGTGAATGCCACCAGAAACACAACTTTAATATATTATGGTTACTTTCCATGCATAGCATTTTATTTTTAAATACAAAGCCGGGTAGCAACTGAAGAAACTTGTGATCCAGTTATTATTCTTCCAGATCATTGGTTTCAAAAATGTCATCACAAATGGCCCCATAAAACCCCAGATGAAGGCTAAATTATGGACGTGGTGAACCTGAATGATAGTTATTACCTTTGTGCAATCTACTGCGGTCACTTTGCAACATGAAGTGCTCGGGGGAGCAGGTGCCTCTGAACGGCACAAACAGTCTTTAGTGAGCGAGGACAGAGAGGCAGCATCAGTGTGCAAGCAAACTAGAAAAAACAAAAATCGCTTATTTATGATGCACGCTCTGTTTGTTCGCCCATGTATGTGAAGCAGCCTCATTTTTCACTGTCATCTCCTGCTCCTCACTCGGCTGTTAGCGGATCCCGGGCCTTTCCAAGACTAACTCCTCACTGGCCGCTCACTGTGTAATTATCGACAGCCGTGACACCCCGATGATTTATTGTCATTATTTTAGCAGGAGATAAAATGTAAATCTGGATAATGGCTGTCATTTTTAGGATCAGTACAGGGAAATTTAGCATAAAGATTGATTCTCGTCCGTCGGCTGGTCAGAGTCAGGAAATTAAGCGGTGAGTCATTTGCCTGGTGCGGTGGAAGATGCTTTGTGACGGTCTGGGCTGAGAGCACATTATGATTCCTTCGCTTTAATCCGCTTCCTCGCAGACATCTCCCGCTGGAGGTGCTCGTTATTATCAGGAAGGAGGATAGTATCTGCACATTTATGCAATGGTGAACAACGCCTTCTTTTAAACTGCGATCTGTTTCTCGGATCTGACGGCAGCTGAGAAATGTGAAGCCAATACCAAACCGGGGTGGTCCGCTTTTGCAAACGGCGCCGGAACAAAAAAATGATAGTTACAAATTTGTCAGGCGGAGTCGGTCCACAATATTTCTGTTTGATTGAATGGGCCGGGCAGAAAAGACAACATGGTTTAAGCTGCAGAACAGTGTAGAACAAACGGATACAAACAAGCTTCCACATTATGTAACTGTATCGGTTGTGTCGAGGCAGCGAGGTGGTCCAGTCCTCGGACCTTACCATACCATGATCGAGGCAGCGAGGTGGTCCAGTCCTCGGACCTTACCATACCATGATCGAGGCAGCGAGGTGGTCCAGTCCTCGGACCTTACCATACCATGACCGAGGCAGCGAGGTGGTCCAGTCCTCGGACCTTACCATACCATGATCGAGGCAGCGAGGTGGTCCAGTACTCGGACCTTACCATACCATGACCGAGGCAGCGAGGTGGGCCAGTCCTCGGACCTTACCATACCATGATCGAGGCAGCGAGGTGGTCCAGTCCTCGGACCTTACCATACCATGATCGAGGCAGCGAAGTGGGCCAGTCCTCTGACCATACCATACCATGATCGAGGCAGCGAGGTGGGCCAGTCCTCTGACCTTACCATACCATGATCGAGGCAGCGAGGTGGTCCAGTCCTCGGACCTTACCATACCATGACCGAGGCAGCGAGGTGGTCCAGTCCTCGGACCTTACCATACCATGATCGAGGCAGCGAGGTGGTCCAGTCCTCGGACCTTACCATACCATGATCGAGGCAGCGAGGTGGTCCAGTACTCGGACCTTACCATACCATGACCGAGGCAGCGAGGTGGTCCAGTCCTCTGACCTTACCATACCATGATCGAGGCAGCGAGGTGGTCCAGTCCTCGGACCTTACCATACCATGACCGAGGCAGCGAGGTGGTCCAGTCCTCGGACCTTACCATACCATGATCGACGGCAGCGAGGTGGTCCAGTACTCGGACCTTACCATACCATGATCGAGGGCAGCGAGGTGGTCCAGTACTCTGACCTTACCATACCATGATCGAGGCAGCGAGGTGGTCCAGTACTCGGACCTTACCATACCATGATCGAGGCAGCGAGGTGGTCCAGTACTCGGACCTTACCATACCATGATCGAGGCAGCGAGGTGGTCCAGTACTCGGACCTTACCATACCATGATCGAGGCAGCGAGGTGGTCCAGTCCTCGGACCTTACCATACCATGATCGAGGCAGCGAGGTGGTCCAGTCCTCGGACCTTACCATACCATGATCGAGGCAGCGAGGTGGTCCAGTCCTCGGACCTTACCATACCATGATCGAGGCAGCGAGGTGGTCCAGTACTCGGACCTTACCATACCATGATCGAGGCAGCGAGGTGGTCCAGTACTCGGACCTTACCATACCATGATCGAGGCAGCGAGGTGGTCCAGTACTCGGACCTTACCATACCATGATCGAGGCAGCGAGGTGGTCCAGTCCTCGGACCTTACCATACCATGATGGAGGCAGCGAGGTGGTCCAGTCCTCTGACCTTACCATACCATGATGGAGGCAGTGAGGTGGTCCAGTCCTCTGACCTTACCATACCATAACAATCAGAATGTCCCTGCCCTCCTAAACACGCAGATTCACTGCTTTATTCACGGCTCTGGATCTCAAGGTCTCAGTGCCCCCATATTATGATTTAACACTGTGCCTACGGTGACCTCTGGACACATGCTTGACACTGTGTAACCTCATATGTGACTGTGTCTGTGCTCAGTTTAAGCCCTTAACCACAGGTCTGCTATATTCATATGAGGAGTCATCAAGCAGTAAACAGAGATGTGCATGTAGCTGCTGCTGCAGAGGGCTTTTATACACTGCTGCTGACTCCATCTTGCGCGAACGTGCTCCATGATGTGAATGATACGAATATTAGAGAAAATGTTTTTACTTTCACTATTTCACTCAACATAATTGTGTGAATGTATCTGCAGTGTGCTATAAAAACGACACCACTCAAAGTCCTGTATCACTTTTTATGGCGGCAGTAAATACTGGTGTCTGTGTGTGTGAGCCACTGTGTGCACGGCTGATAATGCAGCACACACACACACACTGCAGGTCTGCTCGTGTCCGCTCCCCCCCCCCCCCCCCCGCACAGTCACGGCTGTTCGCCTTCATGTTATTTAAAACACTTCTTAAACTCGGAGTTTGACAGGAATGGTCTGGAGAAGGGATGGAGGACATTTCTGAAATTTCTGCCTGGCTTCCAGCATCACTCCCCCCCACTCAGGACACACACACACACACACACACCATCACACACAAGCAAGCAGACAGAGAAACATAGAGAGCTGCCTGCCAGCTCTCATTTTTAGCACCTAACCTGCTTTATAGTTATGTTTAATAATGAAACCCATTGCATTATTATCCCTAACTGTTGTTCTCACTTCCATCGCTGCAGTGAGGGGCTACACGACAAATCACATTGTGTATTAGCTCATTAAGCGACGCATCTCGCTCTTCATTAGGTGTGATTTGGTTTAATAGCAGACTGCTGTGCCTTTTGTTTCCCCTCCGTTTTCCCACATCACGACTCAGCGAGCACGGCGATGAAGGGGGGGGGGGCTCTTAGGGGGACCAATCATGTTTCAGGAGGGGCAGGTGTCACGCAGCGCGCATCCCCCCCCCCTCCGGTTGGGTCTGACCTTCAGCTGCTGAGGTTAATCTACTCTGCGTTCGTTTTACACATGGAGGTCTGTGTCACTGTCGCGTTTAGTACTGTGAATATTGAGTTCAGTCAACCCTGATGACATCATTATGACGTCATCAGGGTAATCTCAGCCTGGGCATGGAAAATAAAAACCAAACATTAATATTTATAGAGGCAGAAGTCAACATAATTATACTATTTTTAAAGTGTGTACGCTGTAATCATTTATATGGTATAATCCTTTCTAATATTACTGTAACAGAATATAATTAATGTTAATTTACGACAAATTTTAAAACCTCTGTAGTTTTATGGTGAAAACTGCCAAGCTAAGACAGGAAAATACAGTAAAATATGCCATGAAATTTTCCAGTGTTTTTTTTCCCACTGTTACAATTAAAATGATATAAACGTTATTCTGTATGAATTCCCTTAAAATGGCATAGAAATATTATATATATAAACATTTCAGCTAAGTGGTCATAAGCCACAATATTTGCTATATTCAAACGATGCAGCAAGACCCAGAGGAAGTTATTAGAAATGTCTAGAAATCTTGAGCTGTTTGTTGTGTACAATGACTCTGATTCATCTGGCTGCCCACAGCAGCCCAAGGCCTTCACTCATTCATTCATTCATGGATTCAATTTAGTCCTGAGCCCTGAGTGTCTGATTGGTTTTCTATTACATGTCTCAACAGTGAGAGGGTAACAAAATTGACTTGGAAACGAGAGAGGAGGGGGAAAAAAAAAACAAAACCTGCCAGATACCGCCAACGCAGAACATCTCTATACACGTTAAACAAAAACAATCCACTTCATCCTTTTGCATATATCCCAGCAAAATAAAAGAAATGTTCTCGAGGTCATTGGACACTCACAGAAAGACCGGAATGGAAAAAGAAACAACACGATACAAAACAAAAACAGTACGAACAATCAGAGCTGGAGTGGAACTCATTTTCAGTCTGGGAGTTTCATGCTCACACCTCATGCATGAAGAGTGTGTTGCGAAATGAAAAAGCAGAGGCAGAGGGATAAAGTGATTCAACATTTTCTACCAAAAAGATTCAAAAGCAATGTGCAGTCGCCGTGCTTAAAGGTCCAGTGTGTGTGAGATTTACGGGGCTATAACAAAGATAGATGGAGGAAAAAAAATAGAATACAGACAGACAAGACAAGTCCTGTTTCTGAGATTCTGCCCACGTAGGACGTCTGTGGCTATAAAGTGAAGCCCAAAATGGTGGCTCCTCAAATAACCACTAGAGGCTGGCTCCAGAAGTGAGTCAGTCTCCATAGGTCCCCATGTTAGACGCAGAAATAAACATGTTTACAGCCTGGTACAAAAAACAGTTTTGGTCTCTATAGCTAATTTGCCTCTTCATGACAACTGTACTGAGGGTGAATTTATATGCAACTCACCTGTTCACATTATATTAAGGCTTAAAGTTATGCAGGATTCAGACTGTGGAGACAACAGATGGGTGGCAGTTACAGGTGGCTTGTTTGAGCTCCAAGGCGCCCGCTTCAGATGAACAGTGTCTTCGGTTCTTTGGTTAAAGCAGTCAAGGAACGGACAAAATAAACACTAGCTCTAGATAAGATAAGGCCTCTCGCCATTTTCATGCAATTTCCATGTATTTTGTAGCCATCGCAGTTTCTCCTTTATGCTAGGGAGGGGAGGGGAAACCGAGGGGCTTCAATCAGAAAGTAAGCTAGATGCCACTAAACCCTGCACACTGACTTACTCGCCAACATGCAGTGACAAAAGTGTGTTTAGATCACAGCGGATCCGATTTTATGAAGCCATACTGATTTATTACAAAAACACACTGAGCAGTTTGGTCATCTCCAGACCAAAACAAGGAGCTAAAAGGCTCTACAATGCTTAGGGAAGCTACAAGGTTGGTGATTATTCATCACTACCAAACACAAGTCAAGTCTATTGGTAATAAAAAAATATTGATGCGAGGTGCATCCAGGCATTCAGCCCAACACAAACAGAGAGATCATTTGTGTTGCTCTGTAGTTAGTCAAGAAAGAGTCTGTGTGTCTGCTCCCCGCGTTAGAAGGAGCCGAAGGGTCCATTTTGAAACAAAGGATGCGTCCTAGCAGGGAGCTTTATCATCTCACGCGAGAGCTCCTTGTAAACAGAGGCCGTCTCGAGAGCTACTTTGCACCGACGTGCAGTTTAAGATAACGCGCAGTCGACTGCGAGTCCATGGCGGCGCTCCAAAATGTGCTCACCCAGGACAAAAAGCACACAAGCTGTCCAGTTCTGGTGGGGGAAGAACCTCCATGGCCCGGCCCGGCGAATTAATACACGATGAGATGAATCAGAGCTGAAACTCCCGTCAAGACGTTGAAATTTGCTTCATCTCTGATTGAAAGCTCTTACATACGCCTGACACGCTGGGACAGCGCGCCTCCGTCCTCCCTGCGGAGCAGCAGGTGCTGCAGTCTCACACGGCAAACCAGTGAAAGCGTGCAGATGTGTGTTCAGGTGGTAAAGCAGCACTATAGAACTGTCTGACACCTCTGTTGACAGTTACAGTTCTTCTCCTGCATGGTGCGATGTGGTGGCCTGCGTGTGTCAACTTTTTTTCCAGAAGAAGTAATAATGTCCCAGAAGAAGAACCAGGCTTCCTTCTCCGAGGCATTTACACCGGATACAGTGAGGCAGAGGGGACAAAATTCAGCTAAAACTAATGCAGGAACAGGAATTCATAAGCCCAACAGTTTAAAAGCAGCACACAAAGACAGCAGAGTCACAGGCTGACCTCTTAAAGATGAAAGCTACCCTGCAGAGTGTCTGACCATTAGTGGCACGGAGAAGTGATGTTAATATGTGGAGGGAAACGCTTTCAACGCGTTTCTTACACTCCAAGGGACGACACGTGGGGCTTTGAAGTGAAACACTGAATGTAATATGTTTGCCAGAGTATTCCACTTTAATTTGTTTTTATGTTCAGTTTGGCTTTTATGACCTCGGAGGCTCTCCTTAGGTATCAATAAAACTACTCCATTACAAATAAGAGTCCTGCACCAAAACTATTAACAATATATAAGTAAAAATTAAGTGGTAGCGATGTGAAGTGACTATGCAGAAGTGCCAAAAACTGCAGCGCCTCAAACGTCCACTTGAGGATGGCTACAGAAGTGAGTCAGTCTCCATAGGTCCCCATGTTTAAATGTCCAACTTCACAGCAGAAATAAACATGTTTACAGCCTGGTACAAAAAACAGTTTTGGTCTCTATAGCTAATTTCCCCGTTCATGACAACAGTACCGAGGGTGAATATATATACAAATCACCTGTTTACATTATATTAAGGCTTAAAGTTATGCAGAATTAAGAGTGTGGTTAGACTATGTCCAGGTTTTAAACAGTCTGTGGTAAAAAATTTAGACATATTATCAGCCTCATGTGATTATCAACAGTAAAAGTACTCTACTACTACTGATATATGATTCTATGATGTTTGAGCAGCGTGTTACTGTTGTTTTCTGTTGTGTGTCCAAGTGGAGCTAGCTAATTACTTTATATACGGTTAGCCAGTTTAGCCCACTGGTTCCCAATCCCGGGGGGTTAGGCCTCTCGCCTAAAGACGCAAGCTTGATGTGGAGATGAGCTTATGGAAAATTGACGGAATCAAGCGGTTATTTAAATGAAACCGTGCGAGGAGCTCAGAGGGAAACGCGACAAGGAGGCACAACTACACGCTGATTTTTGTAGGGCTCTCGAGTCAAGAACAAGCCGCGCTTTATGCGAACTCATCATATGTATTCATGTAATACTCAGCTGAGAAGCTGTCAGTAAAAAAAGTGCAATGTTCTCCTCTGACAAACTGAAATGTTCAGTATATCATAAGCACCTTAAATAAGGTACTTGAGTACAGCACCGCGGAGACAAAGAGGGCCTCGCGCGGCTGATGGGAATCGGCGTCAAACCACCAGGAGGTGCAGCGGCTTCGTTAAAGAATACAGCCGTCTCTTGCACAACCTGGTGTTACACTGTCGAGGCTACTCTTTATTTAACGGACTCATGTATTTCCAATGAGTAAACAAAACACGTCCCTCCGTCCGGCGGCGTCCTAACACAGAAACAAACAGATAACGGGAGCTATTGTAATAATGGAATATCGCCTAATAGGCTGAGAGTGTGATTTTCTCCCACGGCCCCTTCAATAAAAGTTTTGGCTTTCAAGATAAAGCCGCTGCTCCGAGAGCTCCCGCGCGTGCCCCGCTTTTATCCGCGGCCCGGCCCTCTCTTAATTTCGAGAGATGAAAACGCGGAAAACAAGGGAGCTGTAATGAGCGCGCATTCATTTCGGCCCCCGCAGATTTCCCCGCGCCCATCTACACGTCCGTCGTTATTGGACTCTGCGTGACCTCTGGCTGTTTGAAATTCATCACCTGGCAGCCGAGCGGTTCAGCCCCGCGTAATGTCGTCGCATATTTCAGCCCCCCCCCCCCCCCCCCCCCCCGACCACCCTCACCCCACCTCGTTTAATGATTAAGACAAATAAGAGTTTTATTCCTCACCGCCGCTAAATGGACTGTTTCGCCCCCCCCCTCTCTCTCTCCCAGTGCATCTGTTGGCAAATGATAATGCGGGGCCGTGAAAATGTGCCATCTTCTATTTATAGGCAGCCGAATCACTTGTGTCTGACATTTCTTGCGGAAGTATGACTGACGGTGGATTTTACTGCTAGGGAGATCATACACAGCGCTGTGTGCCCTCGTACGCTAACGGGGGCTGCTCTCATGGAGTCATAAAAGTTACATGTTTCATGCAAACATGGTAATAAATGAAGTCGGCCAATAAAAAGCCAAAAACAGCCAGTAGGTTCCTTTAACTCCGCGCACGGACTGTTGCAGTTAAAGCCGGCTCAGACCGGAAATGGAAACTACAGTGCTCCGGGAGCCAAAATGGCGGATCCCAGCATTCACATGCAGATATCAGAGATTAACAGGCGAGTCACTGATGTGTGCCGCATCGCAAGAGAAACCCAGCGTAGTGAACGTACCCTTGCGCAACCCTTTGTGAGAGGAAGAGAGAACGGCTGCACCCAATGTTTTCAGTCACTTCGAATCGGTTTCAGTCTTAGGAGAGTCTTAAGAGAGTCTGTCCTACCGCACGGTTGGTGGCGTGTGTGTTGAATGTAGTGCTGGACTTCGGGCTCTCGGTGCTCTGCAGGCGCCGCGTCTCGAGTCTCAATCCAAGCTCCAACATCCGAGTAGCTGACCTGACCTACAGCGAGTGAGGTGAGAATATTCTTTCAGCTTGCAGTCATGAATTATAGAAAATCATAATGAGTCATAATAAATCATATTAAATCCATTCATGGAATTGTAATCATGTTACAATGTATCAAAGAATCAAGGAAAATATCAGAGAATTATTGAAAAATCTTGTCAATATAATATCAAAATATCTCATATAACATTCGCATAATTCAAATATTGTCTTTAGTGTGCTTAAAAAGCACAAATAAATCTGCTAAATCGACACATTTCACAGTTATGCGTCTGACAGTTAGGCAAACAAACGTATTACACAGCACTGGGTTCAGCTTGTAGCTTTAAAGTGTCAAGCTAATGTTTTTTAGCATCACTGAATGGCATCTGCCGTAGGGCTAGTTAGCCTCCTGGCTAGCGCTTCGCCACTAGCCTTGATGTTAGCGCGTTAGCGGCTAGCGCGTAGCATGAGTAACCGGCGCTCACCGCTGCGTTTTCCTTCGTGAGGGAGACGTCGAGTCTCCCCGACGGCACTCTTAACAGGCCCAGAGCTCCACACGGGATTATCTCAGTGAGTTTTTAATCAGTTTTGCCGCCATTTCTTTCGTTAGCTTCCCGGGGTAGGTGTCCTACTTTCTCGCAGCAGCTCAGGAGGACGTGAACTCCTTTATTTTTACTTTACTTTATTTATCATTTTCTTTTCGCAGCTCAATTGCTTTTAAGACGAATATACATTTGAAATCATTAACATTATTAATATGAATTTCATTGCAATTTCAACATTAATGTGAATTTCACTTTTCTTTATAAAACATGCCTGCTTTTCACCATGCGATGAACTAATGGTTTATGGTTTTTAATGCAGAATCTTAACCTGGGTTACACTTGTATCCTCATCAAATAGTTCCCTCTTGATACAAACACGCATCAACCATACATATAATGCACTTTCTCATAATCTGACAAACAAAGCAATTTATTACAGCTAATCTTTGTTCATGGGCCACAGTAAGTCTTGGTCCTGCGGCTACTTAGCTAGCTAGGTACATCTGAAAGACAATGTTAGCTAGCTAGCTAATTTACATCAATGTTATTAGCTAACTTAAGACATTCATGTGTACTTGTTTTGTTTTTGGTTTTTTTTTCTTCTTTGGTTGTCTTTCACATATCTGATACAATATAGCTAGGTTAGCATGTAGCATGACACAGGAAAGAAGCAAGCAGCGACCGCCAATGCTGCGAAGTGCATATTTAGGCTTAAAGATTGATTGACAGGTGGGTGCCATCTCAGGTGGGGGCTTGTGTGAGCAACCTGGCTTCATTCAGGCCTGCCTCGGCTCCACTTGAAACCTTTGCCCGTTTTTAGATTGGCAGGGAGGCGGCAGAGGCGGGACGACCTCGCTGAGCAGAACGTTAACTCCGGACATTTGATCTATTTCATAATTGAAATGTATGAATGGAACTGGAGGTTTCTATGTGAGCAAGAGTGCACATCTGAACGTAAAATACCAAAAACTGGGCCAGATAACAGACAGATGAGTATAAACAACCTGACTCACGATATTTTGTTTGCTCTTTGCACACCTGAAGTTATTCAGCTCTTTCAAGTTGTTGCAAGTTTTGTAAAGTTTGAGAATTACAAAGGTGGGGTCAGTGAGACGTACTGGAGGAAGACATTCATTTCTTCATCGCCGAGTGTCACTCCCAGGTCGTCAAATGACAGGCATACGTGGGAAATAAACAAAGTGGCTCCAAAGCGAGCCGCAAAAAACACAAGGTGGCTGACCCCGCCGTGAAGATTTGATATTTCATAAGTGATTTTCAGTGCCGTGGAGGTAATATACAAGTCAGCCGTTATTATGAACTTTGTTTTTTATCACATCAGGAGCTTTTATTGCATTTGGAATTTGCACAGTGTGTACAGCATCACTCTGCCAGGTCTGTCACCAGCCTGGTAGTGAGTAGATCACTCATTGGCATATGGAAACACGTAAGCATTATCTCTAGATTAATTGGCCCAGTAATCACTGGCCGCCTTTAAGATGACGGGCCGGTCGGATGGGAAGGTCATTGAGGTTTTTATGCAGATGAAATCACGCGACGAGGGACTCGTAATACGGAACGGCTCCGTAAAGAGGACATGAGCATAACGAGCGTGGTGTGGTCATTACACAGCAGCCTATGATGGCAAAAAAGAAATTCCTTGTAAAGTCAGCGAGGAAGAACTGAGTGCAATGTGTGTTTGCGCCGCCAAGCCTTTTTCACGCATCCGTGTTGGGAGTCGTGGTCCTCAAGCGGGAGACAATGCAGAGAAAAGTGACACAGAACGACGCCTTTCCCCTCCCCTTTCAAAATGCATAACTGATTACGACAGGGTGTGATATTATTGTAGCGCCAGTCATTTGCATCTCACTGCGGCGAAATGAACTCATTTCATGGTCCGCTGGGTGGTTCGGGTGGGCCCCGCAAATAAGTGAGAATTGCCACTTGCCCGGCGTTTGGACGGCCGGAGCGCCGAGTGGTGCCGAGAGATGAGGGAGTTTGGATAAATGTGAAAAATCAAGCCCTGGTAATGCCCCTGGCCACGGCGCACATTAGCGCTGAGAGAGATTTGCATATTGCTTTCCTTCACATGCAGTAAAACGAGATGGATCATTTCCCGAGCCTTTTAGCCCAGAGGAGGCAGAGACCGGGGAGCTCTGCCGCTGCCGCCACCGATGTCAGTCCCAAACCTCCCCGACTGAGCTCTGAGATCTGTGAACCCGTGCCAAGCCTCCCGCAATTCAATAAGTCAAGGTCATTTTGAGCCGCTACTTTTAGCATCCATCATCAATAAATGATTGCCATATTAATTTTGAGACATTAGTATAATTACTGCAGACAAATGAGGCCATCACTGAGAAGACTGGCAGCCTCGACTGGAAGCTGTACAGCGCGTGGGGCACCAGCTGGATTGAAAGGACATATGGAGGACTGATTCACAGAGCAAGACAGGAAGTCGCTTTTTGATTTTAAAAGCAATAAACCTATTGGAGTATTGTTCCTCCACGTGTCGACCACGATGCCCCCAGGCATGTCAGCTGTTGCATGTTAGCTGCACAATGATGACATCAACATGCGGATGCAGGTATGTAACGTTCCCATGCCATGTTCGCCACATTAGCCTGCGTTAGCGCCTAACCTGGTTGTAAAGGTTGCAGTTTGTATTCACTAATGAAGCAAAGTGTTGGACACATTCAGATGTTTTTAACTCTCCCGATGGTGCTAGATAAAAAAAAAAATAATAATAATAATAAATCAGAGAATCATAAAAATGAAGAGTTTGGAAGGATGGGAGCACCAAACATCTGTCTGGTGAATGCCGATAGATTTCATCCAGCAAGTATCGGCATCGTTTGTACGTCCCCGTATGATGCAGGTACTGATGATGGAGTCAAATAAAATAGCAAGAAAGACATGAAGTGTAGTTGATGAATGAGCGCGAGGGCTTCTCACAAGAGCCCCTTCATGCTAAGCTACATGACATATATACCATTTTTCTATATTTTTCTCAGTAAAATGAAATAAAACAATGCACCTATACTTTTATTGTATATACACACACACACATATATACCTAAACATTACACTATGTGCAACGTTCCATGTGTTTCCGTTATGTTAGCCGTGCAGACACCGTCTCCAACAGCGCCACCGCTGACTCAAGCAGAGGTCATGGTGTCCTGCTACCAAATATGAGATCCCTCAGACTCAGACTCTCTTTAAATGTTGCCACTTAATTACTCACCCCGTGATTAAATCATTCCGTAGAAGAGGAAAGCCATACTGTGCTGTAAATATAACACCCAGAATGCCAATATTTAGTGCTTAACGAGAGAGGATAAACAAAATTGACTGCAACCGCTGACGATCAGCCAGCAGAATTCTGGACAGATTTAAGAGGGAGAAAAATATATAATTACATGTTCCATTCACAAGCCGGCGTTTACCTTAACATCATAAATAATATCCTGCTCACTTTCTCAACATAACGAGAATCTTTTATCATTTTTACAAAACACTTAATCATATATCTGAGTGCCGGCACACTGGCCGGGTAATTGACAATCACTGATACCACAAACAAAAAGGAGCCCACAGCTACAATATAGAAAAGAAGTCTGCCACATATCTGCAGTACATCATCATCACGTTGTAATATTTATCAGTCGTGTCATGATTGCTTCAGGCTACAGAGTCTCTTCAGAATGATGGAGCACCATCTTTGACGATCGAAAAAAAAAAAAATAGAAGAGAATCATTTGGTATCGAGTAAAGACGAGAAAAGACGTGAAGACATGAAGTGCTCTCGTAATGAGTTTAATTTTCCCCTCACAACACACCCAGCGGTCGGGTGTGTCTTTAAAAACCTTATTTTGACAGGTTGTAGTCCACCTCCTGGTCCTTGGAGCAACATTGTGTCTGCCGCTCCAGCTGGCCTGGCTCACTCCCTCTCAGAGATGAATACATTTTCAGGCCGCGCTGTTGTCGCTGCTGTGGTCACTCCCCAAACACATAAACACTCGGCGGGTTCAGCCTCCAGCGGCGGCCTGTGCTCCCCTCCGAGGCACGGCTCCGTCAGCTGCGCCGGTCGGCCCTGGTCACAATGCTCACGTTCTCCGGTTTTAACCTCGCTCCGCTCGCTTGTTCCGCGCGCCCGGACTGAAATAGAGCCACATCTCTGTGTAGCTACTGGGCAAGACGAGGACAAGAGGAGCTGGAGAGTACAGAGGGTCCCTGTGGGCGACAAGGTGGTGCAGTGGGTGCTGCAGACGGGCGGGAATGGAACAGACAAGGCACAGTGTACAACAGTCACTTTCAATCAGCCAGTCACAGACTGCCGGTTGGGTCCAAAATTGGGTCAGCGGTCTATTTTGGGAAAACCATAAGAAAGTATGTTTCCATAAGTCCCAAGGCAACAGGGATATAATTTATTCCTTGAATCTTTAAGCCCAAGGCTGAACTGAAAAGCTTAATGTCTAATAAGTATCTCATTTAGGCCTGAGGCTGAAAAGGTTTAAGAAGAACTTATCTCTGTGATGCTCACTGGCCCCAAACCCCTATTGAGTTTTGAATATCAAAGCCTCCTACAAGAAAAGATATATATGTCAGTATTCACGCTATACTTCCCACACTGCACTGTCTCCCCGCGTCTCGCGCCTTCCGTGGGTTAAACCTCCTACACGTATAGGTGCCCCGATACCTTTCGTCATCTATTTCGAACACCGGACTTTTCAAAAGTGCTGGGTCATCAGTGCTGCTGTGAGAGCCACACAGGCAGCGAGGCGGGGTGGGGTGGGGGGGGTGCAATAACTCTGGCGCTATTTTGGTTGCAAGGCACCTTTATCATAATGGATGTTCTGCTGGGAGCCGTGTGAAGTTGGCCCCTGCAGTGATTGCGGGGCTCAAACCTGTCTAAGACGCGGAGTTCCCGATCAGCGCTAATTAGCTCGCCGACACTCCTATCTAAAAGTTAACCTAAAATTCGAGCTGGGGTCACTCCGACATCCATGGCGTCTTATGTTCCTTTTGATTATTACTCACTGCTCTGCCTCGTCTCCCTCATTACTCTCTGTTTTTGCTTGTTCTCCCTCCCTTCACAGAGGCAGAAAAGATATGAAACAGAAGTCAGTCACTTTTTTTAATCATGTTTGTTTTGTTTCATTTTCACCCTATCAGTGGAATGGGATGATTAACAGCAGACAGTCGAAAAGAGAACGCTTCCTACAGGAATGCTAGTTTTAAAGACCTGCTACAAATAAAACGTGTCGAACCTCCTGGAGTACCTCGGCTACAGAAAGAACCAGACTTACTTGAAACATTTTTACATTAAAGCACAGGCACAAGAGCCCAGCAGAGTTGTCAAACAGCGGTAGTCCCAAATGATGCTGGGTAATGTAACATGTAGGGCTTGATGGGGCTGTGCCAGAGGGGGCCTCAGGCCTTGTTGCTGAGGCCAGCTGAAGTCTGGAAACCACTGTTTTTCGTGGCATGAGGCTTGGGATGGGAGAGATCAGCCACAGTCTTTCCTGTACGCTTCAGAGTCCTGGAGTAATCCAGGTCCTGAAAAGATGGAAGACCGCAGTCAGTCACCGTCTCAGCAGAGCGGATAATACACTGCAGCCTGCCCTTGTCCTTGGTGGTGGCAGCAGCATAACGGATGGTGATGGAGGAGGAGGTGAGGATGGACTCCGTGATGGAGGTGTAGGAAAGCACTGTCTTTGGCGGAGTTGAACTTCTCC